>JALIZH010016971.1:0-482678 GCA_030522465.1 Rhipicephalus appendiculatus
CATAACGAGGGTCTCGTTCTGGCAGACTTGTTGCCTTCAGGTGGTATGCGAGGGATTATTAGTCAGCTGCCAGCTCGTAGTAAGATCACGTGCTACGTGACGCCTACTGGCAAAAAGAGTGTTTCACACTCGCCGTAATGGCAACAGGCGGCGCTGACTGACGCTCCCACGTTTAATGAACATATATACCCTATAAAGTGGACGGGGGGATGACAGCCACCGTAGCTCAGTGGTAGAGCATCGGACGCGTTATTCGAAGGTCGCAGGTTCGGATCCTGCCGGTGGCATGTTATCTTTTCGTCCACTTCTCTTCTTCACATTTACATTACAATTACTTCTAATAACGTCCCCTATACTTTCCTTGGCATCATTGTCTGTTAGTTCTCATTAATAATGTGTTTAACAGAGCAAAACGAGCCCTTAAGTTCACACTCCTTTCCTTAGTTCATAACGAGGGTCTCGTTCTGGCAGACTTGTTGCCTTCAGGTGGTATGCGAGGGATTATTAGTCAGCTGCCAGCTCGTAATAAGATCACGTGCTACGTGACGCCTACTGGCAAAAAGAGTGTTTCACACTCGCCGTAATGGCAACAGGCGGCGCTGACTGACGCTCCCACGTTTAATGAACATATATACCCTATAAAGTGGACGGGGGGGATGACAGCCACCGTAGCTCAGTGGTAGAGCATCGGACGCGTTATTCGAAGGTCGCAGGTTCGGATTCCTGCCGGTGGCATGTTATCTTTTCGTCCACTTCTCTTTCTTCACATTTACATTACAATTACTTCTAATAACGTCCCCTATACTTTCCTTGGCATCATTGTCTGTTAGTTCTCATATATATATATATATATATATATATATATATATATATATATAAATTTGAGACTGTGTACGAATCGTCAAATGATACTTTCGCATTCACGATTCACAAGTGTCTGATCATCATCATGACTATGCAACATGACTACGCTAATTGTACGGTATATACCACTCCCATGTTTCTCCAATCAACCCGGTCATGTGCAGGCTGCGCCCACGTTAGCGCCGGCAGCTTCTGAATCTCACCTGCCAATTTAACTTTATGCCTCCCGTTCGCGCGCTTGCCTTCTGTTAGAATGCAGGCTCTTACTTTCAATTGCCACCAGTTATCTTGTCTTCTCGCTGCATTCCCTTGAGAGATAGTGGTAAATTACCATTCGCTTTTCTCTTGAGAGATAGTGGTAAACTGCCAATCATTAAGGATGACTGCCAGTTGGGCATGTTGGTAAAGGTTCATGGTGAAACAAGCGCGAAATGCACGAAGACTTAGAAAGGACACAGGACGGAGCTTGTTTCACCATGTGCCAATCATTATCTCAGAATACGTGCCAAATGCACACTACAACATACTTATACTTTTGGTTACTTCATTCTCATGGTTCGTATCTGTGGTCACTACCTTCCCTAAACAGACGCATTCCTTTACCACTTCCAGTGTTTTGATAGGCATCGCAAACCACTCTTCTCTTCGGAGACTGCCGAACATTGCTTTATTTTTTCTGCATATTAATTTTCTGACCCACCGCTCTGCTTTCCCTGTCTAATTCAGTAATTATGATTTGCAATAGTTTTCCCGAGTTACTAAACATGGCAATATCACAAGCGAATTGCATGTTACTAAGCTACTCTCCTTTAACTGCTATCGCATGCTGTCCGCAATCCAACGCTCTGAAAACCTCCTGTTAACACGCGGTGAATAGAATTGGAGAGATGGTAGCTCCCTGCCTTAGACTCTTTATTAGAATTTTATTCCATGCTTTTTTTTTTTTCATGGGGGACAATGGTGGCTGTGGAGACACTGTAGATATGCCGCCACGACGGCATAGCGGCTATGGAGGTCGGCTGGTGACCTGAAAGGTGCAGGTTTGATCCCGGCCGCGGTGGTCGCATTTCGATGGAGGCGAAATGGTAGAGGACCGCATGTACTGTGCGATGTCAAAGCACCTTAAAGAACGCCAGATGATCAAAATTTCCGGAGTTCTCCTATACCGCGGGCCTCATCATATCCTGGTCTTGTCACATAATACCCCAGATATTACTATTATTATTCTTATTAATTTTTCGTTCATTAAAAAATCATACCACAGGGCGTTCGAATGATGATGTTTAGGTAGTGTTTTTGGAACCGGTGACCGGAAAATCTGTAGCGCTAGCACACGTGCGTCATCATGTGTGCTATTGCGCCGATTTGTGTGTACCGCGAGCCAATACCTTCTAGAACGATTACTTTGTATTTTAATAGTCATAATAATTGTTGGGGTCCAACGTCTCAAAACGACCGTATGATGAGAGACGCCGCAGTGGAGGGCTCTCAACATTTCGACCACCGGGAGTTCTTTAATGTGCACCTAAATCTAAGCACAGGGGCCTCAAGCATTTTCGCCTCCATCGAAAATGCGCCGCCGCGGCCGTACTTAGTAGTTTGAACCACACGTTTGGTAGCACCATGTTAGTTCGCGGAGGCTGCATTTTGATGGACGCAATATGCAGGAAGCCCATGTGCTCAGATTTAGGTACACGTTAAAGAACCCCACGTGGTCTAACTATCGGGGGTCCTCCACTATGGCATCTCTCACATTCATATCGTGTTCTTTGGACGCAAAACCCCAACAATTATTATAAGAAGTACAGCAGCTTTCTGTGCATCCAGAGAAACCTAAGCAGTAGAAAAAAGCTCGGAAAACACGGGGACGAAAAGTAAGCAGACGCTACAAGCTAAGTAACCTAGAACTAAACATTGCGAAATGCTATCATTCGACTGTCAAGTCATTAAATGTGCGCCACCTGCTTCATGATCTGCCATCGGCCGAGCCTTTCAACATGGTAAAAAATTTGCGCAGCTTGCGCTGAGTCGCGTAAGGCTGGGGTAGAGCAGAGCTGGTCGGCACTCGCCTTGGCAATTGACTAGGCACACGTTCATTCACACGTCCATGCACGAAGTGTTCACGCGATCACATTGCGATTCACGAGTATCGGATAGGCATCGATCGGGTTTCATTGGGAATCGCTTGGCAATCACAGCACCAAGTACCTTACTTACCTTTATTAGGTAAATTGGCCTAACTTGCAAATTTGAAGCTTGGTCTCGATTAGCTTCCATCCCATGTCAAGGTAAGCTTAATTAGCTAATTAGTCGAGCTACCACTAGTTATATTAACTCTTAATTAGTATCAGGCTAAGCTTGGCGCATCTTACAAAATTCGGCATTACTAGGCACACGAGAATCTCAGCTCGGTTAAATTAGGGCTTTTTGAGGTGTGATTTCATTAGCTTAGTTATGCGCAGTTAATTAGGTTTTACCATGCTCAACATGGCTTAATAAAGCTTGTCTATGGTTACACTGGTTTAACTAGGCACAGTTGTTCTTAATTTTTCTTGACGTGGCCGCGCCGGCAAGATCATGGTTTCCTCTCTACATCGCGAACCGGACAAACGGCGGGCATAACATACTTGCTGTAAAAAAATGCGAACGGAATAAAATAATACGTTTGGCTGCCCTTCCGAATTCCCGGTGCAGTCGGGCACCGTTTTCTTCTTCTGATGCGTGAAACGAGTCGTTGCCATAGGATCGAGGAATGACTAGCCATTTTAACATCGCAGCTCGCCGGTCTTATCTTTGTCGCCGTTAGCAACGAACGCGGCAGGCCACGCCAAGTCGTGAAGCTGTGTGTTCTGAACTTTTTGTTTCTTTCCTTTTCTTTCTTGCCTTGACGCAACTCTTGACTTCGCGCGAGATTCAAAAGATAAAAGTCATGCGGCACGTGGTGGAAGACACGCGAACTAAACGCGGATGTCCGTGAAAGCTGGATCTGGTCATGTGCGACACGACTTGCATGCCACGTGCATGACATGCTCGCGGCCGTTTCGCTAGCTTGATATACACCAAATTTGGTATTGAGTGACGTGACTGTATGACGAGCATAAATGGCAAGTGGTAATATGGAAATCATGACATGTCATGTGCGCCATGACTTGCATGCCACGCTCGTAGCACGCTCGCAGCCGTTTCGCTAGTTTGATATACACCGAATTTGGTATTGGGTGACGTGACTGTATCACGAACATAAATGACAAGTGGTAATATGGAAATCATGACATGTCATGTGCAACCGGACTTGCATGCCACGCTCATGGCGCGCTCGTGGCCGTTTCGCTAGCTTGATATACACTAAAATTGGTACTGCGGGACGTGACTGTATAGCGAACATATGTGGCAGGTGGTAACATGAATATGTTGTCATGCATGTCATCTCCAACGCCGATTACATGCCACGCTCATGCTGCGCTTGCGTCCAGTTTACTAGCTTGGTATACACCAAAATTGGTATTGTGCGACGTGACTGCATGACGAACATAAATGACAGCTCCTAACATGTAAATCATGACATGCATATGATGTACAGCATAAGTTGCTGCTTGCTGGCTGCTTCGCATTACATCGATTCCCACAGTGCGTGGGATCTGCCGGTTTTTTGAAATAGAAGACAACTGAAATGAAGATATTGGGCACCGCTTTATTCCTGGAAGAAGAAGCGATCCGAAACGCGTAAATCAAATGAGCTAAGAAGAAGACGAAGAAGTGCAGTTTTCAGGCTACATACAAAAATAGACAAACAAACAAATAACCAAGCATTTTTCTGAAGGCCCTCAAGATGCCAGGAACGACAAAACGCTGCCGGCAGTGCAGAATGATACCTCATTCTCCCTGGTAGGACCACTCGCTCTACAAGTCTAGTTATCGTCGTTACGCCAATGCAACAAAAGGCGGCACCGACGGAAGCAAAAGCATGGTGTTAATGTTGTCGCAAAATATTGCTGTATCGCTCATTTGCTGCGATATAGACTTCTTTTACGACCTAAGTCAAGCCCAAATGAATTGTTACAATGTCTAAAAGCTAAATACAAATTTTACTCTGGAATACTGACGGGAGTAGGCTACATGTATTTTAGCCACAATATAGATTTGAGGTAATTTGGTGACATGAGCGCACTGGTGAAAAAATGTTGGAGCTGGCCCGAACATATTGTCCGTAGCAAAAAAACTGCGTTTTTTTTCAGTTTCATTTAAAACACACTTGCCTTTTTTAGACGAAAAGCGCCACATATGTATGATCTGGCTAGAATAGTTTCATTTTTACCGCGCTGTTATTTCGAGCTGAGTTAGCCCGGCTTCTTGCAATACTACCAATAATAAGAATTTGTGGAGTTTGTCGCGCCGAAAACCACGGTATGGTTATCAGGCACTTCGAAGTGGAGGACTACGAAAATATCTAGCGCTTGTATTCCTTAACAAGCACTTAAATCAAGGAGGCTGGCGCACTTACAGCGGCCTCAAGCATTTCGTCTCTATAAAAATGCCACCGCCGCGGTCGGGATGGAACCCACATCATTCGCGTCAGCAGTCGAGCATCGTAACTACTGCACCACTGCGGTGGCCTGAGCTTTGAAAATTTTGTTTGCTTTGTATTTTTTTTTTGTCTTTTATAAACGCTAGTATCACGAAGTCAACGAAAATCTATATTTAATGTGTATTCCATAGAACCACAGCTGTCTATGTGAGCTACGTTGTCTCGTGACTCATTACGAGGAAACTGCGCGAAAAAAACGTGGACAAAGGAAGAAACAACAGCACAGGCGCATAACTAACAACTGAATTTTTATTTGGAAAAACACAAAAATATGAGGAGCACTAAACCCACGTGTGCAGGTGTGAACAACGATAAAGAACTACACACGCGCATCTAGATACGCAATCTCTGTACTATGTAACGCCACAGAGGGCTTAGCAACACAGCTATCACCGGCCTTGGAAATAAAGTAAGCTTCTACAATCTCACGTGTAGTGCGGTCCTTGTGCCGAGCCAGAACATTCGTTCCTCTGAAACCTGGGCTGCATTTGCAATCACGGCAGTGTAGTGACAAGTTCGTGGACGGTTGTCCTTTCATTGACAACCTGTGGTCATTCAATCTCTGATTAATACAACGCCCAGTCTGTCCGATATAACAGCTTCCACAGGAAAGAGGAACAGAGTACACCACTCCCTTTCCACATTCCAACAGGCCGTCTCTATGCTTCACCCCACACTCATACCACTTAAGGGATACGCCTTCCACCTTTCTTTCGACAGCCCCGCAAATTCTTCCCAGCTTATTCCGCGCAGAAAACAGCACATGCACTCCGTTCCTCGCGCCAACTTTCTTGAGGTGGTGCGATACACCATGCAGGTAAGGAATGCTGACAAAAGCCTTCCCATCAACATCACCCCGCGCTACAGCCGAACCATTCCGCTCAGATTTTAGGTTCCGCATTATCCGCTCACAGAGGAGAGCCAAAACTGCCGCAGGAAAGCGTGCCGCCCGAAGCCGCGCCACCTGTTTAGTGAAGCTTTCAGCGAGAAGGTGAGGACAAGTTTTCTTTAGGGCTGCGGTCAAACAAGAAACAGCCACCCCGTTTTTCACTAGCTTTGAGTGGCTGGAACTGAAATCCAAAATTGGTTTTTCAGAACGTGGTGTGTACATCCAGCAAATGTGTGCGCCACCAAACCGAATAACCAAGTCAAGGAACTGCATAGCACCTTCCTTTGGAACCTCGAAGGTGAAGTTTAGCCCCGACCCTTTTTCCTTGAAAAGTTTTAGAATGTCCACTCTGGCCCCAACACATCGGCACGAATCAACAAGGACAAGGTAATCGTCGACATACCTAAATGTTTTCACGGCTATGTCCGTTAGGTCAGGTTCTATTTCACTGTCTACCCTGCTCAAATAAATTTCGCTTAGGACCGGGGCAACGCTAGAGCCAATACATACATCAGACTTCTGCGTATAGATGTCATCACCCCAACCAATCACAGTAGACCTTAAATACAGGCCCAACAACTCCAGAACCTCGTGACTCAGTAGCGTAATGTTTTGGGATAAGTGGTGTTGAAAGGTCCTGCCTCAAAAGGTAATATCTCATAAAGCACGTGAATGGATGTCTATACAACTCTGGAAACGAAGCAGTATGATAGGTGCTCATTCGCAAAACATCGCGTCGTCTAAATAGCATCAGGTAGCATCCTATATTCCAAAGGAAATTTTACATTTCACTTCTGGTTCTCGTTTGCGGTCAGAGAAACAGGTCAATAATTTCGCTCACAGGCAGTTCATCTCAGCAATACATGCACGAAGCATTATTAAGGTTCGCAATCAGTGTGGACGCTTGCTTGGTTTTCATGCAAATAAATGCTATCAGTTGCACTTTCTAAGAAAGCGTAGCAGTATATTTTTAGTGGGACGTCAGGTGGAAAGGTGGATAAAACTGTCTGGTGGGTAGACAAACTTACGTAGTATTCCGCTAAAATGGCACTACCAGAAGGTAAACTTGATCACTGTGTCTATGACAAAGCTCATGTATGTATGTAAGTCTGCTACACGTAACGCCGCACTTCGTTATTGTTTTCTTCAATAGTATATATGGCAGATTTCGCGGGCGAGCTTATTCTAACAGTGCGAAGTATAGCGGGTAAAAATACATGCGCAGACAGCATGAAAAATTGATTCGATCACCGTTTTCAACATATTTTGATTAATTAGCAAGATAATTGTCACGTACGTTTGTTGTGAATTCTGCTCGATCAATTATGTAGATGGATCTCCAAACACGAGCGGAAAAACAGGAGCATGCAAGTGCAGAGCAAAATATAGTGAGGTTTAAATTTAGTGCATTATTTGCTGTTGCCACGAGCGTTTCTAATTTTCACAGTTGCTGTATCCGGTTTTCGCCCACAAAGACTGTGAGCAACGCTCATCGCAAACCGCGCCTCTTTGTTCGAGAAGCTTCGCGATTGTTATAGATCATTTTGTTAAGATTGCGCGCGAAGCGCGAACACTCGAGCTTATTCCAGAGCTTGCGCGACAACCAGCGATAAGGCTGGAATATTCGATGCCACGCTTATAAATGCCGGCGCGCTTCACCGCTCGTCAGTTGATCGACGACCGACGCTCTGTTCGCCGCTATCAGTGCCAGCGTGTATTGCTGTAATCTTACTTTCCGTTTACCGGACACAAGTTCGGCCTAATAAACAGTTTCATCTTGGACACGTCGCCTGCTGCCTTCGTCGACGTCACGACCACGTGACACTATTATATCTATATCTTCCGTAATAAATTTGTGTTTTCTAAAGGGCTTCTTCACATGACTCAACTTCAATAATAGTGATTGTAACGTAAATATACTAACCTTCACACATGAAGCTTTCATATTCCGAAGTCGTAGTAAGATTTATTTCCAGTAATCATGCAAAAATACATGATGATTGCGGTGCGTGATAGATCCTGGTGTAACTATTGTTCAAGGTGAACAGCTGCAGAGGAAAATTATGAGGGCCTTCTTCTCACGAAACGTGTGATGCAGCAACGTCATGTCAGTAGAATTAAGCGACAAATACAAAGTTTTGGTAGTACTCGAATGCCACTGTGATAAGTGAAGTGGCCGTGTGCGTAGTGAAGTGTGCAGCGAAAAGTGCAGTGGCGTAATTGTGTTTGAAGTGCGCGCCACCGAGCACATCGAAGAAGACGACGGAGTGCAATCAGGGCACGCGGTGGTGCAAGGCAGAAGCAGAAGAAGCTAGTCAGACGTGGCTGGACGTCGAAGAACCAGGGCGCGGGAGCACTGTCGGGTTGCGGACTCGAGGTCTCAGCAGGCTCCCACCTGGGGCCAAACCAGCCGTCCAAGCACTTCGGGCCTAGCCTGGTTGAAACGTCGCCAGGACGTTCCCGCCAGGCAAGTCTGACGTCCACAGCAGCGAGCGCAAGCCAGCGTTCGAGGCCAGCATGGCAGACACCATGCGTGCTCCCGGTCAACGAACTCTACCGTAAGCCGCGTTCCTGACTGCGGCTGGCAGCGCACCCACCGTGCTACCCCAGCGTCGACCGTGTCCTCCCAGCGTTGAGCCTGCCTCCGGGACTTGACGGCCGCTTTGCTCTCCGGTGAACTTTATTTTCCTGAACCTGTTTTCTTTTCACTCTGTTTCTAGCATTAGCAACATACGTTCTAGTTTTTCCTGTTTGCTATTAGCTCTCTAGTTTCTTTTGTAAATACAGTATTTTTATGAATGCATAAACGGCCTCATTATTGTCCCGATGACGGTTAAGTCATCGCGATTGTTTCCACACAAACACGAGCGTCTCGTTTAGAGCTCTGTCCCGTCATACAGCTCGTTACAGCCACTTAAGGTGGCGGTCCCACTCCGGCGGCAACCACTCCGCATTTTAGGCATTGTTTGCTGACGCACTGTGCTCGCTGCGCTATATGTATAAATTATAATTGTGCAAATTTGGAAAGCTTACAATCTCCGCTTTCAAATGACACCGGCTATTATGGCCTGGTCCGAAGTGTTATCTAACAGAAATGAACATAGCGTGAGCAACAAAACACGTTTTCTCTGTACAAGCCTTCGTTGTACTGCGAGTACGGCGAAACCGTTCAACATAACAGAGCGCAATTTACTGTGCCTTTAGACGAAGTGTTATGCAAGGTTTCTATGAAGAGATATTGCGTATGAAGTGATCGGTTATTTATTTACGGTCCAATAAAAATGGGCAAAATAATGAAAGTTTGTCACTGAATATCTTTTTTTCTTTTCAATGTAGAACTACAATATTTAGTGGTTCTCTAGACTAGAATATACTTATTTTCTACACGAAGTTGTTTTGTGCTGTGACGAAAACCTAATGAATTATTATGACATCAATGCGGCAGTTTATGGCTCTACATGGTCACGCATTACCGAGGAAGCGACAAAACTATTCAAGCTGAAACTCTGAACTCGTACATAACCAAGCAGCAGGCCTCTCTCTAGGATTCTATGAAGAGAAAATTCTTTTATGTTGTTTAGGGATTCTACAGGGCAGCAGTGAATTTAGGTAATTTTTCTGCTTGGCAGTTCCGTAGAAAGTGGCTTTTTTTTCTCTTTTAGACGGTAATTCACAAAGAGTATTGCACATTAGTAGAGGCATATTGTGTCTTGTATCTACTTCTGCGCACTAACTTGACCACCCAGTGCTTGAAACAAAATATTTTCAACAAATCATACATCTCACAGGCGCTTTTTAGGAGGTAGCGCCCTCTGTGAAATAAAAATCAAGTTGTTTTATGTGAGCTCCAACGTTCGTCAAATGTGGCACCACTGAACATAAGAAAGCCGGTCAAACGCGTACGGATTGTTTCTCCAGGCTTCATTGTGTGCCCCAGTAGCTGAGTCTAGTCGCCGCGCCTAACCATCATCAACTGTAAAAGGAGAAGGGCTTAGTTATGTACCCTTTCCACTCGCACCGCTCGCACAACCTCAGCAGATGGGGCGGTCACATCCAGCAGCAAACGGTTTCGGTACGCCGGAGTATTGCGCGTTCGTCGCGCGTCCGCAGAACCGGCGTTCCCTGGCGCGTCTTTGTCGACGTGCATCTCTTCGCCGTTCAGCTGCTCGTTTTTTGCGCGTTCCTTTGAGTGTTTTCGTGCCTACGAGGTTTGCAATTGCGCGACGCTACTACGCTGGGCCCGACATTCTACGCTTACATGCCGTGCAAATGCTATGTACTGGCGCTTCACCGGGGACACGATGGTGAACGGGCTCAAAGCTTATAATTGCCGAGAATTTCAGTGTAAGCCTGCAGTGCACTTTGCCGACAACTTCCACTAACCCGTACTGGGAAGTTGTACCCAATGAGGTGATTACATCCCAGCTGCAACGATGTTGTCAGAAGCGAGAATTTGTCAAAGACGCAAGTCGTTCTGGTCAACGTGGCAGTATACGCAGTGTACGGGACCGTGAAAAAGTTGAATTGCGCTAAATGCAGAGCCGCGCTGACTATGGATAAGACGATCACTGTTTTAGTCGCTCATGAGCGCTACGGTGTCGGGAAGCAGTTCGACCGAGGACACCGTGACCGAGGAGGACTACTCTATTCAACGATCACGCTGTTGCTCACAGCTACACTGTCGTACAGCTCGCTACGCAGCCAGAACTGCTACTAATGCCCGAATAACAGCGGCTCTTCCCAAAGCTGAAAGTGCGATTGCTGGTCAACGAAGAATGATCTGAATTCGTCGCCCGTGAGAATGGCCGCATGAACAAAATAGTGATAAAAAATATCCTGCGTTACTGACAAACATTTTGCTGAAGAACTTTTGCGACAACCTAAATGGCAAACTTGTCGACAGTGTCTGTAAGTCAAAATAAAAAAAAGGCAGAACTCTCCAGAACAAATAGGTGTATTGCACAAAATTGCACAAGCACAAAAGGAAACTGGATTCTGTAAATAAATGTTTCGCTCTCACAGTAGTATTGCGTTCATATTTCTTTCCAAATACATGCATGCAAGTGCCTGCAAGAAGAAAAAGAAAAAACGTTATGTATGGAACCTCTTTTGAAGAGCGCTCCATATTTTTACCATGTGCTATAGGAGATTCTAACTCCTGTATATGAGTGGTAGTCGTGTGTACATAGAGTAATCATCCACAAATGTAGCTCTAAACTCCAGAATGCTATGCTTATCTTGTGCTGAAATCTGCCCGTTTTTCTATAAATAAGAGCGCGCGAAACACGCCAAAAATGAAACAGACATGCGCTCGCGCGACGCTACTCAAGCTAGTCCACTCAAACGCTTCAAAACGTTTCATTGATGCTATGTTCAATCGTTATTTTATGGACGCGCATTATAGTTAACTAAAACAAAACGCGCTTGAAAGCACGCCGCTCCCGCGTTCATCGAGTGTGTGTGTGGGCGTGTGTGTGTGTGTGTGTGGGTGTGTGTTTGTGTGTAACTCACACGGTGCGCATGCGTTTGGCTACGACAGCTCGAACGCGTCGTCTCTTTCTTCTCAATCTACGCCGTGCTTTCTCGAGGGCTGCATAAGTAGGCGTCTATTCTTACAATCAGTACCACCACTTCGATGTCATCTCACAGTCAGTCCGGTTGAGTGGTACCTGGCTCGGAAGCATTGCGACTTTCAGCGTTGTACGCTCTGCGTTCAGATTCCATTCGGCTGTTCAGACAAAGTGCTGTTTCGTGTTGTCGCGAATTGGTGACAAAAGTTGGTGCCCGTGCCAAGGTTTTTCTGAAGCCTTGCAAGGCGATCGATTCAAAAACAAGGTTTATTTATGTGTGCCGAATCAAGCTGGTAAGAGCAATAAAAATGTACCTCATTTTTAATAAATGAAACATGGAACTTCAACACAATTGCCTGTGCTTGGAAACATATTTGTTCCCACTTGCGTGGGCCCCCCAAGTTTCGGACATTATGATGCGCAAGAGTCATACAACCACGGACACGCGCAGGAATTTAAAAAAAAAAAAAAAAGAAAGACATCAGTGAGTTGGGCAGGATGGTCGTGAGCCAGTGTGTATTTCATTTACTACTGATTTCGCAATACTGATTTCATAGCATGACTTCATGATCTGTATTGTTACCGCCTGTGCTTCGAACTTGCTTCGTGGAGAAAAAAATCGCAGTTGCTTATTTCATCTATATTCTGGTGCCCGAACACTGCACATACTCAATACAAACGTTGCCACGGCTTTGTTCGCATCGGCGAACCATCGGCAGAGAGTGGAGGCACTTTCCAGAGGCGTTTTCCGCTTACCTGGAGAGCCTATGCTTCACGGCTGAGTTTTACTTGTAAGTAACTTTTGTTAGTGTGGGGAGAGGAGGACAATCATACCCCCCACGCTAACTTACACCTACATGACTCTAATTATCCCACTAACCAACCAACTAACAGTAACGGCGGGGGGGCCGCCTCTGCCATGACATTATCGCTCAAAACGGACATTTCAACTATTCCACGGCGCGCGCGGAGCTATCTTCAGTCAGCGTTCCTGGAAGTAGTCGTTCTCGCGTACAAGCTCATATCAAGGCTGCTTAGCTTCGGCGATTGCAGGATGTGGCACGCTTGCTCCACAGTACGGCCGATGTCACCCTAACATCTGTTGATATAGCCATGTAACAAAAACAACAACAACAATAAAAGGCAGCGCCCCATACATGGGATGCATGAGGTATAATTATAGTGCTTTAGCTGGGAAAGAGGCAAAGCCCTTCCAAAATACCTTTTTTTTTGGTTGCACTGCAAGGCGCAGGAAAGAGGCGCTATGTAAAACTGTAGCAAAGAACCAATGGAAAGAAGCTTTATTGGGAGCTTCAGAATGGCGGAAAATAGATATCAGCTGAAGCGTCACGTGCTCAACGCGGGTACTATATTCACAGTCGAATCAAACTGGTGTCAACGGTGATAACGATTCTAATTTCTATGCACGTTGTGCGGGCTGTTCTACGCGACCCAACACCACCAGGGTTTGGGGCCAGTGACAAACTTTCTCAGGGAAGTCACTGCACAAACTATCTTCTTTCTTTTTTAGAGAGAGATAGAGGGGGAGAATAAAAAAAAACCTTGCCGCAGCACGCCTCAGTGCCTAAAAGCGCGTTTACACTTTTTTTGTTTAGCGAAATGGCACCGTTTTCGGTCAGCCGACGGTCGCAGGGAGCGTCTTTCATAGTGTCGTTGTTCAATAGGTACTTGGTATGTGCAAGACGCTGTCCGCGTTTTGTCGCTCTCCCAAACTTTCATCGGCCGTGGTTCTCTAGTCATGCAGGAGACGCGCGCTGCGACGCCGACTGTACATACTTACGCGAAGAAACTGAGACGAGCTGCGACGCACATTTTTTCTACCTTTGTCTAAACATGGATGAGTGGCGTCGCCTGGTGTCTCAATTGGAACTACGGGCAAGATGGCGGCAGTGGGACCGCCACCTTAAACAACGTTCACTTTTCCAAATGGGCGAAGCAATGAATGCGATAGCAAGAAATTAGTTTGTCACACGAAGAACGACAAGCAACTCGATACTTGCAACGTGCCGCCGCAGCCCAAAGAAGGACGCTCAAAAGGGACGCATAGGTATACACAGGACAAGCGTGAACTAACAAGTGTCGTTTTTTTCTTTTAGACTTCGGCACGTGGAATGACCCCTCTGCGTCTCCCGCCACGCGGTGGCGTCTGACACCAAGTTTGCCCGGTGTTCTTTTTTTTTCCTTCTACATCATGACTGGTACGGAAGGGAACCACTTTTTCGTTCGCCTCTCAAAGGCAGTTTTCAATTTGAAAGAAACTGTAAAAGCGTGGCGTGATAGAAAACACGCTCAAGCTGTTCCGAGATCTGCGTACCGCGAGCGGCAGATGGTGCATATGAATAGCTCGCCGTTATATCGCTCGCGCGAGCATGGCGTGTGGCTGTGTTGGCTAGCGCAGCAGGCTGCGGAGCGAGGGGTCACGGGTTCGAACCCCCGGTCGGACGGTTTGGAATTTTTTTCTACTGATAATTTTTCTTTATGCCTTTTTATATATACACATACATATACATAACCGGGACATGACGGCGTCGACAGACGGCGACAGCGAAAATCAGCCGAGAGTGTCTATATAATTGCTATCGCAATAAAAGGTCACAGTTTCGCCACAAGGCGAAGCAATGAGTGCGATAGAAACAAATTGGAATGTCAAGCGACGAATGGTAAGCTGGTCGAAACGTGCAGCACGCTGCTCACGCACACATGACGCACGAAAACAACACGCACAGGACGACAGCGAACTAACAACATTCATAGCTCGACACTTAACGCGCTGCTCAAACAAAAACGACGCACGAAACGTATTCACAGGTACAGACGAGCGTGAACTAACATGTGTCACAGTTGTTACTTCGCTGTGTTTGAAAAGCGTGCTCTTTTCGCAAACGGGGGGGGACTGCAGCGAGCGAAGCCTCGCTCGGTAACTCGTGCGCTCGGTAACTACAACGCAATCGTTCCGGCGAAAGCCTCAGGCGTACTATTCTCCCAACCGCGAGATAAGCGCGCGCGCGCGCACGGGCGTCCGGTCAAAGTACGCGCCAGAGAGGAGCGCCTGAGAGCGCGCGTCGCGACGATGGGGGCCCCGAGCTAAAGCCCTGCAGAGCGCGCCCTTTGCGCCATCTCGCTGGTAATGTTGAAAACACGCTGGAAACACGCGGTATATAAATAGCTCGCCGTTTAAACGCTGAAGGACGTGCGCTTTCGTGGCTCAGCGGTTAGCGCCGCGCGCTGCAGAGCGAGAGGTCCCTCGTTCGATGCCGCGCGTCGGAAACATTTTTCTGTATTATTTTTCTTTGTGGCTTTTATAAATATATAGTGTGACGACGAAGAGCGACACTGGGGCTGGGCGCGCGGGGATCGGAGGCGAAGCAGACGAAGACCAGAATATAGAACAGCCGGCCCAGGAACGGGTGCTGTCTCTGTGTCTCGTTCTTTACAATGGCGCAGCCTGACGACTGAACCTTACCGCTGAAGCCACCTGTACGTGTCCTCGCGGGTCGTCGGCAGCGCGGGTCCCTCCATCCAGGAACGCCGTCCACGCTTCCCTTATCATGGACTCAACAACCCGACCGCTGCTGGTCATACCCATCGAATCATCCGCGGACGGCGTCAATGCCTCTTCGGTCGTTCCAGGGTACGACCTGACGGGAACCTTATTACCACCTTCGTCTCAGAAGGCACACGGGCTCCTGTCGTTTAGGAACGTCAAGCACGCTTCCCGTGACGCGAATCCCGTGCCCAACACTCTCTTAACGGGTGAGCATCCAAGGGACGCCGTTCAGGCTTCCTTGGCGCACCCCGATGCCACCAAGAGAGTGCACGACCTTCCGTTGCCTGGGAATGCCGTTCACGTTTCCCATCGTGAGAACGTCTCCCTCGGTACTCCACTGACACCTGAGCCGATCACGGGGGGCTGTCCAAGCTCCCTCGGACAAGAGTACCGCCTCAGGGAGTACACTGATCTACTCCTACCCCTCAAACGTCACCACTGGCTCCGCGTGCGGATCGCCCGAAAGCGCGTCCGCTCTTTCCCGTACCATCACCCGACTCCGCGTCACGGTCAACGCCTTGGCAGCGTCGAGCTCGGCGCTGCTTCCTGCGATCGTTCCGGCATTGAGCGCCGCCAACGCGATGCTGGATGTAGCCGCCTCACTCGACCTGGAGGTCACCTCACCCCAGCAACGCAGAGAGCTCCGGTGTGCCCTCATACAGCTCTCACACCAGCTGGGCTGCTTCGCGTCGGCGCTGTCTGCAATCCCACCATCGCCAGCCGCCTGCGAAATACCAGAGTTCCACGACTTCGAGAACTACGCTGACGACTGTTTGGCGACCGTGAACGCTCTGGGAGCTCGCGAGACCTGGACAGAAAGTCAGAAATGGTCTATGGCCATAGACCGCCTTCGAAATGGTGCCGCGGCGTGGCATCGGTACGAAGGCGTGCGTCAGCAGTGCTGGGCGGACTGGAGCTGCAAGCTCATTGCTGCTTTCGGCCCGATTCGGTATGACCCCACCGACGAACCTTACACGTCTTTTACCAAGGGCGAAGCTCGAGAAGGCCATCACCTCGAAGCTGCAACTGCGAACTGCAGCTCACGGGCAAACAGCTGTGCAGCCGGACCTCGCACAAACACCGTACTCAAGCTGTTCTGTGACTCTGCCTCGGCAACCGACGCCAAAATATCTGTGCCAGCGGCCGAGGAGCATCTGCCATACACATTCACCGGAAAACCTGCCCTCATACTCATCATCACTTGGGCAATTCACGTCACCAGCACGTGTCGTACTGGATGCCCTAAGAGAGCATCCATACCTCTCTACGGATGCCGGTAATACGATGGATGCCCTACCACTCCCCGACCAAGGCCTGTCTGGTGATGGTGAAAAGATGGGCCTTGACCAAGCGGACACATATCCCTGGACGTCACGGGAGTTATTGGAATGCGAACGCGTGGAGATTTGCCACACGCAAAGTGCTATAAGTGCTACCTCCACGCAAGAAGCCGACGTGCCTGTGACGGGTGTGGTCTGTGCCATCGAGGAAGTCATGGGGAAGCCCGAGACCCCTGCAGTGTACATGAATTGTGACCGTTACTGCTCCAGTGCTTGCGGCACTTTGTCGAGCACCGCCACTTCGAGCATCTCAGCGGACACGACGCCAGCACGTCCGCAAGAACATAAGGTGCATCGAAAATCAGCTCAGAGACTCGCCCCAACTGTGTCACACACGGCTGGGAGAGCACACCGAAGCAGCTGGACGCTCCGCGAACGGCGTGGTCAACTTCACACATTGCGACAGGCAACATTTGCGAATGCGCACTGTCTTGCCCTGTTTTTAGAACTGCGGTGGGACAAGCGTCAACTGCACCGGCTGCAGTCCGGAAACAGTCAGGCCCGCCCGCTAGAGATATCGCCGGCAAGTTTTCACAAGACAACGCACTATGGAAGAGACCAACCTCAGCGGCAGAGCCGATGCCGCCCACCAGAAAGCCCACAGGCAGATACCGAATCAGAGTCGCAGCGTGGCCGCGATCGACCACTGCGATGCAGCCAACACCGCCCACCGGAGGCGCTTCTCGCAGATCTCCCATCCTTTTTGCAGTGTGGTCGGGGCCGACCACCACGATGCAGCCAACCCCGCCCACCTGAAGCATTATCGGCCGCTCCGCTCACCTTGCAGTCATGGCCGAGTGTGACGACGAAGAGCGACACTGGGGCTGGGCGCGCGGGGATCGGAGGCGAAGCAGAGGAAGACGAAGACCAGAATATAGAACAGCCGGCCCTGGAACGGGTGCTGTCTCTGTGTCTCGTTCTTTATAATAGATACATATACGGGACATGACGGCAATGGCGACGCCGACGGCGAAAACCAGCCGAGTGTCCATATAATTGCTATCGCAATAAAGCTATGCAATTCATTAGATCACAGTTTTTAACATATTTTGTGCTGTAGCAGCGCCATCATGCAACTAAGACAACATTTAAAATGCTGGAGAAGCAAATACGCATCTCTCTCATATATAATACGCATCTCTCTCATCCCTGAGTGGGCGTGTGAACAGCATTACGATGCGGTTCACTAATCCGTTCTGCTTTATCGTCCAGGTTACGGCATGGATTCACTTCAGCGCTGTACCGTTATTTTCAGCGGCAGTTGATACCAGCAAGCTGTCCTGTCAACTCAACGACTCGGAAGAATCGGCCCGGCCGCGCGACAAGCACCACGTTTTGACGGTCACCCCTCTACCAAACGAAGGATTCGGATCGACAACATCATCATCGACGGCTGCCTATATGAAGAGCTGGTGGAACCCCGGCGCCCTTAGTGGGCGTGTGAACAGCATTACGATGCGGTTCACTAATCCGTTCTGCTTTATCGTCCAGGTTAGTTCTGTTACATCTCTGTACGCTAAAAAGTCGAATAACGTTTGTCTGTTGCTGTTCCCACACCCGGGAGCTTTGCTTTGTGTATTTCATGAGTGCTTTGACGTTGTAACTCAATTACTTATGCTGTCCGGTGATGTTGAGCTCAACCCTGGGCCTAACACAAGATCCCAAGTGCAAAGCCCTCTTGTTGATTCACAGGCTAAAAAGTTTAATGATATGTTCGAGATATTACAAGCTGTAAACACGCGTACCGAGAAAATGGAGAGGGACCAAACGAACTTAATCAAATCTAACAGTGCTTTTGTCTGGGCAAAGTTGGTGCGACATTTGCGAAAAATAAAACAGCACGAAAGACGGGACGAAAGACACAGTACGACAGGACCAGTGCTGAACTACCAAGTGAGATTTATTTGAAGAACCAGCCTTTTTATAGTGTCACATGTCACCACCATGAGGACGTCACACCCACAACCAGTAATAGCAACAATCAGAATGCTATCTTTTAACAACCTGAACCGACGTACAGATATACAGAACCAGGCCCGCTCAGAGATTATAGAGACGCGCATCATAACTGTCATTTCAAACTAAAAACCATTATCACAGTTTTACATGTTGGAGCACACATCCAGCTCTCGTGAGAACACGAACTGCGCATGCTCTTCCTAAACTGCTCAGAAAGCAAAGTTATTATGGCGACAAAAACTTGGCAGCTGATTAAGAAGATGAACCGGCAGCAATACCGTAAGAACGAAGGTGCTCTGTCAAGAGATGATGAATAATGAAACCAGCCCTGTCAAATTAAAACCTGAACTAGGAGGTTATTTATACATGGCCTTCCAAGAACGCCATCTCGTCTTTGGACAAAAATATTGAAGGTTCACTAACACATTCATCACCAGCTTTGTTGATGAGAAACGCCTCCATTATTTCCCTCTCCAATTTGTCGTTCGCTCTTTTTAAAAACCTACTCTTCTGAAACTCAGGTGCGCAACCACACCTGCGGCAGTGGTCTGCCAGGTGCCCTCCCGATTTGTTTTGCACGTTCAACCTGTGCTCTCTTGCTCTATCATTAAAACATCGGCCCGTTTGGCCGATGTATTTCCGTCCGCAACTGAGCGGAATTTCGTACACGACCTGAGACCGGCAGTCAGTGAACTTGTTCCTGTGCTTCTTCTCACACAACTCGGGCGCCCTGTCTACTAGGGAGCAAATTTTAGACAACTTCTGAGGGGCAGAGAAAACAACATTGACTCCGTATCTTGATGCTACTTTTTTATGTTGTGCGATACTCTATGTAAGTACGGAATAGCCTGTACTCTCTTCTTTTCCTTCTTGTTGCTCCTTCCCTGAGGGTGTTTTATTGTCTGCAGCAACTGCTCACACACGGAAGTGATTATTGATGCCGGGTATCCTGAACGCACAAGACGCGCGATTTGAGAGGAAAACCCTGATTGCACAAAGTGGGTACAAGACTTTTTTAACGATGCGCCAAGACAGGTGACGGCGATCCCTCTTTTGATGGTTTTTGAGTGGGCACTATCGTACGGTAGAAACCCTTTTGCAGAGCGCGGATTGTAAATCCAGCAGACACGAGCTTCTTGAAAATGGAGGCGTAAATCTAGGAACTGGATGACGTCATTCTCAGGTTTCTCAAAAGTAAAACGTAGCCCACTGCCGTACAACTTAAAAGTGTTGATGACACCATCAATACAATCGTCAAGAGCAGAATTACGAACACCTTTCAGTACAACTAAAAAATCGTCCGCATACCTAAATATTTCCCTTACTCTTGAGTCGGAAAGGTTAGCCTGAACATCGCGATCTATACCTGACAGAAATATGTTGCACAATATGGGTGCTACGGGAGACCCAATGCATATACCGCTTCTTTGAACGTAATGCTTGTTCTCAAAATTTACAACAGTCGACTGAAGATAGAATTCCAACAAGGTCATAAAATTCTCACTAGAAATGCCCGAGCTATTTTGAAATTCCACTTCCCCCCCCTCTTCAATTTTTGTTCTAACCGCACGAAAAAGTTCCGCATGCGGCACTGAGTAATATAATTCCTCAATGTCGATCGAGAAAGCCGTCAACCCCGGTTCCTTTTCCATGCACTCTAGAAATTCCACCAACTGAGATGCTTTAGAACTTGTTCTGGTTGAAATACAGACGTGTTCTAAGAAGTTGATACTGGGCGTTTGTTATCGGCCACCATCCTGTCCATCCACTTTTGTTGACGAGCTTCATGATGTCATTTACATGATTACAGTGCGGTATCCGAATAGTCCGCTCCTTTTAGTAGGTGACTTTAATTTCCCGAATATAGTTTGGTCTAACGTGCATTCCACTTGTCATCCCTTCACGGGTGTGGGTGACGCGTTCTTGAATTTGTGCAACGATTTCAACTTGTCCCAGCTAGTGACGCAGGCAACAAGAATTACATCTACCACTTCTAACATCTTAGATCTAGTACTCACCACTGCGCCTGATCTTTTCAATTCCGTATCTTACTTACCGGGGCTAAGGGATCATTCGCTGCTTCATTTTTCTTTCGCCTGCACAGTGCCTCACAGTAGCAACCACAAAAAATATATCCGTAACTACAAACATGCAGATTTCGATGCTATTAATCGTGATCTCTCTGCTTTTTTGGATGATTACATGCAGAACTTTTTTGATCGCTCTGTGAATAATAACTGGACTTTATTTAAAGAAAACGGTTCTATCACTCATAGAAAAATATGTACCACGCATAGTCATCACATCTAACCGGCAATCACCATGGTTCAGTCAATCGCTAAGAAGACTACGCAATAAGAAAAAACGCATTTTCCGCTCTGCAAAGCTAACCAGCACTCAAGAACGTTGGAGTGCTTATCAAACCGTGGCTGCTGAATATAAAGAAGCCGTCAAGCGTGCCAAGGATTTATTTTTCAATACTACATTACCATCTCTTTTAATTACTAACCCTAAGCAATTTTGGAATGTAGTCAATAAAAGAGACAATTCACCTATCACCCTAAAAGGTACAGGCGATCACCTAATCCATCTTGACGAATCCGCAAATGTCCTAAACTCTGTATTCGTTTCTGCTTTTTCAAAAAAATGTGTCTTCTGTAACTCCCGCCTATGCCGGTACTGATTTTTTTACAATGGACCCAGTTGTCTTTGATACTGCTGGTATAGAAAAAATAATACAAAACCTAAAAGTTTCATCATCATGTGGCGTTGACGACATCAATTCCAAGTTTTTAATTAGAACTAAAGTGTACAGTGTCATAATTTTCACTAATCTATTTCAGCAATCACTTCAGACGGGTCGCGTTCCGGAAGACTGGAAGGTAGGGAAGGTGATTCCCTTGCACAAGTCTGGGGATAGGCATTCTCCATATAATTATCGACCCATCTCACTTACGTGCATTACATGTAAAATTATGGAACATGTTATTTGCTCTCACCTGACATCTTTTCTACAGTCAAATTGCTTTTTTACGGATCATCAGCATGGATTTCGCAAGTCATTTTCATGTGAAACACAACTTTTGTCGTTCACGCATGATCTAAATTCCATCCTTGACGGAGGTTCCATTGTCGACTGCATATTCCTAGACTTCTCAAAAGCGTTTGACAAGGTTTCTCATCAACTGCTTCTTTTGAAACTCAGTAAACTTAACATTGATCCTAACGTTCTTCAATGGCTGCACTCTTTTCTCACTGATCGTTCCCAATTTGTCACTGTTAATAACACCTCGTCCATCACTTCTGCTGTTGAATCGGGGGTGCCTCAAGGCTCTGTGCTGGGACCCTTGCTTTTTCTCATCTATATAAACGACTTACCTGATAATCTATGTTCATCAATTAACCTGTTCGCTGATGACTGCGTTCTATATCGTGTTATTAACAGTGACTCTGATGTAGATCTTCTTCAATCTGATATAAACCGGGTTCGTGACTGGACTAACACATGGAATATGGAATTAAACACTAAGAAATGCAAGCACATGCGCGTTTCACGTCGCAATACAACACTGCCCTCTTATTATCTTAATAATACTAATCTGGAATCTGTGTCCTGTTACAAATATCTAGGCGTAATCATCTCTTCTGATCTTTCTTGGAAGATGCATGTAGATCATGTAACCAATAACGCTAATCGCACGCTGGGCTTTATACGCCGAAATTTTTATCTCTCTTCTAGTCCTGTAAAATTACTTCTTTATAAATCATTAGTCCGTTCCAAACTGGAATATGCTGCATCTGTGTGGGACCCCAGTAAAGAAACGCTCATCTCTCAGCTTGAATCCATCCAGAGCCGGGCTGCTCGTTTCATTCTTTCTAATTATCATCGCACCTCCAGCGTCACTTCCATGAAAGCAAGTTTATCATTACCTCTGCTTTCACAACGTAGGAAAATATCTCGCCTCTGCCTGTTCCACAAGGTATATTACGACAATCCGATTCTCAAAAATAAATTGATAAACCCTTCATTTTACGTGTCTGCCCGCATCGACCATCGTCATAAGGTTGGTATTCCCACATGCCACAGCAACCATTTTTACAATTCATTCATCCCCCGTACGTCAGCAAGTTGGAATCACCTTCCGCGATCTGTCGTCGAGATTATTGACAACTCTAAGTTTAAAGCTGCTGTAACTAACCTGTTCTTGTCATAAGGGTTTTTTTTTGTTAGGATTATAGTATTTTCATTTTTTAGTAACCTTTGTGTTTTTCATATTTGAACGCGCCAACACTTTGACATGCTGTTGCGACGATGCCTTGTTTGGTTCTTAGGCTCGTCGTTGCGCTTGAATGTTTTTTCATTCGCCTTGTTTCCTTATTGTAGGAGACCTTGTTATGCTTTGAATTCTTAACCAACTGTATTTGTTTTTTTATTGTGCGCTGTTAATTCTTGATTACTTTTATTGTATTTATGTAACCCCAAGCTTTTCTCTTTTTATGTTTGTTGTATTAAAAATGTATACCCACTCCCCTCTGTAATGCCCTCGGGCCCTGAGGGTACTGAAATAAATAAATAAATAAATAAATAAATAAATAAATAAATAAATAAATAAATATATACAGGGTGCCCCAGCTATCTTTAGCCATAGTTTAAAAATATGCCGACACACAAAATGACGACGCGACCAAATGCATGTGGCTGACCGTTGCCTGGAGTGAGTCAGACTATTTTTTGTGTTGTGATTAATTGCTTAATTAGGCTGCTTTAATTAACTAACTTTTGAAGCAACAAAGGTGGGCCAAAAATTCCAATGAGAAAGTTGTAGATTGGTTTACAAAACGTCGGATTAGACAGTTTCGATATCTGTACCTGTTAATTATCAGTGTCTTTATGCTAACTAGAAAATGCCTGCGAAATACAAAAAAATACCACGTGACAAGCCCGCTCGCGCGCCAGTGCGCACGATGATTCCACTGCTCCCTAATGTTCCCAGCTCATCCTTGGGCCCACTGCACAGGAGCCTGGTTGGTTGGCTGTGTCCAAGTTGCGAGCCATTAATCGTCTTATGGCGAATTTGATAGAGGCTTTGTGGGCACAAACCTTGCAGAAAGTCTTACAGATGAAGACGATCAAGAGCAACTTTAGTAGTCCGAGGAAGGGGTTTGCCGTGATTGGTGATGTGTGTGTGCCAGAAAAAGTGGCAAATGTTCTGAACAAGGGTCCGAAGTTCTCTCATGAGCCAAGAATCCAGGGGCACGAGCTACTCGCTTTGAACCGGCAGATAGCCAGAAAGACGTTTGAAGAAAACCAAGAGAGGTGCCTACTCGATGGTGTGGATGCGCTCATGAAGACTAGAGGTAGCGGAACCTCTAGTGGGCCCAAGGATGAGCTGGGAAACGTCGTGTCCTTCTTTCAACAGCATCAGCTACGTCTGCTCCTGTCAGACAAGGAAGGAGGGTTCGTAGTTGTTGCCCAGGATGACTACAACAGGAGTGCGGGTGAAGCAATCGCTAAGAACTTTATGCCAGTGTGTTCCCGTGAGACCAGAGTCAAGGGCAAGGCGGCGGTGATGTGCAAGGACTTGAAACTGAAGAGGTTAGCGAGTGCTATTCTTGATGCTAAGTATAATGCCCTGAATGTGTTTTTTACGGCGAAGACGCATAAGTTGAATGCACCCTTTAGGTCTGTTGTTAGCGAGAGTGGTACTTGGCAGCATGTCCTGAGCAAGTACATACAGAAGCACTTAAGTGCGTTGCAGGTTGAAGACCCCTTCGCCACTAAGAACTCTTACGAAGTCGTGGAGTATCTTAAAGCTGAAGTACCGCCAGGTTTCCTCTTTTCTGTCGACGTCGAGGATTTATTTTACTCTGTGCCGCATAAGGATCTTTTCATTGCTGTTAGGGATGCCATAGATGAGTAGCGCTTGTCCTGTTGTCTCGCTCTTGTGATTGTTATTCTGTGCGCTCAAGTTTCCCGTCAAATTATGCACCATCTCGCCGAGTTTCAAGTTTTGTTAAAGAAGCTGCTGACGTCAGAGTCACTTTTAGTGCACTACAATCCCGATGCACCATTAATTCTGTCTTGCGATGCATCCCCGGTGGGCGTGGGAGCTGTTTTGGCTCAGAGAGGTGCTGAAGCGCTAGAGCAACCTGTTGCTTACGCGTCAAGAACACTCACTAAGACGGAACGTAACTACGCCCAGATTGACCGCGAAGCGCTCGCCATTGTGTATGGCGTTCGTTAATTTCACCAGTACCTCTGCGGCCGAAAATTCAGCATTTTTACTGATCGCAAGTCACTTCTAGGCATCTTTGAACGAGATAAGCAGATCCCGGTAGTTCTGTCACCGCGTATGTTGCGCTGGTCTTTGATGTTATCTGCTTATGAATACAAATTGGAGTATAGAAAGACGCAAGATCATGGAAATGCTGACTGTCTTAGCAGGCTGCCAATACCCGGAGACCGGCCAGACATCGAGCCGCCACGCGACGTCCTTATGCTGGAAGCAGTCGAGTACCCGCCTGTGAGTGCAGAAGACGTTGCATCAGCTACTCTGCGCGTTCCTTGTCTGTCCCGAGTGAAGAAATGGGTCAGGGCCGGCTGGCCAGAACAAGGTGTGCCCCCAGAGTATGCCGCCTATCAGGTGAGGTGCAAAGAGTTGTCACTGCACCGCGACTGCCTCTTGTGGGGTAACAGGGTGATACCAGGGGAGTGAAACTTCCTATACCTTCCATGGAACGCGATATTCACTCGCAGCGCCGGACGAACGCCTGGTGTTTGGGGGCGGCACTAAAACATGGCGGCGCTTTGCAGACACGCACTGGGGGGACTCCATCTTGATGAGGATTGAGGATGCGAGTGGCGAGGGGGGGGGGATTTAGCGCCAAATTCAATTGGGATACACCAGCAAGCCAAATTGAGCGAGTGGAAAGTATTCAGATGGCGAGCGCACGACCTTCTTCATGTTGTGCAACCCGCCACATGATCAAAACGGCAATCGTTGCGTTCTGATTGATGAAGGTTTGCCCATCCGCCTATTTCTGCACCACTTATTTTAATTAAGACTTTGTTTTTGTTTACGTGTACACATAAATTAGACAAGAATAAAGAGCAGAGTTTGTTTGAATGTTTTATTACCTAAACGCACCATTCATACAGTAAAAACACAACTTGAATATTTTACGTTTTTTGTCGCATACAAAAGTGCACCGTACATGCCCACATGCTAATAACTAGGTAATAAAAAGAGTGCGGATAAGTTTACACTGTTCTATTAGTTATCGTATACGTTGCTACAAATACATTTGTGGCATGCCGTGTATTGACTTGAGCCAAAATGCAACATCGAAATGCAACGCACGATCGAAACGCATGCAATTAAAAACGCAAGTATAAGCAATCGTGTCTAGCAAATGTAGTCATTGGATCAATTTCCAGATGCTCTGCCGTGCATGTCATGTATAATTCAAGCCGCAAAGCAGATAATCACAATGTAATAAATAAATCATGCACCTGTATGTTCAATTAATTTTCACAGCTACAGCAACAACCGCATCCTGATATGTCGTGCAAGCGTAGAAAAAAAACAAAACGAGCAGCATGCAGATCGTACCTTTCCTCCGCCGGGATCCGAAACAATTTTATGCCGGTGTGGCGTGAAGAATTTCGACACCACTCCGCACAGCACGATTTGTGATGACGGCGCGAATCCATTCATGCGTCTGTTTCGCTAAAGCTTGCAAGGGTTTCGCTCAAAAAGACTTTACGGTGGTAAAAGCGGCCTTTGGGACACCGTAGGCGGTAGCATACATGGGCGCGCGACAAGAAACGCCCCTTTTTCGCCGTGAGAGATAGGACGACTGCGCAGTTCCCGATTTTTCACTCCGGGTGGCGCTCGTATTTTCGCAATCTCGAACTGCAACCTTAAGGTTCCCTTGCGTATTAAAAACTCCGGAGTTAATAAGTAACCTGTTAATAAATATAAAATGGAACAACAACGTTCATTTATGCTCGTAGGTAGTACAGCCCCCCAAACATAAGGATCGCTGCGGTCACGGGACATAAAAACCGCGAAGTTTCATCCCGCTGGTGATACTGCCAGACGAACTAAAAAAAAACGTTCTCTGCATTTTCCATGCAAACCATCCTGGCATTACGGCCATGAAAGCTCTGGCAAGATCATTTGTGTGGTGGCCGAAGATTGATGCTCAGATCCAAGATTTTGTTCGGCATTGTAAACCATGCCAAACAAACAGGCAAAGCGAACCTAAGACGCCTGTTCACTTCTGGACGAAGCCCGAACGTCCATGGAGCAGAATTCACTTAGATTTTGCAGGGACAGTTCAAGGTGTTTTCTTTCTTGTTGTCGTGAACGCGCTATCAATCTGGGCTGAGATAGAAAGCGTGCCATCGCTTCCCTCGTCAGTGGTGATTGATAAACTGCGTAGGATGTTTCCTTCGTACGGATTACCGGAGTTGGCCGTTTCGGATAATGGGACGGCGTTTTCAAGCAAGAAATGCAATCTTTCTTGAAGCGAAACGGTGTCCGCTACATGTATACAGCGCCATACCATCCCGCAAGCAACGGAAGGGCAGAGCGCATGGTGCGCGAGCTAAAGTGTGCGCTTCGAAAGCAGAGCCAGGCCACAGTGGCGTGTAAAGTCTCTCGTTTTTTATTGAAGCAGCACTCCACGCCGCACACAGAAACCGGGAGAACGCCAGCAGAACTCATGCTTGGAAGGAGCTTTCGTTCTGCCTTGTCAAGCATGCAGCCCGGCGTCTAACACTCAAGGTGTACGAGACAGGCAAAGTCGACGTTCAAGCGTGGTGATCCTGAGTACGTGCGGAACTTCTCTCGTGGTCCAAAGTGGCTAGCCGCGCACGTACTCAGGTCCTTAGGCCACGTCATGTATGAAGTACAGACTGCTAGCGGTGCGATACACAGACGTCATCGTCACCATGTGTGCAGAGCATGGAAGTCTGCCCCACCAGACACTGCTGACCCTCACTTCCAGTTTCCGGCGACGCCAGCTACGGTGCCCAGATCGCCTGTCCGAGAAGCTACTATGCCAGCAGCTAATGGGCCGACGTCAACTGCACCTGATACAGCGCAAGCATGCCGCCGCTCTACTCGTGCACGACGACCTGTGCTCCGCTATGGCATTGACTGCTAGGGGGGCAAGGGATGTGACAACGGCATGAACTGTGTGAGCCAGTGTGTACTGCGCATGTCTTGTGTTAGAACCATCGCCACCAAGTGAATCGATAAGCAACCCACCGTACCTAGATATACTTGTATAGTTTGTGCAATAAAGCAATCTTGCAAAAGCTGCTGCTGCGTCCACGTCGGTTATTGCAAGTTGTCAGGAGGAAGCAGTCACCAGAACGTCCCCAAGGAACTCCCAAAACCTGCATTGTGTGACTGTCCCCCCACTTCATTTTCAATTGCATATTTATCGTGGAGGAATTTCCTTTCATGATGTCACAATTGGAAGCCGACCTGCGAAGGTCCATGCTGGCCTCCCTGAATATCTGCAGTGTTTCTTAATGCACCTTCAATGCCTCCTGGGCGCTGGGACAACGAGAAGGTCATCCATAGGGAGCCTGTTCTAACAGGGCTACTGTGGTTGGGTACTTCTGCCTACAAGAAGATAAGCGGTGTCGAAGCGTAGCGGCCAAAAGAAATGGGCTCGATGCGGCTCCAAAGGGAACCCTCGTTATTCTCCACGTAGTAGTGGGTGGCATGGGCTCTTCTTTAGTTGGTAATCTTTCCAACCACAGAAATCGTAGCAGGTGTCGGTCTTCAGGCCAAATAAAAAGCTGCAGGTATGCCTTCTTTATGTCGGCGGCGAGAACCACAGGGTGGCAGCGAAAATTCAGTAGGAGCTGGATGACGTCAGAACCAAGTATCACTCCTTTCGAGAGTACGTCGTTAAGACAAACATGACCAGCTTCGAGCGATGACGCATCAAATACGACACGAAGCTTCGTCGTAGCAGCCTCGCGACGAACCACGGCGTGATGGGGCATGTAGTAGACGTCGTCCTTGAGCACCTGCTCGTCTTGTACTTTCTCGGCATGTCCATCGTTGAAATAAGCTCACGTTGCCTGTTCGTATTTTTCTAACAGTCACGACTGCTCTCGGAACCGGTTGATCTGCATTCGCAGTCGACGTTCGGCCAATCAGCGATTGTTGCTTCCGGATGGTAACCCTGGTGGTTTGACCATCAGCGGCACTTGATAACGGCCATCTTGCTTGGAAATTCCCTGCTTAAATGCAGACAGGTGAGGGTCCCTCTTTCTAGGGTCCGTGAAAATGCTCCGTCAATCCCGATGGCATCAAGACGCCACATTTACGACACGTCGAGGTTCTCTGATTCAGATTTGTCAGTCGCGACGAACAATGCACTTGATGGGGAGCGAAAGGCGGACTTAATAGGGCCTTGCACCATCAATCTAAAGGTAGTGTCAACTGCTGTTATATTTGTGCTGATGTGATCGATTTTCGCTGTGGTAACTTGCCAATAGGCGTCAGATCCGATGAGGACACTTATCTCTTCTGGTTACCATGTGTTTGGTTGAAAGCTGTCCGCTACGTTGTACTCCCGTTCGACAAGCAGGTGCGAAATATTGGGGTCCTTGCCACGTCTGCACGAATATATGTGCGCTGAGTGCCGCTGTCCAAAAGTATCCGTACGAGGAGTTGTCCGTCTCCGGACTCTGCCCAAATTCTGCCTGTCTGCAACAATACAGGAGTAGATTCGATGTGACTACTATGAGCAGTTGTGACGGTTCGCATGGTTGGGGGTGGTGGTTCATTAAATGCCGCGGATCCATTGTTTCGCCGCAGATCTTGAGCTGGCCTTGATGACTCACAGAGAATCGTCAGGTGGCGTCGCTTGCAGGTACCACACATGAGGTTGATGGATTTTCTTCACAGTCGGGCGATATGATTGTGTGTTCCACAGCGGAAGCAGCAGTTGGCGTTGTAGACAGCGATCATATGATCTTTGCTTTGGCAAAGCGGGCACGCTAGTCTGACAGGCCAGGCAGACCCGATTAGTGCTGCCACTGATGGTATAGGTTCCACGCCACACATTAATTCAGGCATGTAGGCCCTGGATTCGTCATGCAGAGTAGGACGCGACTGCAGCCGGACCTCCTCACGGATTTCCACTTGGATGCGGAGGAAGGTTAATATCTCCTTGGCTAGCCGCGTTCTCTCTTCAGGCGTTTAGGCGATCTGGATAGGCAGTTTGTTTCTTTGGTCTTCTGTCTGTACATGTAGGCGAGATCATCTGGCAGACATCGCATCAGGACACGGTTTAACACCGGTGTACTGATCTGGCGAAACCCCAAGGCCTTCTAAAACGCTGACATGCAACTGGACATTGTCGTGCAGCAAACAGAGCTTCGGGACCGCTGATGAGCTTTTCACTGGACTTAGCGCGAGAAGATGGTCGATATGCTCGTTCACGACCACATCACGGCGTGCGAAGCGGTCTGCGAGCGTCTGGATCGCGAGGTCGTAGTTTTGTTCGGCTAAGCGCATGCCTTCGAAAGCCCGCTTCGCACTGCCGGTTAAAGGAGTCCTGACACAAAAATTTTCGCCACGCGTTTTTTTTTTGCTGCAATGTGTTGCTGGGGGCCTGTTAGTCATAACACGGCACATCGTTTGCTGCAGCGCGCGACAAATAATTAATTACAAGCTCCTCATTACCGACACAGCCTCAGTTTCGGTTTGACAGAGTTCCAAAAACGACAAGCCGCCGAGTGCAACTATCACCACCTAGCGAGTGAAACGCTCGGTCACGTGAGCACACAGAACAGTGACGCACTTACGCGTGGTCTGCATCGTCTGCTTGCATTCGCTTGTCACACATGCTGCGTGATGTCGTCGCCGTTATCGTCCTCGCTGTCGTCGTCGGGCTCATCGTCGTCTGATGGCGACGATTTTCTTGCGGCGGGGAAGGAAGGAATTTTCGACGTGGCAAATCACTTCAGGTTTGACCCGCTGGCGAGGAGTGCTTCGTCGGGAAGCGGCAGCGATACCAGCGACGACGACCACGATGAACCTCGCGTCGGCAATTTACTATGGTAAGACCCGACACATTCGTGCACAAATGTTCTGCAGGGCAATTCATTTAGCCAAAGTACGTTCGCTTTTTCTACGTTCAATATCCGATTGAATCACTTGATAACATTGTGATGCCCTTCAAGTTGTTGGTGCCGAAAAAAGCTAGGTAACACCACAGCACCAGACGTGAGCGATGCACAGGGTGGAGTCAGAAGACCCATGTACACCAAGTCCGGCGCCTGTGTGGTAAAGCAATGCGCCTCGAAATGGAGCCCGCAAACGCGACTGTTCTGCACGGGGGTCAGTCCTGATACTCCTGACGTCCACAAGCGCACACGAACTCGATCCACTTGTGCCGCCGAGGTTCATCGCGGGGAAACGTATGCAGCGATACGCCTGATCCCGACTTCGACGTGCAGAAGGAAACAGCGCAAAAGGATTTCGGCATTGTGGCCTGTCAATGCAGCCCAGGCAGCACAAGGAAAACTGTAGTGTCACCAAACACAAAACTTTCAACGCGTGCGCCGCGGCAGCGCCTCCTCTTGGCCGCGGCCACACACTCGCGAGCAGCCGCCGAACAGTCACCAACAGCGCAGTGGCGAGCGCGCCAAAACAGAAATGGCGGCTACGACGTCATCATAACCTGTTGTACCCGCTGCGTAGGGGGGGTCACCTCGGGTCACCTCAAAGGGTGTCAATGCCGCCAGGTGCGGCCTAGAATGCTGCATCGCGCACGCGAACTTCAAAATTCATATAAAATACCTTCCAAGCTTTATTCGCTGTCGATATTTTGCAGATGGTACACGCATGTACACGGGAATCGATCCAGCAGGCTATCTCGGCCTCGAAATTTTGTGTCAGTACCCCTTTAAGTAGGTGAGGAGGTACTTGAACTTTTCAATGCGCGGCAGCTCGGTGTTCTTGTGCATACTGGCGCCGAAATCGTGCCAAAATAATAATAATAATATCTGGGGGGATGCGATGCGGGCTTGTTGGTAGCACCCAGTGTTATGTGCCTCCTTTATTTTAAATGCGAAGCATTTCTTAGCGAACTTCGGCGACTTAGAGCGTATCCATCTATCTATCTATCTAGCCGCCTACGACTTTGTCCTCTCCTGGCCGTATCGTCAACGGGATTTATACCAAATTTGGTGTGGCATAACATGACTGTATGACGCACATAAATGGATGGTCATATCATGAAAATCATGACTAACTTGTCATGAAAAGTATGATTTACATGCCACGCTCTTGGGGCGCTTGCGTCCGTTTCGTTAGCTTGATATACACCAAATTTGGGATTGAGTGACGCGACTCTATGACGAACATAAATGACAGGTGGTAATATGCAAATAATGACGTGCATGTCATGAACAACATGATTTACATGCTAAGCTCATGGCGCGCTCACGGCCGTTTCCTTAGCTTGATATACTCCAAACTTGGTATTGAGTCACGTGACTGTATGACGAACATAAATGACAAGTGGTAATATGGAAATCATGATATGTCGATCATGCGCGACCCGACTTCCATGCCACGCTCATGGCGTGCTCGCGGCCATTTCCTTAGCTTGATATACACCAAATATGGGATTGAGTGACGTGACTGTATGACGAACATAAATGACAAGTGGTAATATGGAAATCATGACTTGTAATGCGCGACATCCCTTGCATGCCACGCTCATGGCGCGCTCGCGGCTGTTTCGTTAGCTTGATATGCACCAAATTTGGTATTGAGCCACATGACTGTATGGCGAACATAAATGACAAGTGGTAATATGGGAATCATGACTTTTCATGTGCGACATGACTTGCATGCCACGCTCATGTCGCGCTCGCGGCCGTTTTGTTGGCTGGATATACACCAAACTTGGTATTGAGTGACGTGTCTGTATGACGAACATAAATGACAAGTGGTAATATGGAAATCATGATTTTCATGTGTGACATGACTTGCATGCCACGCTCATGTCGCGCTCACGGCCGTTTCGTTGGCTTGATATACACCAAATTTCGTATTGAGTCATATGACTGTATGACGATCAGGAAAGACAAATGGTAATATGGAAATCATCACTTCTCATGTGCGACATGACTTGCATGCCACGCTCATGGCACGCTCGCGGCCGTTTCGTTACCTGGATATACACCAAATTTGGTATTGAGAGACGTGACTGTATGACGAACATAAATGACAAGTGGTAATATGGAAATCATGACTTGTCATGTGCGACATGACCTTCATGCCACGCTCATGGCGTGCTCGTGGCCGTTTCGTTAGCTTGAAATACACCAAATTTGGTATTGAGTGGCATGGCTGTATGAGGAACATAAATAACAAGTGGTAATAGTGAAATCATGACATGTCATGAGCGACATGACTTGCATTCCACGCTCATGGCACGCTCGCGGCCGTTTCGTTAGCTTGATATACACCAAACTTGGTATTGAGTGACATGACTGTATAACGAACATAAGTTGCAGGTGGTAACATGAAAATCTTCGCATGCATGTCATCTACAACGCTATTTACATGCCCCGCTCGTGGCGCGCTTGCGTCCATTTCGATAGCTTGATATACACCAAAATTGGTATTGCGCGACGTGACTGTATGACGAACATAAGTGACAGGTCCTAAGATGTAAAACATGACGTGCAAATTATGTAAAGCATAATTTGCTCCTTCCTGGCTGCTTCGCATTACATCGATTCCCACAGTGCGTGGGATCTGCCGGCTTTTTGTCCTGTGGTGTATGTGCGCTATAAAGAAACTATTGATAGTATCTGGGGTTCTACGTCCCAAAACCACGATATGATTATGAGAGACGCTATAGTGGAGGGCTCAGGAAATTTAGCCATCTGGTGTCCTTTAACGTGCACTGACATCGCACAGTACACGGGCCTCTACCATTCCGCCTCCATCGAAATGCGACAGCTGCGGCCGGGATCGAACCCACGACCTTCGGGTCAGCAGCCGGGCACCGTAGCCACTGTTCCACCGACGCGGACAAAAATCGTCCCAAAAGGACTGCCATCCACGGAGACAACCAGCGACCACGGAGACTATCGTGAATAAAAATCGCATAGCTACTCACGAGACTAACTGGTCACATGACATGTTCTCGCCAAGAATTGCGTAGCAGCTAGTTGTGCGATAGTTCCCTCCCGAAAGCACGTCACACGTGTGGAGCCCAACCGGAGAAGGACAGCCAAACATAACTGTACGTAGTACTAATAGCAAAAACTTAGAGTCCTTGGCAAAAACTTTGAGGAAGCTAGGGCGAACATGAGCTCCACTGTTGGTTCCAGCCTTGCGCGTCTAGTGGAACCTGCGCCATTTTTAACAGAACAGACTGTCGGGCTAGTTGGCTGTCCATGATCACAGAAATAACGAGCGCTAAAAATGACGAGCACACAAAGAGAAGACCAGACACGGGACAGGCGCTACTAACAACTGTTTATTGTCAACACACCCACCGAGTTAAAATAGACACATTCATCGTGTTGCGCATGCCTGACATTGCATTGCAAGCAGAGCAAAACAAAACAGCAAAAATTACACAAAACGAACATACGATAGCACCTGTGGAATAACAAGGTGGAAATCACCTCTGCGCATGTCAATAGGTGCCCTGCAGAAATTCAAATTCGGAAGCATGCAAGGATATCGAAGCCTCGCTTATACAAGATCCAACGTACTTTTTGATAAAAAACGCTTCTAAAGCGAGCCGAGAAGAAATGCGTGTGCTTCTGCCCAGTATGCTGGTGCTTCGAAAAATCGGTTCACACCCACATGCAGTAATGTGCGCGACAAGATGCGCATACTTGTCCTCTTTCTTCCTTGCAATTAGTGCGTGCTCCCTAAATCGGTCATTGACGCATCTTTCTGACTGGCCGATGTACACTTTCCCACAGGACATGGGAATGGAGTAGACAACTCCAACAGAGCATTTGACGAAAGGCTTGGCATGCCTGGTGCTGCATCCTCGTCTGCTTTCAACGCAGATCCGAGGGCAAAGCTTTTGCAGCTTATTAGGGGCAGAAAAAACCAGAGGCACTTTATGCCTGTTTGCCACCTTTTTGAGACCATGCGACAAGGTGTGTACGTATGGCATGACCACTGGTCTCCCAGTCAAAACCCGATCCCGAGCCCGTACCCCTTCGGCTCCGTGTTTGACTCTCTGCAAGAGCGACTCGGCGACTGCTACAATGACGTTCGAAGGGTAGCCTGCCGCCAAGAGGCGGGTCACTTGCCAATCAAAACTTTCCTGCATGCGATGTGGGCACGACTTCTCGAGCGCAGATTTCAGGCACTGAACAACAATTCCCCTTTTAATGAGCTTCGAATGGGCTGAATCAAAAGGCAATAATTCTTTCTTGGCTCGGGGAAAGTACGCCCAGCAAACATGAAGTGCAGAAAATCGCAGCTCTAAATCTAAAAATTGCAACTCATTGCGGTTGGGGATCTCGTGCGTAAAAACAAGCCCTTGACCTAAACGACTAAAAACATCTAAAATGTCCGACACAATATTAGGCAAAGAAGAATTGCTGTGTCTGGCTAAAAGCACTAAAAAGTCATCAACATATCTAAACACTTTTAAAACCGGCCCCCCATTAAAAGCAGCATGCAAGGAAGAGTCAATACCAGATAAAAAGATTTCGCATAAAACAGGAGCTACGCATGATCCAATACACACGCCTTGTCGTTGCAAGTAAGGTTGCTCGTTAAAAATAATAAAAGTAACGCGGAGATAAGATTCGAGCAAGGTAAGGAAATTGTCAGTGGAAATCCCTGTGTGATTTTGGAAATCACACTCTCCGTTCTTTTCAATACAGGACTTAACAGATACTAAAAGCTTGTCTTGAGGCACAGAATAATACAAGTCTTCGATATCCACCGAAAAGGCGCTTCCTATCTCTCTGGTTGACTTAATATACTCGGCAACCTCAAAAGAATTTTTAACGCGAAAAGGATCTTCAATTGTTAGCTTCCTTAATTTCTGCTGTAGAAACTGGCTCACATTATGCTGCCACGCCCCTCCCTCGCTCACAATAGTTCGAAAAGGTGCATTGGGTTTATGTGTTTTCACTGTGAAAAACACGCTTAGACTGCTGCCCTTACTACTCTTAATTTCTTTCGCTAGCTTGCTCAACGCAAGACTATGGCAGAGGTCAATAAACTGTGACTTTACCCTCACAGAACTCTTCTTGACTGGGACAAAATTCTTATTTAGTGCTGCCAAGGCTTTTTCATTATACAGGCCTCTAGGCATGGCAACAAAACCACCCTCCTTGTCAGCCTGAAGTAGAGCCAAATCATTCTGTTTGAAAAAGGTCACGACACGGTTCAACAGTTTGTCATTGCGCGGTTGCTTGTCTCGTCGTCGGTTCTTGATCAGGCAATCAACACCTTCCAAAAGGCACCTTTCTCTACTTTCCTGACACGTCTTAGCTGATAAGTCCCGGTTGATACCAACCAGATCTTGGGCAGGAACACTTGTAGGGACAGCAAACTTTGGTCCCTTTTCCAGCAGACTTGTGACGTCCACGGGAAGCTGCACATTTCCAAGCACTTCTACAGGCTTGTAGTTTCTTGCAACTTTCTTGTCCGAATGCCTTCGGACAAAATAATAGAGCAGTTGTTGTTGAGCGCTTGCGTCGTACGTTTGTTTTCTTCGTGGGGTCTTGTGCATTTCCGCTGTAGTTTTAACCTCAGGATTCTGGTCGCGGTGTAATACATATACTGTGGTTCTGATTCAGCGGTCTCGTTTGTTCCCTTCTGTGGCATAAGGCTACAAGCGTCAAAACATTCCCACTAGGTCGCACCGCCACGACCCACGGGACGGTCTTTTGCCTGGCCGACTGGTCGTGAATGGCGCGGCGTTACACATCCAAACTGAAAAACTAGGTTGGGCCGCCAGCGATACGACGCAAACGCAGCGCAGGCAACGATGCAGCATGGCCCGCGTCTCGCATAATTTTAATTTCACCAGTGTGGCGTCTCGTGCGTTTCACCGACCACCGCGTGCACTTGTACTCTGCCGTTATCCCAGATACCGAATGACGCATGGCGTGATTGTCTAAGGCCGCGCGTTGCGGACCGAAGGGGTCGCCGGTTCTTGTCCCCGTTCGCGACCTTCGTAATTTTTTCTTCTGATCTATTTTATTAGTGAATTTCATGTATATATTGTCAAGTGGTTGTGACGTAGACGAAGGCAGCAGGCGACGTGTCCAAGATGAAGCTCTTTATTAGGCCGAACTTGTGGCCGGTAAACGGAAAGCAAGATTACAGTAATACACGCTGGCACTGATAGCGGCGAACAGAGCGTCGGCCGTCGATCAACTGAACAGCGCTGGAACGCGCCGGCTTTTATAAATCACGCGTCGAACATTCTAGCCTTATCACTAGTCGTCGCGGAAGCTCTGGAATAATCTTGAGTGTTAGCGCCTTGGGTGCAATCTTAACAAAACGATCTACTACAACCGAGAAGCTTCTGGAACACTAAGGCGCGGTCTGCGCCGAGTACTGTTGATAGTCTTTGTGGGCGGAAACCGAATGCAGTAAAAGAAACACTCTTGGCAATGTCCCCCTCTGAAAAGGCATCGTCCCGATGCTTAGAACAGAACACATGGGAAAAATACATGCAACAATAAATAACGAGAATAAATCAAGAAAGTTCAATAAACAATACGCACAAGCAAGAAAGTCCAATGAAAAAAAATGTACAGTCCTCAGGTTCACTGCCGCGCGAGAAACGGCTTGAGGCGCACGACATGGACGACTTCAGGTCACGCACGGCGTCGTTGAGAGTTCGTAATGCCGTTCGGGACAACCTCGTAGTCCAGAGCGCCTAGACGTCGAAGCACTTTGTACGGCCCGAAGTATCGCCGAAGAAGTTTTTCACGGAGTCCACGCCGGGTTTTCCATTCCACACCCAAACGCGGTGGCCGGGTTGGTATTCAACGAAGCGTCGCCGAAGATTGTAGCGGCGGCTGTCGGTCGTCTGCTGATTCTTGATTCGCAGGCGGGCGAGTTGTCGGGCTTCTTCGGCGCGCTGTAGGTAGGCGGTGACGTTTGGTAACATGGCGTCAAGCGTCGTGGCCGGGCTCCGTCCGTAGACCAACTTTTATGGCGTCATCTGCGTCGTTTCTTGTACGGCCGTGTTGTACGCGAAAGTCACGTACGCAAAGATAGCATCCCACGTCTTGTGCTCGACGTCTACGTACATGGCCAGCATGTCGGCGATGGTCTTGTTGAGACGCTCGGTGAGGCCATTGGTCTGTGGATGGTAGGCGGTGGTCCGGCGGTGGCTTGTCTGGCTGTATCTCAAGATCGCCCGAGTTAGGTCCGCAGTAAACGCCGTACCTCTGTCGGTGATGAGAACCTTTGGGGCGCCATGTCGAAGGACGATGTTCTCAACGAAGAACTTGGCTACCTCGGTGGCACTCCCTTTAAGCAGGGCCTTTGTTTCGGCGTAGCGGGTGAGGTAGTCGGTAGCCACAACGATCCATTTATTTCCGCAAGTCGACGTTGGGAACGGCCCCAGGAGGTCCATCCCGATATGCTGGAACGGTCGCCGAGGAGGTTAGATCGGCTGAAGGAAGCCTGCTGGCCTTTGGACGGTGTCTTCCGTCGCTGACAGTCTCGGCACGTCCCTAAGTAGCGGGCGACGTCGGTGGCAAGGCGCGGCCAGAAGTACTTTTTCTGTACTCTTGCGAGCGTGCGGGAAAGTCCAAGGTGTCCAGCCGTCGGGTCGTCGTGTAGTGCCTGGAGGACTTCTGGTCGCATTGCTGCAGGCACTACGAGAAGGTAGTTAGCTCTAAGTGGCAAGAAATTCTTCTTTATGAGAACGCCGCTTCGCAAGAAAAACGACGTGAGTCCTCGCTTGAAGTCATCCTCCTGGTCATCCTGCGGCGGCGGGTCGACGAGGGCGCGAGACAAGCAGTCGGCGTCAGAGTGTTTTCGTCCGGACTTGTAAACGACGGTAACGTCGAATTCTTGAAGTCTCAGACTCCATCTTGCGAGACGACCTGAAGGGTCCTTCAGGTTAGCTAGCCAACACAAGGCGTGGTGGTCGCTCACAACTTTGAAGGGCCTGCCGTAGAGGTAGGGGCGAAACTTTGACGTTGCCCAGATGATGGCAAGGCACTCCTTTTCTGTTGTGGAATACTTGGCTTCTGCCTTGGATAGCGACCGGCTAGCATAACTGATAACCCTTTCCACGCCGGCAGTTCTCTGGACAAGAACGGCGCCGAGTCCTACGCTGCTTGCGTCGGTGTGGATTTCCATGTCGGCGTGTTCGTCGAAATGCGCAAGTATTGGAGGCGTCTGCAGGCGTCGTTTCAATTCTTGAAATGCTTCGACTTGCGCCGCTCCCCACTGGAATTCCATGTCGTTTTTCGTAAGCTGCGTTAGTGGCTCGGCGATACGTGAAAATTCCTTGACGAAGCATCTATAATAGGCGCACAAGCCGAGAAATCGGCGTACGGCCTTCTTGTCGGTGGGCGGCGGGAAGGCAGCGATGGCTGCTGTTTTCCGTGGGTCAGGGGCGAACTCCAAACTTGCTAATGACGTGACCCAAGAACAGGAGTTCCTCGTATGCGAAGCGGCACTTTTTTGGCTTCAGGGTGAGTCCGGATGCCTTGATTGCTTGAAGTACTGCGTCAAGTCGCCGGAGGTGTTCGTCGAAGTTTGAAGCAAACACAATGACGTCGTCCAGGTACACCAGGCAAGTCTGCAACTTCAATCCTGCCAGTACTGTATCCATAACCCGTTGGAAAGTCGCAGGCGCCGAGCAAAGACCGAAGGGCATGACTTTGAACTCGAAGAGACCGTCTTGTGTTATAAACGCGGTCATCTCTCGGTCTCTCTCGTCGACTTCAATTTGCCAATAACCGGTCTTGAGGTCCATCGACGAAAAGTACCCCGCGTTGTGGAGTCGATCCATGGTGTCGTCTATTCGTGGGAGAGGGTACACGTCCTTCTTCGTTATTTTCTTCAGGCGGCGATAATCGACGCAGAAGCGTAGGGTTCCGTCCTTTTTCTTCACTAACACCACGGGTGACTGTGATGAGTAAAGAAGGGCACGAGGCGCGTGCCGAACGGGGAAGCGCGGCGACGGTGCGCGAGGAGCAAAAAGTCACCCGATGGCACGCGCAACAAACACGTCGACGTAGAGGATTGGCCAATTAGGGGCTCGTGGCACGCGACCCGAGCCGTGATGGCGAACGACGAATGATGATCGAAGCACTGTTCTGTGGAGCGCCGGACGGGGAAGACGGACGAAGCAAGCGTTGCACCCGCGACGAGAGCGGCTGGTACTCGGTTCTGGGGGCGACGACACGAGAGGCTCGGGGAATGTCCGCGGACCTTCGGAAGACTCCAAGCGAGGCTGCCCAGACCTGTCGCACCTCAACACTGCAGTTCCGGGATCGCCAGCAGCCCTCCCCTTCCCAACAGGACGGCTGCAGACCACAGTTCAGTCAAGGAGGCGTCCATAACTTGTTGAGTCCGGAGGCACGGATCCAAGGCTTGGTTAGGCCTACCCTCGACTGAGCGGGGACGGAGAAGAACACCGGAGCCACTCGTGACGAAGTCAAGCGGCAGGCTGGGCGAATGCAGCCGACGATGAACTTCGGGGACTGCTGAAGACGTCGACGACGGTCTCTTCGAAAGATCGACGCGACGAGAACATCGGGTCGTCTCGGCGAACGACCAGCGCACCGTAAGAACATTCCAATACCGCTAGGCCCATAGTGGTCAGACGCGACTTGAAGTAGAGTTGGTTCTAACGTCAATGGCCGACTAGTTTCGGTTTCGGTTTGTTGTCGATTGCTGTTGTGTGCATTTTTTAGCGTTTATTGTCTCCGTCCTTTCTTGGTGCGTGTGATAAAGTCTGTTTGCCGTGCCACCACGGTCTCCCGTCTCTCTCATTCCGATCCCTTGCAAGCGCTCCCGAGATAATCGTGACAGAATAAGTGGCGAGCCTGTGCCAGGATTTTCTCCATCTTTCGGCCCAGTCACGTATCGTCGGGGGGTTGCAAGGATGGATTGGGAGACGTTGGCGGCCGTGGCCAGAGACGTAGGAATGGATAAGGAGGAGACGAAGCAGTTTTTTGAAAACGCACAAAAAGAGCATGAGAGGGAGCTCGAGCGAGAAAGGGAACTCGCGCGTGAACAGCACGAGCGCGAGAAAGAAATTCTCGAGCTCAAGTTGAGGCTCGCGCAGGTAAACGCATGCTCACGCGACGCGGCGAGCAACGCGAGCACCCCCACGACGGCGTCGGCCAACTCGCCTACTCCCAGACCTAGACAGATCTGCCCTCGCAAGTTAATGGCGCCCTTCGACGAACGAAGGGACGACCTCGATGCATATTTGCATCGTTTTGAGAGGATCGCGATCGGGCAAGGCTGGGAGAGGAGCGAGTGGGCCAATGCCTTGAGTCTGTGTCTTGTGGGAGAGGCATTGAGCGTGTTCGGCCGCATGCCAGCACAAGAGTCGGTAGACTACGACTTGGTAAAAAAGAATTTATTAGAAAGGTTCAGGCTGAACGCTGAGGGTTTCCGTGAAAAGTTTCCGGACGTGTAGGCCCGAGAACTCCGAGACTGGCAAGCAGTTTGCCTGTCGCTTGTCCAACTATTTTCGATCGCTGGATAGAACTGTCAGACACAGAAAAAACATACGAAGGTGTCCGCGACAGAATAGTTGGTGAGCAGTTCCTCAACCGTTGCAGCAGCAAGCTAGCAGTATTTTTGAAAGAGAGAAAGCTTCGCACGGTGGAGGAAATGGCAAGCCAGGCGGACCAGTTTCTAGAGGCACAAGGGTGGAATAATTTAGAAAAAAGGGGCAGCAGCAACCCTGATGAAGAAGAGTCTATCGATGAGGCCACAACATATAGAACCAAGAAAGAGCAGCGGTGCTTCCTATGCAATCGGCTCGGCCATAGGGCTATGAATTGTAGAGCAGGCAGTAGTCAACAGGAAACGTCTGTAACATGCCAGCTATGCCATAAAAGAGGGCACAAGGCTAATCAATGCAGGTCTATATCAGGCGAAAATGTTGCATGTGCACTGAGATCAGAGGACAAGCCAGAGGTAGTTAGTAGTGTGATAGACATGTCGGCAGGAAGTGATATGCCTGTAGTAGTAGGCAAGGTAAACGGCAAAGCGGTCACTGTGTTAAGAGACTCGGGTGCAGATACCGTGCTAGTAAGGAAAGGCCTTGCGAATAAAAGAGATTTTACAGGAAGAATGGGAACGCTGGTCTTTGCAGACGGATCTAAGATGAGGTTACCAGAAGCCAAGATACGGCTGGATAGTCCTTACTTTGTGGGCGAAATTAATGCCAAATGTATAGAGGATCCCTTGTATGATGTGATATTAGGAAACAGGCCAGGAGTGCGAAGGGTTGATGACCCAGTGCGGAGGGATATTTATGCCAAGAAAGGAGAACAGGGCATCAGAAAAGAGAAAAAGAAAAGCCCAGATAACTCAAAAGGTAGTGTGAGTAGGGAAGAACAAACCGAGAGTGAATTGCCAGTTCTTGAGCGTGTTGGGGTATCCGCAGAGGAACTTGCAAAAGAGCAGATGAAGGATAAAACCCTAAGGCATGCAATTAACAGAATCCGACGTGAACCAATAAGAGAAGGTTATAGAGACTGTGTAACATACGAAGTCAGCAAGGAGTTGATATTTCGAAAGTTTTCAAAAAATGGAGTGGTAATTAGACAACTTATGGTACCAACATGTTATAGGCAGGCCATTTTAGAACACTGCTATGAGAACGGCTGTAGAGATACAAAGAGCCTACGCAGGGAATTGACAAATGAGGCGTTTTGGCCGGGAGTGCACAGAGAGATAAATAACTTCGTGAAAAGACGTCAAAAACGTTGCAAATGAAGTGACATGAGAAAAGTGTGTAGTAGTAGTGTTGAGTATGAGAATTAGTGTGTTCAGGACAATGAACTATGTAAGCACCGAGAGTGTATATTTGATGTGTTGGTGCCGTGAATTGTGTGATGAGGTGACAAGTGAAAGTGTGTGGTGAGAGAAGGTGGTAAGCCAGCCCACGGACGAGAAACACGGAGTCACAAGATATCACCTGAGTCGCAAGGTAGCACCAGATCAGAAGGCCTCAACCCGAAGGAGGATGAACATAGCAGTTTTTTAAGAAAAAACTCTTTAAAAGGGGGGCCCAATGTGATGAGTAAAGGAGGGGCACGAGGCGCGTGCCGAACGGGGAAGCGCGGCGACGGTGCGCGAGGAGCAAAAAGTCACCCGATGGCACGCGCAACAAACACGTCGACGTAGAGGATTGGCCAATTAGGGGCTCGTGGCACGCGACCCGAGCCGTGATGGCGAACGACGAAGGATGATCGAAGCACTGTTCTGTGGAGCGCCGGACGGGGAAGACGGACGAAGCAAGCGTCGCACCCGCGACGAGAGCGGCTGGTACTCGGTTCTGGGGGGCGACGACACGAGAGGCTCGGGGAATGTCCGCGGACCTTGGAAGACTCCAAGCGAGGCTGCCCAGACCTGTCGTACCTCAACACTGCAGTTCCGGGATCGCCAGCAGCCCTCCCCTTCCCAACAGGACGGCTGCAGACCACAGTTCAGTCAAGGAGGCGTCCATCACTTGTTGAGTCCGGAGGCACGGATCCAAGGCCTGGTTAGGCCTACCCTCGACTGAGCGGGGACGGAGAAGAACACCGGAGCCACTCGTGACGAAGTCAAGTGGCAGGCTGGGCGAATGCAGCCGTCGATGAACTTCGGGGACTGCTGAAGACGTCGACGACGGTCTCTTCGAAAGATCGACGCGACGAGAACATCGGGTCGTCTCGGCGAACGACCAGCGCACCGTAAGAACATTCCAATACCGCTAGGCCCATAGTGGCCAGACGCGACTTGAAGTAGAGTTGGTTTTAACGTCAATGGCCGACTAGTTTCGGTTTCGGTTTGTTGCCGATTGCTGTTGTGTGCATTTTTTAGCGTTTATTGTCTCCGTCCTTTCTTGGTGCGTGTGATAAAGTCTGTTTGCCGTGCCACCACGGTCTCCCGTCTCTCTCATTCCGATCCCTTGGAAGCGCTCCCGAGATAATCGTGACAGTGACGCCCACGGACTCTTTGAAGGCTGGATGATGTCGTCGCGTAGCATTCCGTCGACTTAGTTCTTTATGGCCTCGCGTTCCCGCGTTGAAACTCTGTATGGGCTCTGACGTAGTGGCCTGGCACTTTCGTCTGTTATGATGCGGTGTTGTGCGACTGGGGTCTGTCGAACTCTTGACGACGACGAAAAGCAGTCTTTGTATTGCAGGAGCAGGGTTTTGAGCTGTTCTTGTTTATGCGTCGGAAGACTCGGATTGACGTCGAAAGTTAGTTGGTGAGCTTGGTTCGTCGTAGCATGTTCGGTAAACTCGGCGAGGGCGAGGGCGTCGCTGGCTTCCAGAATTTCTTCGATGTAGGCGACCGTCGTGCCTTTGCTCACATGCTTGTATCCGTTGCTGAAGTTCGTGAGCATCACTGTTGCTTTCGCTTCACGCAACTCGGCGATGCCTCTTGCGACGCAAATCTGACGGTTTACAAGCAGGTGCTGATCGCCCTCTATGACGCCTTCGAAGTCTGTGGGTTTTTCTGTGCCGACGGAAATGATGACGCTGGAGAGAGGCGGAACTCTGACGTGCTCTTCTATCACGTTCAATGCATGGTTCCCCGGCGTCGTCTGGGTTGGCGGCGCTTTTTCTGAAGTTAGTGTTATCGACTGAGACCTTAGGTCGATGACGGCACCGTGGTCACTTAGGAAGTCCATTCCAAGTATCACATCCCTGGAGCAGTGTTGTAGGATAACAAAGCTTGCAGGATAAGTCTGCTTATTGATGGTGACTCTCGCCGCGCAGACTCTAACTGGCGTTATCAGGTGACCTCCAGCTGTCCGGATTTCGGGCCCACTCCAAGCGGTCTTTACTTTCTTCAGCCTGGCGGCGAATGGCCCACTGACGACGGAATAGTCGGCACCAGTGTCGACGAGAGCGGTGACGTTGTGGCCGTCGATGAGAACGTTGATGTCGCTAGTCCGTCGCCTTGCGTTGCGGTTAGCTCGCGGCGTCGGATCACGGCTGCGTCGATTTGTTGCGGTGCTTCCATACTGCGTCGTCAGGTCTTCTTCGGTCCGCGAGGTATCGCCGGCAGGGCTTCGTCCGCTTCGCGTCGTGTTCTGCAGGTCTCGTCGCGTTGTCGTCGTCGGCGGCCGCGGAGGATCTTCGGCATTTCGTCGTACAGCAACCGCACCTCCATCGGTTGCTGCCCCTAGTTTCCCGGATACGGGCTAGGCGACCGGCCCCGGTTTGGGCCAGTGTACTGCCGGCGGTGCAGTGACATGTAGCGGCCAGGCGACGGCCAGCGGGATGGTCGTCGCGGTGTCCATTGAGCTCCTGCGAGATAGTCGGGGATGTCTTGTGGTCGCTCACGCCACTGTGGACGAGGCGCGTTGACGGCAAAGCCTCGTAATCCCATCGCACGGTACTGGCATCGGCGGTACGTGTGGCCGGCTTCTCCGCAGTGGTAGCAGAGAGGACGGTGGTCGGGGGGCTCGCCAGATGTCGGTCTTCCTCGGCGTGTACCGCTGGCCGGCAGGCGGGCGAGATGGTGGCGGTGGGGGGCGGCGGCGGCGTCTGGCGACGGTAGTGCTGCTGAGCGGCGTCCTGACGGGGTCGTGGAGAGGGTACGTAGCGTCGGGCTGCAGCAGCGTAACTCAAAGCCTGTGGCTGAGACTGTGGTGGCTCAGGGGTGCCGATCGACTGCTGGAGTTCTTCACGAACTATCTCGGCTATCGAATCCACCTGAGGTTGCGATCTGGGGAACATCTTCTGCAGCTCCTCATGCACGACCGCTCTGATCGTCTCGCAGAGGTCGTTGGTTCCCAGCGCTTGAACATCCGCGTAGCTCGTAGTAGGCAGGCGGCGGTTGTAGTGCCTGTTGCGGATTTCTAGCGCTTTCTCGATGGTAGTGGCCTCCGAAACGAATTCCGAGACCGTCTTCGGCGGCTTGCGCACAAGTCCGGCGAAAAGTTCTTCCTTTACTCCTCTGATGAGGAACCGCACCTTTTTTCCTCGGACATTTCAGCGTCGGCGTGCCGGAAGAGTCCCGTCATTTCTTCTGCGAAAATGGTCACCCTTTCGTTCGGGAGTTGCACCCTCGTCTCCAACAACGTCGCGACTCTTTCCTTGCGGGCGATGCTCCTGAACGTGTCCAGAAATGTGCCGCGGAAAAGATCCCACGTTTGAAGCGCAGTCTCCCGATTCTCGAACCAGGTCCTTGCCGCGTCTTCCAGGTAGAAGTTGTGCAATCAAATTTTGGATGACATTGGCACCTGTTGCAATGAGTAGCCATGTTTCCGGGGTGAGTAGCCATGTTTCCGGGTCATCCAAAATTTGATTGCACAACGATTGCTCCGCTATGTCATAACTCAAAAGAAAGGGAGATAATCGAAGCCTTCGCGATGCACCGCGCTGGCGTTGACACCTGCGTTAGCGCTCCTTCACTATCACTAACACAAGCGGAAGTGTCATTCCTTCAAGGCAAGGAGGCTAACAGACCTAGAGATACGTGGGTACCGGATTAAGCATAGATCCTCTCTTGATACAGTTCTTGCGCATGTGTGTTTTTTTTGGGGGGGGTTTTTTGTGTTCTCTTTCTTTGTGCGTATATATTTTCTCATGATCATGTGAAAATAAACAGTTGTTAGTTCGCGCTTGTGTTGTCCCGTACCATTTTCTTCGTCGATTTTGTTTACTTGTAGCGCCCGAAAGTTTACACTATGTACAACCAACTGGCCCCTACCCTGGCTCGTCTAGGTTTCCTTGGTAATGCCAACCTTGTTGTAAAATATCTGAAAAAATAATTTCTGCCTAGACTTTCATCGACGTGAAGACAACAATTCCCAATTCAATTCTCGTTTCATCCCGGTGACACTGTCTATTATATGGTACCTGCCCAGGACAAACCTGGCTGCTCTGTTTTGGATACTTTCTATCAACGATGTGAGATTGGCTTCAGTTGGATCCCAAAATGGGCAGGCATACTCCAATATCGGTCTTACACATGTAGTAAATGCATTCAGTTTTAATTTACTCTCGCGACATCTCAGGTTTCGTTGAACAAAGTTCAACGCCCTTCCAAGCTTTACCCACTATCTCACTGATATGCGCATTCCACGAACAATCTGCAGAAAACACGACGCCTAAGTACTTATATACATCAACCGTGGCAACCATCGCCTTATCAATACAGTAGCTATTTATCAATGGTTTTTGCTTCTTAGTGAAACACATATGAACGCACTTTTTAGCGTTTAAACACATCTTCCATTGTTTGCACCGGTCATGTATTCTGCTCAAGTTTCTCTGAAGTGCTGTCGCGTCCTGAGCACAAAATATTTTTGGGTACACCATGCAATCATCTGCAAATAGTCGTAAGGATGATGTGATACCTGAATTTATGTCGTTAATATAGATCAAAAATGGTATAGGTCCCAATACAGAGCCCTGTGGAACTCCGGAGGTGACGTTCACATAACTCGATTTTTTACTATTAACAACAACACACTGGCTGCGCTCCGACAAGAAATTCTGAATCCATTTTATAACATCGCTTATTATATTTGCCTGCTGAAGTTTGTAAATAAGAAGCAAGTGGGTAACGCTATCGAAGGCTTTTCGAAAATCTAAAAATAAACAACCTATCTGGCCCTCGGCATCAATCTGACACCCTAAATCATGGGAAAATTCTGCAAGTTCTGTAGTGTAGGACAAGTCCTTACGGAAGCCATGCTGTTATTTAATTAGGATTTTGTTCTCGGAGAGATGAGTAATGATAGCTGTGTAAATGATGTGTTCCATTAACTTGCATACAATGCATGTCAGGGAAACAGGCCTCTAATTTTGGACATCATTTCTCGAACCGCCCTTATGAATTGGCACGACGTGTGCTTTCTTCCAATCGTAAGGCAGGTCACTGGCGCAGAGCGAATCTGTAAATATAATAAAAAGATAAAGGGAGACGGGCGCAGCAGAGCGCTTTAACAACGAGGCGAGATGGCGTCCGGACCAACTGCTTTGGTTTCGTCTAATCACATGACCAGGATTTGGGGACATTTGCACGTAGCGCCCTCTCTTTTCGGTGACAGCGGTGGCCTGCCGTAACTGAATGGGAAGTAGGCGAAAAAAATCATATCTCATGAAAAAAGCTAGTTATCAAAAACGACTCCCGGTTCTACAAATCAGAGACTCAATTAAACATTCTGTCAAAATTACAGTGTCGCACTACAAACCGCGTGGCTTCCCAGAGTGTTTAATATTTAACAATGGGTCCCATGTATTTCCAATGGGGGTGTTCAATTGTCTAGGGAAGCCACAGGTTTTGTAGTGCGATACTGAAATTTCGCCACAGTGTTCCAGTAGGTCTCTGCTGTATAGATCCCGGAGTCGTTTTTGATAACTAGCTTACTTCAAAAGATATGATTTTTTTCGCCTATTTCCCATTCAGTTAGGGCAGGATGCGGTTGCTGCCGCCGAGAGATGGCGCCACGTACGAATGTCTCCATATCCTGGGAATGCTCCAACAACTTTTTGATACCGGGCACGCTTATTTCCACTGGTGCCATGAGTGGCGCATTGCTAACAGGAGTCGTTAAACTGCCTGATTTCACTGGGAAAAACACCGAACGAAAGAACTCATTTAGATACGTTGCCTTAGCTTCGTCATCCGTGACGACAAGGTTATCACATGCGATTTTTGGAATGCCCATATCACTTGATCGACACCTCTTTAGATACTTCCAAAAAATGCTTAGGATTTGTTTTCAGCCTTTCGTTTAGTTCTCTGAAATATCTTTCTTTTGCGATCTTACTACTAAGCTTATAATCTGCGTTATTTGTGCCAACCTCTCACAACCTTACTCTTCGTTTTTTATACTGCGCGAAAATTCGTTTCCTTTTTTGTGTGATCCGTATAATGGCTGATGTAACCCACGCTTTTTCACGTTTTTTAAGTTTGGAAGAATGTATGTTCGGTATGTATTCGTTCACAAGTTCATCTAATTTGAATTTGAACGTATTCCACAGTTCATGTATGTCACATTCGTCCGCGAGGCATTCAAAAGTAGGCAAGTATTGAAGCAGTTTCTCATTTATACTTTCATAATCCCCCCTTATTATAAAAATACCATTCTGTTCTCACAAGAAGTAGATCGTTGAAATTAGGTTTTGACTGTCGCGACAACTGCCGAATGATCGCTAATTCCTGGTACGACTGTAGTTACTAAGTAAGGTGAGCTTGAAAACAACAAATCTAGGATATTGCCTCCGCGTGTTGGTTCTCTTACATATTGTACTAGGCCGAATGTGTCTACAACCTTTTTCATTTCATTGTTCGCAGCACAGCGAGTAACAATGTCGCAATGATCATCTCGCCAACACATATCCGGCAAATTAAAATCACCACCGAACAACATGACTTCACCTGACACTTCAAAGACAATCTCAAACAAATCCCAGATATTGCTCGCATCAGAGTTCGGCGCACGGTAAACCACGCCAACAACCAAACACGAATTGTTAGGTAACACAATTTTGCACCAGACGGTTTCGATAGCCTCATGACAGATATCTAGAGCGCAAGACTGCAGTGTTGAATGGACAAGCAGAAATACACCCCCTCCGAGGCTAGGCCGATCTTCACGGTAAACCACATAATTTTGTGGAAACACTTCGCTATCACGAATAGTTGGATTGAGCCAAGATTCCGTGCCCATTACAATGTCTGCTTCCACTGATTCTATCAAACCAACAAGCTGATCGACTTTGTTTGTTACACTTCTGCAGTTAACTAATAAGACAGCAATATATTTGTGTTCTTGAGCTTTTACTTTTATTTGTTCGTCATGGTTTCGAAAATGGGACAACCTCTTCTTTTTCCTTATCCCAATGAAATTCTCCCTGCTCTGCTTTCACTTTCTATCGCGCCTGCTCCACTCGGCACTGAAGCTTGCCCAATTCCCGTGGCCGCCCGAGCTTAATCAGCTCCGCTCTTAAAGCAATGCTCACCTTAAGCGTTCAGCATCATGTGTTGTCGGCCGTTTGTTGAGCCAATCCGCCAGGTCAGCCCGCTCGTGTTGTCTCGCGATGGCAGAGGCTTCGGCGACCAGTGATGGTGTGCGCATCTGGCTCGCCAGCTCCGCTGTCATCTTCAGCTGGCGGTGTTCCAGAGCAAACTGCACCGACCGATAAGCTTTGCACTTCAATCCACCTCTTGGTCACGTTTCCGCAACGCTCGGGTTTACTTGCCCGAAGTGTTCACGTAATCGCTGCAGCAGGCAGCTCGTATGCCTTAGTGCTGAGTTGGTTGGTACATGCTTTCTGGAATACAAAAATACTCCAAACCACCAAGGAAGAACTTGAGGCAGAAGAGAAAAAGACGCACTCTGCAGTCTGTCCTTTCTTCATTAGTGGTCACGCGTTTTTTTTTTATTCTAGCAAGCTTGATATGCACCGATATGGTCGTCTCTGACTACGCTTCCTGCAATGGTGCCAAACGTAGTATACGTTGACGCCCAAAAAGCGACACACACGTTCTGTATTTGGTTATTACGTGCGACGAAAAATTGTGGAATAGCACCGGAAGACGGGCTAGGCCATATTGTCCATACCTTGCCTGTGATGGGAAAGTCAAACACCAAAGAAATTACTGCGAATACGGCGACCGCGTGAGCTTCAAAGCGTCAGGGCCACGACGCAAACATGGAGGGCCTGCAGCAAGGAGGGGTTGCGGAGTGGTGACAGCGAAAAGAAATCCGCGGCGTGTTGTCTTACGGCGGCATTGATATATGCGCTTGCAGTCGTAAACTTTTCGCCATGTTTCATATGATTTGTTTATCCTTTGTGCTCATATAATAGACGAAGTGCCCAGCAGGGATGAAATTTTACTGTTTATCAACGTGCTTTCAAGACCAGTGTTATTTTTGACGTACATCGCATTAAGTGAGTCCTTCTGAACGGGCCTTACCACGTGCGCCTGTGAGCCCAACCAAAGCGTCATCTTAGTTTTGTATTGTTATAAAGCGCTGACAGAACAACGAGGAGACTGGCGAAGTGCAAAATATTAAATGTTGGTCACGAACACCTCCAAGGGCGCGATGTACTGTGCACTAAAATTGTAAAAAAAATCTTGTTTGTAAAATGAAAAATTAGCGCATATGCAGAAGCCTGAAGGTACTTAACAAATAATAAAACTTCATCACTAGAAAAAAATAATTTTTGCCGCCAAGGCGAAGAATGAATGCAATAGCAGCACATTGTACTGTTAGAAGAAGGCCAGCGGCTCGCTATTTGTCGCACAACTCTACAAAACGCTGATGACTGCGGCGTTTCGAGGGACCGAAGCGGTTTTCGTGAAGCCTGTCGTCTTATCACAAAGAGATGACAGAGCAGCACGTAGAAGGCACGAGCCACTTGCTGCCGAGATGGCGCGCATCTAGTGTTCGCCACCACCGGAGATGAGCGGCTCGTTTCATCTCGGCTTCATCCGAGCTCGTCGCCAGCGCCTGTACGCCTTTACTCGCGGTTAGAACGTACGACGCACGTGGCGATGTCATTGATTTGGACGTTAAACGGAAAATCACGGCGGCGGCAAAACCCCGTCGAGAGTGTCCATATAATTTTAATCGCAATAAAAGGCATGAACGAATTACGCCTTAACCCTTTCAGGGTCGAATTTTTTCGCGAAATGCGTGCCAAAAATGTGTAATTTTTTTTATTGCTGAAATAAATTCTTCAGACCATTCTATTTCAGAAAAAAAAATTATCCAAAATTTTTTTTTCGTGACCGTAAAGTGAGAAAAAAATCATTTTGTGTTGTTACATACACATGGTTTATTCATAGTAACATCAAGCAAAATCCTAAAAAAACACTTTTACGACTTCTTACAAAATAAAAAAAAGCCGTCGCAGGAAGCGCACCGGCTACTGCGACGCTATTCAGTTTCCCCAGAAAACGCGTCGTTGCGCGTAGTCGACAAGGCACACAGAGCTACGCAGAAATTCCGTGCTTGTGGAGACGAGTCCGATGTATTGACACGCAGCGCACACGTACGCCATTCAGTTTCCCTTGTGCCTGGACTTAAACGCGTCGTTGGATGTGCATTCCCTACTTCTGAGGCAGGATCGAGTCCGATCTTTTAATTGTAGAGCGGCGCACAGAGCAAAAGAACGCGTCCCGACTTGTGCAACGCGCGATGTACGTCGCCCACGTCGCACAGGCACTCGCGAAATGCACCGCAGATTACATAGAACTCTCAGGGGAAAGCTACAGCTACAGGGGCGAACTTATCCGCCAAATCTGGCGGCAGTCTGGCAACACTGACCCCCAGATCTGGCAACAGACTTCTGCGACGCCAAACAGAACCCTGCCTGCCGGAGCGCCGCTTTGCGAAGCAAAACAAAAAAAAAACATCGGAGAAATATCGGCGCATGAAAAAAATTCCACATGTTCCTGAAGTGTGGCAGCACACGCCAAGAGAGAGAAATGATCGAAACAAGCGCGAGTTTTAAAGATAAAGGCCGTGCCGTACATGTACGGTGAAAACCATTTGGGCACTGTTAGGTGCTGCCGTACATGTACGGCGAAAACCATCAAAGGGTTAATGCGGTCAGAACCTGCGGAAGCTCTTCTCGCTTGTTACAACCAATCACCATGGCTCCTGTCGAGCGCTGCCTTTCGTCTCTGAACCGCGATTTATTGTCAGGAAGAAGACACCTCAACTACGTGTATGAGCTAGTGATGCAAAGCTATCGGTAAATGGACTATCGATAGTATCGATGTTCTCTCTGAAACTATCGATACTATCGATAGTCCATTTACCGATAGTTCTGCATCACAACGGGGCACTGTAGTGAAGGGTTAGAGGAACGTCACTTTAATTCATGTGCGGTGCGGTGAAGGAAGGAGCCAAACATGGTACGTCTGGTAAACACACATATATTAAGAAAAGTAACCGAACTCTCGCGACAATACACACACGAGCAACAGTGATCCCTTACACTTTACACTTAAGCAAGCAGTCTAGAGGCTAATGTCCTAAAGTGATGCGCTCACGTAACCGTCCGTAGCACAGCAGCAGGCCGGCGGTCGATCCACTCAGCAGGGTGTTGGGACGTCGTGGCGCGGCAGGATGAGCAGCCGGGCGAGTGGTGGCGGAGCACACGTTCTGTCAGGAAGCCAGCCCGTCCAGGAACCGGCCAAGTACTGGGCAGGAGTCAGGACTGATGCACCAGCATCCGCAGGAGCGCGACCCGTCAGGAGGCTGCCCAGCGGTTCTCCCGGCTAGCCCTCGCCAACATGGATGGCCTCTAGAACGCTGTCTGCTAGCGTGGCCGGCTACCGTTCTTCCTAGCACTGGCTGCTTCGTCTTCCTTTTTTCTTCGCCGCCCTCACCACGCGCTCTCTTTTTGTCCGCGACGTGCCGCCTTCCTCGCTGCATTCTTCGTCTTCTTTCCTCTTTCACCACACTACCCCTCACTCAAGAAAGTTGTTTCATTTTAAACAACTTTGCTCTGTAGAGTCGGCTTGCAGAACGAGGGCACGTCTCACTGTCACATAACACACACACTGAACTCAGTGCACAGTTTTAAACATCGTTTTTCACTGTGGCACAACACAGACGGGACACAGTTCACTGTTATCACACCGTTCACTCATCACGAGAGGGCACACATGCGTTAACAAAGGACGAACGAGAAATAATTACACATGTACACTTCTCGACAAGGAGCTATGATACTCCGCTTAAATAGGGGAACCACGTTAGCGGTTCGTGGTCACTTGACAAAAACAAGCCGATTTGTTTACCTGCAGGCCACTGACAATCTTTTGAGCCCTGATACGTTTGCTTTCGGCTTGGTTCAGTGCGTTCAATACAGGGTCGTTTATCTTTTTGCAAGTGTTGACAGCGGAAGCAGTGTAGCGTTCTGCTAGTGGCAAGGAGTCCCTTTCTTCGTGCTTTTTAAGTTGATTTATGGGAAAGATACCTTCTAGTGTGCCCAAGTCAACGATGAAATCAGTGCCTCTTGTCTTCTCAGTAATCCTGTAAGGCCCATTCCATGTCAGTAGAAGTTTGCTTTTCTCGGATGGAAGCAAAAGCAGTACGTCGTCTCCCACTGAGAAGTGTCGCGCCTTCTTCGTGCGATCGCAGGATTGCTTCCGGGTAGTCTTCGATCTTCGGAGCAGTTCGCGGGCGAGCTGACACGTCCGAGGCAGCTGTTCTTGAAGTTCGAAAATGCAGGCATAGGTTGTTTTCATATCCTTGTCCAACTGCTTTGTTGACCACAGCTCTTTGAGGATACCCGTTGGTCCTTGTACGTAGCGACCATAGAGAAGATCACAAGGCGAGAAAACTGAACTTATATGTGGTAGTTCTCTGTATGCGAACAGAAGTGGGTGCAAATACCTATCCCAATTACTGGGGCTTTCCTGGCACATTTTCCTAATGATTTGCTTCAACTTTTCGTTAAAGCCTTTCACTAGGTCATTGTCAATCGGGTGGTAAGGTATCGTTGGTAGTTATTGAAAGGAAACCAGGTGGCTTAGCTCTTTCCTTAGCTGAGAGGAGAATTGGGTGCCTCGGTCAGTTACTATTTCCCGAGTAATTCCAAAGCGGAAAAACACCTCAAGCAATGCCTTGGCGACCCTCTCAGTTTCAATACTTGGCAGGGCAACCGCCTCTGGGTAACCGGTAGCAATATCCACCACAGTTAGGACATATCGATTGACATTGGCCGATGTAGGTGACATTGGACAGGTGATGTCGATAGTAGACACGCTGAAACGGTGTATCGAGGATTGGCATCTTCTCAAGAGATACACGTCCTACTAGGTGTTTTGGAATGGCCCTCTGGCAAATACCGCCTGACTTTACGTAGCGGCTGACATCAGCTTGCATACCAGGCCAGTAAAACTCTTCCGAAACCCTGTCCGCCGTCCTCTTTATCCCTTGGTGTCCGGAAAGGATACCTTCGTGCGCGATCTTCAAGACTGATGCGCGAAGGCCCTTCGGAACAACGAGCTGATGGACTTCTCTTTGTGTGGCGGACTTATAATGCCTGAAGAGAAGGTCGTTGAAGAGGACGAAGGTGGAGGTGGTAGATCGCGTCGTTCTGGTCTTGCCCACGCCCGCGAAGCAACCGCTGAGACTTGGATCGTCCTTCTGCAACGTCGCCAACGCTTCAGGGTCGACGTCTAACGGGTTTGAGATGCCTTCTGAGGCCCTTGGTGACGTTGTTGGAAGACATCGTGACGCAGCAACCCCGTCATTGCCTCGACCGCAGATTGCATTCTTTTGATGCGCGATGTCATCGTCTGTTGCCCCTCGGGACTCCAGCGTGGTAGGCTTTCTGGCATCATCTTTGCTTTCAGGTAGCATGTGGGAAGGGTACACACCGTTGATGTTACCCAACACAACGTCATGGAGTGGTTGCTCCATACATATAGCGAGTACCGTGCCCTTGAAAAACGGACAGTCGATATATACTTCAGCTTCAGGAAGGTACCGAGCGGAACTATCTAATAAATAAACAGTCCGCGTTTTCCCAGTGAACTTGTTGGCTGGAACGAGTGCGCGCTTTACTACGACTGTGTCACAACCGGAATCTCGCCGAACAATAATGGGTTGCCCTTCCAGGTATCCTTGCGCTGTCGGCATTCGGGCTGATCGATGTCCCGGTCCAGCAAAGATTAGCGCACTGGAACCAATGTTGCCACTATCACCAGGCTCAGAGAGAGAACACAAGGCCTCGTTGCGGCCCTTCGTATCTTTGGGAAAGCTGTCCGATTTCTTTCCATTCCAACCGGTCGCGGACTTGCTTCCCGTAGACCTAGACCAGCATTCTGATGGCTTGTGTCCTCGCTTGTTGCATATGAAGCAGTGGGACTTTCCCTGAGCGCTTGATGGATCTCTGACTGGTGTCCCACTCTTCGTATATACAGTCTCCTCTTTACCTCTAGACAGATGGGTCAGGCCTTGAGCTTCGAGGTAGTGATCAGCTGTTTCGGCCAAACTGTCCAGATCTTTGCAACCGCGCTCTTTCATAAATACAGCGAGCTTCTGGTTACATTGGAGCAGGAATTTCTGCGAGACAACGCGGTTTCGCAAGGCGTCATATGTTTTTTTTCGGTTTTGGCCATCTCTTGCCAGTGGTCAAAATACCCCAGCAATCTACCAGCAAACTGACGTCCTGTTTCGCCATTTTCCGGTTTGGCCTCTCGAAACTTGACGCGATAGCCCTCCTCTGTGTACCGGAACCTCTGGAGCAATGTAGACTTGTGCTTCTCAAAGTCAGTCGCATCTTCGGCGGACATGCGTCCAACTACCGACAGAGCTTCCCCGTTAGGCACAAGCTCTTGGAAAGGCCCCACTTATCTCTAGGCCATTCCTGGTTCGTGGCCACTCGCTCGAACCTTTGAATGTAAGCATCGAGCTCATCACGGGCTTCATTGAGCGCAGGAATGAGCTTGTGCGGGCTTCGGAACCCTTGATTGCTTGTGTCGCGATCCGTTGGTTCGGCGGGTACTGCTTGTCTAGCTTGTTGTGATTCCTGCACGCGCAGCCGAAGCTCTAACAATTGTCGTTCTCCAGCTTGCCGCTGCAACTCCCGCTCGTGATCTTCTTTTGCTGCCTCACGCCGTAGCGCATACTCCTGGCTTTCTCTTTTGCGCTCCTTATCTATCCACTGCTGGAGTGCCTTGCCTGAGAGTCCTAACTCTTTACCGAGACCTACCAGCTTTTCGGCATCCATCTTCAACCACCGCACGTGAACAACGTGAGGCTCTCGAAAGGTGTTATGAGAGCTTAGTCCTGTCTCGCGGACGCCAGATAATGTAATGAAGGGTTAGAGGTACGTCACTTTAATTCATGTGCGGTGCGGTGAAGGAAGGAGCCAAACACAGTAAGGCTGGTAAACACACATACATTAAAAAAAAACTCTAACGACAGTACACGCACAAGCAATAGGGATCCCGTACACTATGCCAGCAGTTTAAAGACTATATAACGTCCTATCGTGATGTGCTCACGTAACCGTCCGTAGCACGTACAGCAGGCCGGCGGTCGATCCAGTCAGCAGTTGGGACGTCGTGGCGCGGCAGGATGAGCAGCCGGGCGAGTGGTGGCGGCGCAGACGTTCCGTCCGGTAGGCGCCAGCCTGTCCAGGAACCGGCCAAGTACTGGGCAGGACTCAGAGCCGGTGCATCAGCGTACGCAGGAGCGCGACCCGTCAGGAGGCTGCCCAGCGGTTCGCCCGGGTAGCCCTCGCCAACATGGATGGCCCTCGAACGCCGTCTGCTTGCGTGGCCGCTACCGAGTTCTTCCCAGCACTGGCTGCTTCGTCTTCCTTTTTTCTTCAACGCCCCCCCACCACGCGCTCTCTTTTTGTCCGCGACGTGCCGCCTTCCTCGCTGCATTCTTCGTCTTCTTTCCTCTTTCACCACAGGCACCCATACACAGAACAAATAACAGAAAATACCGAGTTTTTAGGGGCGAAGCTCCTTAAAGCGGCACCCGTTCGTCCCTCGTCGTAGTCGTAGTGCGTAACTAGTCTTACGCTTTGACCTCCAAGGTGGTGCCGGTGGGAGATTTCTCCTGTGCGTTGTTGAACAATAAAAAATTCGCAGCGTGCGCGTTAACTAAAAGCCGAATTCTTCTGTCTCTCGTTCCCCATTAGCAGCCATTGGCATGTTCCAGTAGGAAACGTTAGTAGAAGTGGAAGTGTTAAAAGCCGACTTCTGCTGTCTCTCATTCCCAGTAGCAGTCATTGTTTACCTCCAAGGTAGTGCCTGGTGAGATTTCTCCTGTGCGTGATTAAACAATAACAATTTTGTTCAAAACGCCGTTGATTGATGAAATAAACCAACGAAAGACGCCAGATGTTTTCTAAAGCAATGGTTTTATAATCAAAACCATATCGCGATACAGGTTTGTAGTTGACGATGCTCGTTGCCGTCGGTGTGCGCTCGTATGCAAGAACCACTTAGCTTACATTTCACCGACCACAAAGCGGTCATAATGAAAGGACAACGGAAACCAGCAATAAAAGTTTGATAAAACATTTAATCAATCGTTTCACGTCAATTTTATCGGGCGAATTAACGGAATAAATTTCACGGTTTAACCGATGATTACTTCCAGGAGCTTCGCCCAATCTCATCATCATTCACCTCGTGGATCTGCCGTCAATTTTTTTTTAACTATCGATAGTGTAAAGAAAAGGTCAGTTTCACCACAAGGGCGAAGCAATGAATGCGATAGCAACAAATTGTAACGTTATACGAAGTGAGGCTGGCAGCTAAATCTTTTGGATCCGATCTCACGCAACTCTCGAAAATGCTGGTTTCAGATAATACGGCCGCTCCAGGACATTCTTCACACCACATTATATTCGCGTTGAGAGCGCAGCACGCAGAAGGGTATACCGCCCACCCGCAGTCGGCTGCCGAGACAGGGAGATAACGCTCGCGCCAGCGACGACCGCGCTCGTAAAATCGAAGGTCGCTCGAGGGAAACCGCCCCCCCCCCCTCGCGTATTTTCACGCTCGCGAACGACGGGCGGGGCCGGTCGGTCGAACAGTTGGGGGGGATCTTATCGCATGCGCCTCGGAGCGACGGAGATGGGCCGGCTCGTTTGATCTCAGCTTCAGCCGCGTTCATCGCTCCCGCTCGCGCGCTATTACCCGCTGGTAGAACGTACGATGCGCAGGGGGCTCTTATCAAAATTTGGACTGCATACGCGACATGACGGCGGCGGCGACGGCAACGGCGACGGCAAAAAACCCGTCGAGACTGTCCACATAATTGCTATCGCAATAAAACTGGCCGATAGTATATTCAATAATGTTGTGAATAATTATATTGTTGTTGAACGGCGATATTGCCAAATGATTTGCGTAGACTACTATCAGCAGTACTCAGTTCGCTTAATTTATGAGCACTCTTCTGGTGAAAGAAATATATTATTGCCCCATTCAAAGTGCCGGAATATTTGCATAAATAAATTTGGATTCAAAAGTAACCAGTTACACCTTACAATTGAAAACTTAGCTTTTGATATTTTTATTTTGAAATCACAAAATGCAATATAAGTTTGAAGCGGCGCAGCTCCGCCACATGTGACGACTTCCTTTCTGCTAAAGCTAAAAAGTTCAGCTTAATAATGTCAGCCAATCAATCTGCTGAAGGAACACAAGCATGTCAACTTTCTTGCCTTTCTGCCTGCTTCTCCTGCTCCGCCATATACTACCACGCATTCGGAGAATAACGTTTATGCTGCAATGAGTTCACGCGGTTCATTTTATACTATCGATTGCACAGTGGTGAACTCTCATGTATAGAACGAAGGAGCGTCGTGCTCAGAACTGCACAGGCGACATCTGCAGTCGTAACTACGCCACACCTGAGCATGCGCGGTGCCAACGGCGCGCGTGCGTTGCATTTTTGATCCTTGTCGATCACTGCGGATGCAACAACTGCCTTGGCCGTCGAAAGCACTCTGAACGGTTAAAAGAAAAAAAACGAAGTGCACCGTTCTGGGTATTATACGATACCCCGAATCGAGAATAAGTTCACAGTAGAATAGGAGCCAATCCGGGCGACTGCATTTTTTTTGGCGCACACAGTTGACAGCGCTTCTGACGGCCAAAGCAATTATCGCGGCCGCAGCGATAATCAAGGACGGAAACTGCAAGGCGGGCCCGTCATTGGCGCCGCGCATGCTCAGAAAATTGGCCCGTTTCGAACTGCAGATGTCGCTCGTGCTGTTCCGAATGCGACACTTCATCGTAATGAATAGCGCTATCGATAGTTTCTTGTACCATCGGTAGTTCGATAGTGGCTCAACTATCGATAGTATCGATAGTACTATCGATAGTTCTGCATCACTAGTATGAGCTGCTCAATATCACCATCGAAGGCCCGGTACTGCCAGACGTCCGAGATGCTACTAACAACGCCTTTTTTATCGCGAAAGCATGAAACCAAGGCGGGTGTACCTGTTGTAACTGTTCGCAATGGGCTTGAGAGTGCCTGCATATATTTTTGGCGGTTTAGTTTTATTGGCATGAACCAGATCGGTGCACACTTCATGGTTCATAATTCTTTTACCGTTTAGCTATGCAGTTAATAGTCGGGATGTGCAAAGGGCCTGTGATTGTAGATATTCAACCAATTGCGGCAGCAGTCCTCAATTCATGTCTTGATATGTCAGTGCCTTGCACATAGTCGTAGCCGATATAGGGATCCCATATGCACTTTATGCGTGAACCTACAGTATTTAGCCTAAATTCGACTTCCAGGTAGGTGTGCCTAATTAAGAGTTCATATGTTAGACTAGTCCACACGCACGCGTATTTTCTACGTGTCAGGTTTTGTAGGTTTTATTCCAAGTTGTGTCTGAACTGGTTTAACGATACGCTTTATCCAGTGGCTCTTTTTTAATTTTGTCTCTTCAGAAATCAGACTTTTGCCCATGTGCAAACTAAGGTACCTGTTCGCAATCTTTGTCACGAGTTTTGCAGTCAAAGACAAGTAAAAATAAAGATCACTAACGCTCCTAGCTTCTCTGTTGCCAATGCCCACCACCCTGAACCCTTCCTAAATTACATTTTCCACCTTGTGTCTGGCGCATCATAGCCATGGCTGCGTTTCCGCCATGAAGTCCAACATAACTAACTAAATTACAATTTCGGAGAAACCCGTGTAAACAGCACGCTGCAGCCTATCTGAAAGCGCATCGCAAGAGAAACTCCATAACATGCTTTTTGTCCCGCAGGAAGCCATCTGTATATTTCGACCCCCATCGGATTCCATGGCACATAATTTATGGCGATAGGAATTATATGGACACTCTCGGCTGACTTTTGCAGTCGCCGTTGCCGTCATGTCCCAGATATGTATATGTATGTAGATATAATGCCACACCCACTCGTTTCTTTCTATGTTCATGTTATCGTCCCATTGCAATGTAACTGCTTCCTTGCGCAAAGCTCGCCCGAATGACTGGGGACTTTCTAGATAATGCGAGAACCTTCCGATCAGATTACGTGCTCAACGCGAACATCAGAGTTAGTTCTGGAACCTACGCGGCCGCTAGCGATAACGCTGGAATCTTCGATGATGCATGCATAAAAGTCGACGCGCTTGACCGCCTGTCAGTTTTATCGACGGCCGACGCTCTGTTCGCCGCTATCACTAGCGAGGCGAAAACAGCACGCACTTGACGAGGACGGACTGAGGAAAGACAAGACACAGGCGTACAGCAGTACACACTAGACAGTGTGTACTGCTGTATTTGACCTTCCGTTTTCCCGGCCACAAGTTCGGCCAGATAAAGAGCTTTCATTTGTGTCAGAGTGACTGCTGCCTCCGTTCACGTCACGACCACGTGACATCTGGTGGAGGTGCTGCTTCTTTCATGTACCAGACGCCCCCCGTCAAGCCGTGAACCAAGCCCAAATCGTGACGAAGACACCTCCCCATCACGGACAGTCGAGCCAGCCGCAGACTGAAAGGACTCCCCCCGCCGCACGGACTCCTACTGGACAAGCCAAAAGCCACGGCGACGAAGCCAACAGGCACGATGACGGCCGTTGTGTCCCCTGCAACGATCGTGATCCAGCCACCGAGACCCACAAACATTCCATGGATCGCCAAGTGAGGACCCCGAAACCTGGCTAGAGACGTACGAACGAGTCGTGACCTTCAACTACTGTGACTCCGACGAAAAAAATTGACGACAGATCCACGAGGTGAATGATGATGAGATTGGGCGAAGCTCCTGGAAGTAATCATCGGTTAAACCGTGAAATTTCTTCCGTTAATTCGCCCGATAAAAATGACGTGAAACGATTGATTAAATGTTTTATCAAACTTTTATTGCTGGTTTCCGTTGTCCTTTCATTATGACCGCTTTGTGGTCGGTGAAATGTAAGCTAAGTGCATCCTTGAAGCAGCGCTAAAAGACAGAGACTAAGAAAGGGTGAACACACAAGACGAGCGCTGTCTTGTGTGTTCGCCCTTTCTTAGTCTCTGTCTTTTAGCGCTGCTTCAAGGATGCATATGTACCAACTAGCCCAGCTTTCTATCCTGTTGCAATATGTTTCTCGTACACAGGGCTCTATCCAGTGTAATAACCTTTCCAACGAAGCGAATATTGCTTCTCTAATAGCCATAACTGTGTGCAGAGCAAGAACGGTAACTTGGTACAGTAGACAGGGTAGATGCCCCCCCAGACGTGGAGGCCTTGTTTGGAGTGCTACAGCCGTCATCAGGGCATGCAAGGAAAGCTTGCCGTGTTCTGAAATCAGAAATGTGGCGGCAAGTACGCTTCCTCAAGGACAAGCTCAGGGTGCTGTGCGGACAAGGTCGGGGTGTCAGCGGTCAACAGCGCAGCTACCAGGATTGGACCAAAACAGCGGAGCATGCGACTGAGTTCCTATGGGCCCGAGTGCGCCTCAAGCTACCAAGGAAAAACAAGACGCAGCAGACAAGTGGAAAACTCTTGGTTCTTGGGGATGCAAGGCTACCGGAGGAGATGACTCAGTTGCTAAAGAAAGGACCAAAGTACGCAAGCGAACCAGCCTTGTCGCCACCTGAGAAGATTACGCTCTCTAGAGACATTTCAAGGCGTGTCACGGATGACCTCCGACCCGGCTGTGTTTCAGAGTGTGTTGATGTGCTGGCTAGAACGGAGACCTATGGACGTAAGTCAGAGAACATCGGTCGTGTTGCAAATTTCCTTGCGCGTAACCAGCTAAGGGTTCTGAATTCTGATAAAGAAGGGTTTTTTGTCGTGATGCCAGATGGACTGTTTCTAGAAAAGGCCAATTCTGCTGTTGAAAAGAACTTCATTGCGAAAAAAGTAAATGCCAAAAAGGTTAAAGCGCAAGCATGTCAGTTGTTAGAACGTCTGGGCCTCGAACATCTTGCAAATAGCGTGAAGCAGACGAAAAGCCTTCACCTAGACTTGTTCTTCAGTGCTAAGACACACAAACTAGAGGTTCGCTTTAGATCTATAATTTCAGAAAGAGGAACTTGGCAGCACAAGGTATCGTCTTTTCTGCATAAGGTACTTTCAACTCTGCGCCTCAATGACCCGTACCTAGTAAAAAATTCCGATGAGGTAGTCAAATTTTTGTTGGACAACAACCCGAGGAATTCTACAGCAATTAGTATTGATGTCGAAGATCTTTTTTATTCGCTCGAACAGGGTGCACTTATGCGCAGCGTCAAGGAAGCAGTTACGGAACACAATGACGAATTGGAATTTACGCAGCGTTGTGGAATGAGCTTAGAAGCATTTCTTGAGTTACTTATGTTTTATCTGAACAACACGTTTGTGGAATGGAGTGACCAGTTGTTTGTAGAGAAAACGGGAATATGCATCGGCTCGAAAGTAGCTCCGGTGCTAAGCGACCTATACTTAAGTCGAGTCAACCGCAGACTTCAGGCTAACCTCGAGGAATTAGCGGGTTCCGTATTCCGCTATGTAGATGACTACTTAGTGTTTTTTACTTGCATTAACTACAGTAAAAGAGCAGCCGATATCCTAAAAGTTTTCCGTGAATGCGGATATGGATTGAGGTTTACCCTTGAGCTGGTCAAGGACAGCAAGCTGCAGTTTCTTGATTTGTGCCTTTCTTTCGAAGACAGGCATGTGTGTTGGCAGTACCTTCCGAGATCGCAAAAACCGCTCCTTCCGTTTTCGTCCAGTCACTCGAAAGTGATAAAGAACGGAATAGCTTATTCCGCCCTGAAGTCTGCTTTGGCAAAGTCTTGCGAGCATGGCATGGAGCGTAGTTTCTTAACACAGATCCAGAGACTTCAACAAGCGGGTTACCCTAACAGTGTGCTTTCTAGTTGCAGTGAGAGGCTATCGAGATGGGTAAAGGGTCAGAACCGGTCCAAAAAACGTGACGATAAGCAAGGATACGACAAGGTAACAGTCTTACCTTATGTACACAAGCTGTCGCATGGGTTGAGTAATGTAGGCAAGAGGTACGGGGTTAAGACAGTGTTCTCTGTTCCAAATAAATTTTCTGGAATCTGTCCTCTCGTTAGGAAAAAAATAGAGCACAGTGACATGTTAAGTGAGGGCTGTGGTACGACCCATGTAAAGTCTACGTATGTGCCATGTAAGTGCGGGGTCGTCTATCAGATCCCTCTTACTTGTGGTAATTCTTACGTGGGGCAGACAAGCAGATGTTTAAATCTGCGCTTAAGGGAACATGAACAGACGCTGAAAAAAGAGGATGTTTCGCATCTAGCTTCACACTGTTACACGTGTGGGTGTAATCCAGTGTTTTCAGACACAAAAGTGTTGTCGTCACATAGATGCAAAGTCACTCGGGAGGTGATAGAAGCCTTTCACATCAAAAGAATGGGCGACACATGCGTCAGTCAAGCTTCATTGGCATTGACGAAAAAAGAGTTTTCCTTTCTGCTGAGCACGTGTTCCGTTAAATAGTGCTTTGTTAGTGACTAGATAACCCCTTTGCTTGTGCACACGTTTCGTCCCCTCGTTTTTTTTCATTTTTCTTGTTTTCTTGGATCATCTTTCCAAATAAATTATTCAGTTGCGAGTCAGCGCTCGTCTTGTGTGTTCGCCCTTTCTTAGTCTCTGTCTTTTAGCGCTGCTTCAAGGATGCATATGTACCAACTAGCCCAGCTTTCTATCCTGTTGTAAGCTAAGTGGTTCTTGCACTGGTTGCAGCGGCATCCTTATCCATACGAGCACACACCGACGGCAACGAGCATCGTCAACTACAAACCTGTATCGCGATATGGTTTTGATTATAAAACCATTGCTTTAGAAAACACCTGGCGTCTTTCGTTAAGCAGCTGACGTCTTTTCGTTTTGCTTTAGAAACATCTGGCGTCTTTTAGTTTTGCTTTTAGAAAACATCTGGCGTCTTTCGTTGGTTTATTTCATCAATCAACGGCGTTTTGAACAAAATTTTTATTGTTTAATCACGCACAGGAGAAATCTCACCAGGCACTGCCTTGGAGGTAAACAATGGCTGCTACTGGGAATGAGAGACAGCAGAAGTCGGCTTTTTTTTTAACGTTTCCTACTGGAACATGCCAATGGCTGCTAATGGGGAATGAGAGACAGAAGAATTCGGCTTTTAGTTAACGCGCACGCTGCGAATTTTTTATTGTTCAACAACGCACAGGAGAAATCTCCCACCGGCACCACCTTGGAGGTCAAAGCGTAAGACTGGTTACGCACTACGACTACGACTACGACAACGACGAGGGACGAACGGGTGCCGCTTTAAGGAGCTTCGCCCCTAAAACTGCGCCGCGCCTACTTCTACCTAGAACACGCCGCGAGGACGTGGTTCGAGAACGGAGAATCCACGTCAGAAACCTGGGATCTCTTTATGACGACGTTTCTACGCACGGAGCCGACTATTCTGTCATCAGTGGACCGTTCGCCACGAAGTTGAAGAAAGTCAAGACCATGTAGGAAGGCCCTGAGATCCAGACAGCTGGAGGTCACCCAGTAACGCCGGCAGGAATCTGCACAGCGAGTCTCCATTGACAACCGGATTTACCAAGCAAGCTCCGTAGTCCTTGTGATGAGTGAGTGCGCGAACGGTGCGAGCGCGGTGCTCAGTGCTGTGTGTTGGTGTTGGTGGCGCAACGGCTCCAAACCCGGTGCGTGATGCGATAGATACACCACGCAACGGACACGTGCGGCACGTCGAGGAAGAAGACGTCGGCGGGTCATGGCACGTGTGGCCACGACCAATTGGAAGGTGGTACGGGAGACGGAGAGAAGAGGAGGACGACGAGATCGAATGGAGTGAGTCTGACTCGGACAGCTCGGACGAGACGCTGGTGTCAGGGTCTGTGCCGTCGGGTTTCGGACCCGAGCACAAAGGGCCCGACAGCGTCTGCCTCCAGACGTCATCGGAGACGGGCAATCCTGGAGACGGGCAATCCTGGAGACGGGTTGTTCCCATCGTCCGATCAGCTGGTCCGGGCAGCTGAACCACCGGGAAGCGCAGACTTCACCGTCCGCGTAGGCTGAGTGGACTCCTGCTGCCGGTTGCCAGCCACGGGACGAGGCTGGATGCCTGCCGCCAGACCCCACGCTCGGCAGGAGGGCAAGGAGGTCGCCATGCTCCTTCGCCAAGGCCTCCTGCCACCTCTCCGCCGACTCGACTCCTCGTCCACCCCACGAGCGCCTTCACCGCCAACGACACCACCGGCCCCCCAACGAGTCCGACACTCCAGTCCATTCAAGCGTCGTGACAACCGGTGACAGGTTTCTTGTTTTGGAACGTTCCGCGAAACTTTGACGATCCTTTAGCGCCGGTCGCAATAGCGTAACGTAGGTGTAGCTTGACTGTGTTTGCTTCGGTTGCCTGTTATTTTTCTTGGTTTCTTTTTTCCCGTATGTGATAAACTTATATTTTTGTAGCGTTAGCTACACTGGCCTAGCCAAACCCGTTTCGCGCGGCACATCAAGAGCCGTGCTGCGCATGCGCGAGGATCAGTGATGTCACACAGCTGGCGGACCGGAGCCAGCATCTCCCGCGCACTCCGCCGCCGCCGCGCGCAACTCACCGCCGCTGGTCTGCGCATTCCAGAGGAGTGACGTCGTAGCCGTGGTAGACGCACTGGCGCCGACGCGCGCGCAGCTATTCGCCTTCGCTGTGCAGTCGACGTCTGACACTGCGATGGAGCCGCTGCGCTTCTGACTGGCGTTTGCCAGTGTGGTATAGCCATGGAGAAGGAGAGCGCAAATGCTGCTCAACGGCGCAGAAGAGCGGAGAAGCGTGACTCATCGGATCCCGAAGTAGTTGCCTGGCAATTAGCGGTTGAGGGTAGGAAGAATGAACAGAATACTGTGTTGGGGCCATAGAGACGGCAGCGTGTTACTTCACTGATCACCAAGCCGTCTTTGTGGCAATAGAGAAGCAACCTGACGTTGAGCAAAAATATACATGTGCCACATAATATGTATACCGTGTTTGTGTGTCATTGGAGCAGCAGTAAGCATGATAATCAAGCTAATCCTAAACAATCTAGACAATCAGGAAAGCTAAAAATAATCAGCTGAGCCTTTGCTAATGCTACGTATATCCTGGCATAGCCGAGCTAAGCCACTGCAACATTTTGGTGTGTTTGAAAATGGCTGCTTCCTGTTCCGGTCAGAGGCTCTGCCTCAAAATTAAAACAAACTACAAAACACTAAAACCTGCACAACAGTCCTACAGCGTTGGTCATCCTTGGCATGGACTTGTTAGGCCTCCATGGTGCAGTCATCAACCTGAGATCCTAGTCGATAACGCTATCCACAGAAAAAAAACCGCCAGGCCTGCGCGGAACGCGCAGCACAGTCACATCGAAAGCTGGAAGAGCGGCCTTTCTAGAGCCTTTTTTAAATACTCTTGGGACAACTACTACAAGCGCACTTGCATGGTACCCACTACGCCATAAATCATCATACTTTTTGTGTAGTGGGGAAGCGTCCACTGTGCCATTATTCGTCCTTCTTCGGAAAAGCGCGGTACCCGCTATACACTTGTAACGCATTATGTGCACTTTGTTGATGCTGTGGCTGACGACGATGAAGAATTATGCCTGAAGTTTTTGTAAGGGGTTGCAGCATTGAACGACCCAGTCGTTACGCAATTCGCTTTGTGTGACGCCTGGTTATTACTTTACTGTTCTAAAACACGTTATTACAAATGTTAACGCGATTCCTTACCCGATATGAAGCCTGCATAGGGTCAGTTTCCAACGCAGTTTCGAGCACCGGCGTAGCTCAGTGGTAGAGTGCTGGGCTGCCAAGCAGAGGGCCCATTCCTATTTTGTCCTTGGTATTTTCTATTTATTTAGTTTTTTTTTATTTCGCGCGATACTGGTCAAGGGCGGCGGCGGCGGACAACTACGGCGCAAGAAGGGCCCTTGTTGTGATCTAATAACAGCTTTCGCTGTAAAAAACTAACGCTTCCAGACTCAGTGACGAGACCCTGTCGTGCCCTTCATGAGACAACCCAAGCTCTTGTGGAGATTGTCAGGTACCGTCTTGATGAGCTCGACATGCATTTTCCTCTCCTTGGTAAACCGTTTTCAAGATAACTTTGGGAGGTACGGGCGCATGGCTTGGTTCGAGGCGACGTATCTAGCAGGCAGGTGTACGATAGTGGAAAGAAGTTGCGCGTAAATACGCTACCACAGGCTGCCACGTCAGCTGCAAATGCCACCGACAACGACTAAAACAGGGAGGACTGTCAGGAAGGTGCAAGCGTACAGCGAGCGGCCTGGAACGTCGTTTTGACTGAGCATGATCAAAGCTAAAGGTAATTCTACCGGTTATAGCATATGTGAAGGGGCACGCAGTGCATGTTACGCTCAAGAAGCGAAAATGTGACAACTGCTAAGACTTAGTAACGAGAATAGGGCAATAAATGTTTCACCCGCATTTCCGCTGTACAAACTCGTAAAGGAAATAGATAGGGGAGGTCTTGTTTACACTGCAATGTCAGCTGTGAACGCACTTGCACACAACTGTGTTTCTTTTATTTTACAGTCGACGAGGGTGGCGATGTGGGCTTGTTGGTGCATAATGGAACGGCAGTTTCCTAGCGCACGTGTGGACGAGGACAAATAAGAAGAGACACTACACACATGGGCGAGACACTAGACACATGGGCGCTAGCGCCCATGTGTCTAGTGTCTCTTCGTATTTGTCCTCGTCCACACGTGCGCTAGGAAACTGCCGTTCCATTTATTTTACATGCGAAGCCGTTCTAAGCGAACTTCGGCGACTTTCAGCATATCTATCTGTCTATCTAGCCGCCTACGACTTTGTGCTCTCCTGGCCGTATCGATAAAGGGATTTAAACCAAAATTGGTACGGCACAACATGACTGTATGACAAACATGAATGACTGGTCATGTCATGAAAATCGTGAATAACTTGTCATGAAAAGCATGATTTACACGCCATGACCGTAGTGCTCCTAAGGCTGTTTTCTTAAATTTATATATCTAAAAATTGGTACGATGAGGCATTTTGCATGACCAACAAAATGACAGGTGGCGATATGAAAATCATGACGTGCATGTCATGTACAACATCACTTACATGCCACGCTCATGACGCGCTGACGGCCGTTTCGATAGCTTGATATACACCAAATTTGGTATTGGGTGACGTGACTGTATGACGAACATAAATGCCAAGTGGTCATAGGGAAACCATGATATGTCATGACCAACATGACTTGCATGCCAAGCTCATGGCACGCTCTTGGCCGTTTCGCTAGCTTGATATACACCAACTCTGGTATTGCGTGACGTGACTGCACGACTAATATTAGTGGCAAGTGATAATATGGAAATCATGACATGTCATGAGCAAGATGACTTGCATATGCCCGCTCATGGCACGCTCACGGCCGTTTCGCTAGCTTGATACACACAAAATCTGGTATTGCGTGACGTGACTGTATGACGAACATAAATGACAAGGGGTAATTTGAAAATCATAACACGTCATGTGCAAGATGACTTGCATGCCACGCTCATGGCGCACTCATGGCCGTTTCGTTAGCTTCATATACACCAAAATTGGTATTGCTGGACGGGACTGTATAAAGAACATAAGTGGCAGGTGGTAACATGAAAATATTGCCATGCATGTCATCTACAATGCCATTTACAGGCGACGCTCACGGTGCTCTTGCGTCCAGTTCGCTAGCTTGATGTACACCAAAATTGGTATTGCGCGACGTGACTGTATGACGAACATAAGTGACAGGTGCTAACATGTAAATCATGACATGCATATTATGCATGGCATGCATGAGATGCCTAAGCTGAATGACTTTGATCAGTGCAGCCGACGACTAAACTTAGAAATTAACGGTATGCCCCACCATGCAGGAGAGAATAATAGGCTAACCGATGACCTTGACGTTCCGCATCTTTCTGACCACGATGTAGAAGCCCTTCATCGACTTCCATCCGAAAACAAATCTGACAATGCAAGCAAAACTGAAACGGTTCCGCCCATTTTGGTTCGATTCTTTTCGCGAAAAATTAGGGACAGCTGGCTGGCGAAAAAATGTGAACTGAGGAAAGCTAAATCAAAAATATTTCTGAATGAAAACCTAACAGCGCAAAACAAACCGCTTTTCTGGAAGATGAAAACAAGAGCAGTTGAAAGAGAATATCAGTTTGCATGGCATAAGAGCGGTAAACTATTTGTTCGCCGTCGCCCACGCGATCGTTTAAACAGACTATCACGATGGATGACCTCGAAAAGATAAAATAGGGCTCTCATGCATACTACTGCTCGTTGCACGTGGCGTATAAAAATGGCAAGTTTCAATACATATTATGGTAAGGATGCTTTTAAGGGGAGATGCGAGTCGAAAAACGCGTTTTTTTTTTCAAAAATTACATATTTTCGTTTTTATTTTGCTTTCACAAGTTTAGTTTCTCTACTTTTACGACAAAAAAACTGAAGATTGTAATTAAACTCGAAGTAAGTTAAAATCGCTTTTAAAGAGCACAAGGTGGCTACTAAAAATCTAAGAAGTCCCGATTGCCTAGAGTCTTCTGGAAATTGGCACCTGGCTGCTTGCTATTGCATTTAGCATGACAGGTTCACTAAAGTCACGTGCTCAAAATAACCATGATTGCCAAGCTCTCGTGATGGAATAAATCATCTTAAATGACAAATCTTTTCGGCATAGATGAGCTTTCACTTATACCTTTAACCCATATATGCCCAAACTCAGAAAAAATGACAAAACAAATATTTTTTTCACAAAAAAGTGCACTTGTACCCTCAAAAGAAAGCACAAGTTTTTTATTTACTGCCCTGTAAACGTGACACTGTTTTTCAAGCGGTCCTACATACTGGACACTGGGCATTATGGGTGCTATGTGCGGGTGTGGTAAGCCTTGAAACATTTCACGTGCATACCGACATTGCACTTCTCACTAAAGCTGTGCGCCGCCGCGCCGCGCCGCCGCCGCTGCCCGTTTTTGCTCACGCCGATCGCGCCGCCGCCGAAATTTCCAGAGTGACCACGCCGCCGCCGCCGCCGCGCAATAATTTCGGCGCGCCGCCGGTGGCCTCTCATTTTAACCCTAACGGAGAACCGGGACATAAAATAATCGCTTCACTTGGCAAGGTTTTCTCGATGTGTCAGTGTAATGGACTCTCCATTCAGCCGCCGCTGATTGGAGGAAGCTCGGCCAGCAGCGTGCCCTCTCTTTCCGATTCTTCCTCTTCAACGTCATTATGACGTCACGAAGTTTTCACAACCCTTGACTCAAATTAGAGGAACGGAATGTGCTTCAACCATAAGGGAAAAAAATAGTCGAGAGCACGCCTGCATCCATAAGTCAACCTCCTCCAAAGACACTGCCTCTTCGGGCTCGTGTCACAATTCCCATCATGCTCTTGTTTGTTTTCCTTTTTCATGGTGAGCTCATGTGTAAATAAAAGAAAATTCACGAGCGAGTGCCTCACGCCCACAGACGAACCTCCTTCGACGACACTCCCCCCTCGTGCTCCAAGCTCTGGTCAAAGTTTCCAGCATACTCCTGTTTCATTTTTTTATGGCAGCTAGGGGAGTTATTCCCGATGTGTCCCCCCTAGTGGACTGTCCATTTCGGCCGCAGCTGATTGGCTGGAGTTCGGGGACCAGTGCGCTCCCTGTTTCCGGATTTTCTTCTGGAACGGCATTTTGATGTCACAAAGCTTTCACAACTCTCGACACTAATGAGAGCGACGGAATGCGCTTCAACGCAACGAACGCAGCGCCCAGACACCCGCTTGTACACCTCAGAGGCGGTGCACAAATTCTGATCGTGTAAGCCATCGAATTAGGTTTAATGCGGCCGCCCGTCTAAAGCACCTGTGAAGGTCGGTACGCATTCCCTGCATGGTTCTCAAACATCTGGGGGGACATTCATAAGCAAGTTCAGACCTGACCAAGTTCCTGTAATTGTCGTCCACTTTCTTCTTACGCTGGGAAAGTGTGCTGTCGGGTTCGGTGCATCGACGTGCTGTGGTATATATATATATATATATATATATATATATATATATATATATATATATATATATATATATATATATATATATATATATATATATATATATAAATCTGGGCTTTAACGTCACAAAACCGCGGTATGATTGAGGGACGCCGTAGTGGAGGGCTCTGGCGATTTTGACCATCTGGTGTTCTTTAACGTGCACCGACATCGCACAGTACACGGCCTCTACCATTTCGCCTCCATCGAATTTCGACCGCCGCGGTCGGTATCGAACCCGCGGCCTTCGGGACAGCAATCGAGCACCCTAACCGCTACACCACCGCGGTGGACTCATCGACGTGGTCAAGAGCAAACATCACGGCCAACCGCTTTTACGAGTAACTGAATGCGCTCTGCCGAAATGGACTGTGGACATCTTCTTCAGGTGGACACATCGAGAATAGCTCCCCGGAAGTTGTATATATCTTTCTTTCCTCCAGAAGTCTCAACAGTATAGCTTGACCTCAACGCATGCGGCGTCCCACAGCCTTAAAGGGAGACGACCCAACTCGCTGGATAGCATAGTAGTCGAGTCTCAGACCTACTACTTTGTGCATAGATAAATCAAATAGATAAGTAATATATATCGATGGTTTAATGCACTTTTTTTCCTAACTTTTTTGCTCGAGTAAGTCGATAAATATTTAAACAAGTAAAGGCAATGAAACACTTACACTAACCGATAGCTGAGCTAGTTGGTAGGTATTCAGGTTAAAAAGGCACGTGAAAACACAAGGGTGAGGTCAAGAGAGTGACGAGTTATCTCTCACGTTGACCATCACGCGCAACTGACTGATAGGTATCGCCTCTTGCCTGGGAATGCGCACATAAGTATTTTAAGTGCGGAGCAATTTAAGGGCCCGAGCTGTCGTATGCAGTCATCGCATGCTGTCATCGTATGCTGCCGTAGCTTGGCGTAACGCAGGAAAAACCACGAATAGTGTAGCCATCAGTCGCATATTGAGCGGACGCTCGCGCCAAGGAAAAGTCTTCGTGCCTCTTGTCCTTCGAGCGCCTTGATTGAAGTGCGGAGCAGATTAGGGGCCCGGGTTGTCGTATGCTGTCGTCGCTTGGCGTAACGCAGGCAAAACCAGGTATAAAAACAGAAAAAGAAAGGAAGCAAGCAAAAGATAGAAAAAGAGAGAAAGAAAGGAAAAAACAGGAAGAATAGATAGAGCAAGAAAGAGAAATAAATAAATAGAGAGGAACAAATCAGTAAACATTGCGAAAAAAAAGAAACAGAAAAAAAGGAAATAGAGAAAAAGGAAGAAAGAGAAGAGGAAAGAAAGAAACCGAAGATAAACCAAGAAGGCTGCTTAACTCCGCACTTCCTTCAGAATTAGCACACCAGTGCGAAGTTGCGTTAATTATTATTATTATTTTTTTTGTCTACCTGCTTTTCCGCCGCTGCACTGTTTTTCAGTTAGCGGCGTTTGCGGTGTCTTGACAACTCTCTTGTCCTTGTTTGCACGCCCTGTCTTTTTAAGGGCCCCAAAGCAGCCTCTGAAAATACAAAATCAAGCGCGTTATTCTCTCTTGGCGTTTCTCGTTTTTTTTTTTCGTTCTTTCTTGCGCTCCACGTGACGCGATGACGGTGATTCACGTGACATGATTAGAACAAATACTCTCTATTGGTCCATCTACGAGAAATATCAGTTGTGAGTTGTCTCCTACCCTGCTTTACCATGCATTCGCCCACCCGTTCTTCCTCACCTCGCATGATTAGCGTGGTGAGGAACTTATTTCGCACTGTTTTGTGAGTTTTTGATTACGCAAGGCGAAATAACAGAGTGCAGCCGACAAGCTCGAAATTCTGATGGGCTCAACGCTTAGTACTCTCATTGTACACGTGCTTCATGAAGAAATAAGTGTCGAGGAGATATGGAATGGAACGAATGGAAGAGGAGCCGGATTATTTGATACTCCCAATGGACGAACTTTTTACAGCGAAGACAATGCAGCTACCCAGGAAAATAGGCCAACCCTCTTCAACGGTTATTGTATATGTTTTGATTATGATAACAATTATATGGACACTGTGTGCAGGTTTTCATTGTCGCCGTCATGTTCCGTATAAAGCCCAAATCGATAACTTTTGTACGCGCATCGTATGCTGCACCCGCTAGTAAATGGTCGCAAGCGCTAGCGAGGAACACGGCTGAAGCATAGATGAAACAACCTGCCCATCTTTATCGCACGTAGGGCGCATGCGATTACATCACACCGCGTGCGAGGCCTGCCGTCGGTTGCTCCTCAACAGGAAAGGAAGCCCTGTCCGTGTTTCACTGGACGAAGGCGAATGAAGGGACGTTGGAGTACGGGGGGGAGGGGGGGCTGCGTGGCTTGCTATCCGCACCTGTGAACTTGGACTATAGGGGCGCGGGCGCTAACTCGGCAGGCATCAGCAAACGCGTCTCGTATACCCTTCCACGCGCTATCATTTCACCGCTTCGTGCTGTGACCACTGATACGACCAACTACATGAGAACCGCTTCTTTCCCGGGAGGGGCCGTATTCCCATACACCAGTGTTTTGCATTGTCGCGAGATCGGATGAAAAAGAGTTAGCTGCTAGCCTTAGTTCGTTATAACATAACGACATGTTGCTATCGCATTCACTGCTTCGCCCTTTCCCCACCAACTCTTGAATCTTGAATCTACCTCCCCCTCCCCCCCCCCCCCCTTCGCGCCGCGCCGCCGCCGATCCGATGAACCCCGCGCCGTGGACGCGCCGCCGCCGGAGGTGGAAACACCGGCGCGCCGCCGCCGGCGATTTGGGGTCGGGCGCACAGGTCTACTTCTCACAGCGAGGAGTTGTCTTCTCATGTCAGTGAGCGCACCTTGTCTGTTTACTCTGAGGGACAACAGTGTGGTCGGTGCGCGTCTACAAGACGTCTTTCATACGAAGCACGCGTTTGCCCGGAGAAAGCGGTCGGCACGTGGCGGGATGAAAAGCGAGCAATGTGTAGGTTTGCACACGTTGAGAATAAGACCTGTTTGATGTGCTGTAAGTGGCGCTAGTCATCAGCTAAAGAACTACCGATGTTAGAATGCATCAAAGAAGCGTCCTATATGTAGGACACTGGGCATATATGGGTTAAAATGCGTTTTTCTCAAGATACAATTCTGGGCAACTTCATGAGTTTTACATCATGTTTTTGGTACTTCTGATAGCCAGATCGGGATGAAATTTTGCACACATATTTCTTAACACGTGAAGAGTGCAAGTATCTACTTTTAAATCTTGATATCGCCTAATATAAGTATTACGAACCTAAAATAAGCAATTAGTATGGTCTGAGCATTCTAAGGTTTCTCACATTACAATTTTTCTTGTGCATTAAAATGTCTTATACGCGCTTTCTTGATAGTTATTTGCATTCTACAGATAATGTGGAGCAATATGAGCCAATAATGGCTCAGAACGATAAACATTTACTGGCATAAGAAGAGTCTACAAAAAGAACTATCATTTACACATTGTCGCGGTGCAAAACAAAAACTGTACAACTAACTATAAAACTAATTACATATTTAAAATCAGCATAAAATCCTATATATACAGCAAAAATTTCACTGCCTTAGGCTACAGATTAACGCAACTTTTTTCCCGAATCGCATCTCCCCTTAAGGCTTTCACCGTATCATTCTTTAGAAACAATTTGTCTATTCTGCATTTAAATGCGCAAAGCTTAAAAAGTAAGGAAGAACGGGTTTGCATGCTTCTTGTTGATTTGGAATACAACTTCGACTTATTGGCCTTCTCAGAAACATGGTTCATACATGCATACAAAGTACAATTCCCAGGTTACAGATGTATAGCCGTATCCAGAAAAGAAAAACGAGGGGTTGGGTTAGCTTTTTACGTGAAAAACAATTTGCATTTTGAAACGGTTGCAGAGTTTTCAGTCGTTAACCCAAACTACGAATCTCTCCTGTCGAAGTGCCACGGCACTGTAATTGTGGCAATTTCCAGGCCACCTTCTGGTGCCATAGAGGCCTTTTTTAACTTTTTTGCGATAGCAATTATATGGACACTTCTGGCTGCTTTTCGCCGTCGGCGTCGCCGTCATGCTCCGTATATGTATATATATATATATATATATATATATATATATATATAAAAGCCACGAAGAAAAATAATTCAGAAAAATGTTTTCCGACGCGCGGAATCGAACGGGCGACCTCTCGCTCCGCAGCGCGAGACGCTAACCGCTACTCCATAGGAGCGCACATGCTTCAGCATACTAACGGCGAGCTATTTATATACACCATTCGCCGCTGGCGGTGCGCAGATCTCAGGGGGGAATATCAGCGTGTTCTCTGCCTTACCAGCAAACAAGCGAGATGGCGCAAAGTGCACGATCGGCGCCCCACTCGTTGCGACGCGTTGGCTCCCCAACACCCCGACTTGTACTTTGGCCTGTAGGGCGTAGTCGCTTTTGCCCGGGTGCGTGCGTGCGCGCGCGCGCTTATCTTGGTGGGTGGGGGGGGGGGGGGGCAGTTTTACGACGGGTGCTTTCGCCGGGAAGGTTGCGTTTAGGTTACAGAGCGCACGAAGGTCACTTCGCTCGCTGCAGATGCGCCGTTTCCGAAAGAAGCGAGCCGTTCCAAGACAGGGAAGTAACAACTGTGACACTTGTTAGCTCGCGCTCGTCCTGTGTATACCTGTTCGTATGTTTCGTGCGTCCTTCGCGCTTCAGCAGTGCGCTCCAAGTTTCGATCTGCTTGCCGTTCTTCGCTTGAAATGCCAATTTGTTGCTATCGCATTCATTGCTTCGCCCTTGCGGCGAAACTGTGACTTTTTTAGAACGTATGCTGCATTTTTGTTCCAAAATCGGTCTGCCTATTGTTACTACGGGTGACTTCAACATCAATATGTTGTCACTAGAACGCAACAAACAAGTTCTTCTCGATCTGTTTCTCTCTTGCGGCCTAGAAAATGTAATTAATGTACCGACGAGAGTAACAGATGTCTCCGAAACTCTCATTGACTTATGCTTTATCACGCAAGCGAGTGTCATAGAAGCTGGTGTTTTGATATCTGATATAAGTGATGACATGCCCATTTTTGTTTTCGTCAACCCTCATTCAAAAACACATCGAATGCATGCCAATCAAGCTTTCAAATTTAGAAATAATAACAAAAACAATATTGCTGCTTTTGAAACGTCTGTTAGTGAAATTGCATGGTCTGGTCTTTATCAGTTAACGGATCCTTTCACTGCTTACGATTATTTTATCAATCACCTTAAAAAACTTTAGAATGAAGTATTTCCTGTAACAACTAACAAACAAAGCAAGAAATGTAGAAAACCTTGGATTACTACAGCGCTCTTCAGGCGAATGAAGGAACGAGACAGATTTTTTAGTGACTTCATTAAAACTAGGCAGCCTGATCTCCTAACTGAATAAGATCAGGAACAAACTAGACCGTGATATCAAGGAAGCAAGAAATTGTTATTACGAAAAAAAGTTCGAAAACATTCTCAATGACCAGAAACGTGTGTGGAAAACACTAAAAGGCCTATTACCGAAAAAAGAGCAAATCAGCGTCTCCGAAATTGTAGATAGGGATATAACATTTTCAGGGGCATCTTTGTCTAATAAGTTTAATGAACACCTTTGAAAATGTGGAGCATCGGTAAGCGAAAAATCTGACACTCATAATTACAGGTCATATTATGCATAGCTCTTCGAAGTCTCTTTTTATGGAGCCAACAACAGAACATGAGATTATCTCAAATACTAAAACTAAAGAATGCGTCCGCATGCGGCGAGCATGAGATAAAAGCCGAGCCGATAAAAGCAGTTGTCGACCATATCAGCAATCCTTTATCACACATATGTAACCTCATTTTGACTTCAGGTGTGTTCCCTGATAAACTAAAATCGCTAGAGTAACAGTTATATTTAAAGAAGGTGATAGGAAGGATATGAACAACTACAGACCAATCTCTTTATTACCACTGTTTTCAAAAGTTTTATTGCGATAGCAATTATATGGACACTCTCGGCTGATTATCGCCGTCACCGTCTGTCGGCGCCGTCATGTCCCGGATATGTATATGTATGTGTATATATAAAAAGGCATAAAGAAAAATAAATCAGTTAAAAAAAATTACAAACCACCAGAGCGGGCATTCGAACCAGCGGCCCCTCACTCCGCAGACTGCTGCGCTAGCCAACACAGCCACACGCCATGCTCGTGCCAGCGATATAACGGCGAGCTATTCATATGCAGAATTTGCCGCTCGCGGAACGCAGATCTCGGAACAGCTTGAGCGTGTTTTAAAGACGATAGTCTTTCTTGGGATACTTCTTCGCAGAAATTTTGGTCTGTCTGTCTGTCCATCTGTCTGTCTGTCCGTGACCCGATTCAGCTACTCAGCCAAAGTTTAACCACTTTCTCAGCGCCCAGCCATCTTGCACAAGTATTTTTGTTCATACTTGTGAACATTGTCGATCAAAAAGCAAATGTTACGCACGTCTGAGGAGCAACGTCAATACATAAGTAGTCTCTGGTATGTTTCTTTATAAGAAAATACATGGATACGTAATTATGAAGACCCCAGCGTTTCTTAGTCTGCGCTCAAAAAGCGACGCTATGCACGAAAAAGCCCTCGGCCGACGATATGTTGCTGCTGGGTTCTGCACAAGGTGATTTTTCTCGACAGCACTGCCAGATGGCGTCCATGTCTCACGCAGCGCCTCCTCTATTTTATCAAGGCCAGCCAGATGCGGCCGATTCAACATAGAGAAAGCGCTGTCTGAGTCAAGGCAAAACATTGTAGTACGGCCTGGAGAAGACTATAGTCTTTCGACGACATTTGCAGCGAAGCACGCAGATACGCGGCCAATTTTTCTATCACGCAACGCTTTTACAGTTTCTTTCAAATTGAAAACTGCCCTTGAGATGCGCACAAAAAAGTGGCTCCCTTCTGTACCACTCATGATGATGATGATGATGATGATGATGACGACCTCTTGTTGATAGCGCTCACACACAAAGGGGGGATGGGCCAAGAACCGGGCGGCAGGATACCACTCATGATGTAGAAGGAAACAAAAGAACACCGGGCACACTTGGCGTCAGACGCCACCGCGTGGCAGGAGACGCAGAGGGGTCATTCCACGCGCCGCAGTTTCAAAGAAAAAATTTCCCCATCTCCCGCTAAAGGGAACCATGTGTAGATGCGAAGCAGTGGGGAGATGGCTGGCTTGAGCGGGAGAAACGTCGCCGCTCCCGTTTCGCGGCAGCGGCCCGGGGGCTCTTCGCGGCGCTGCACAGGAGAGAGAATGAGACGCGCACGCTCCGTCATTTTGATACCGCGGTACTACCATGACGCCCCAGCGGAGTATGCAGCTGTCGCACCACCTGTCGTGCGCGCCGCTCCGTAGAGTAGAGGATTCCTAGAGGAGATAATGGGGGGGGGGGACCGTAGGAGAGGAGAGAGAGCTGGAGGGGACGCGCATGCGCTGTGGTGGTGTGGGACGCGGGCGCCGCTCCGTAGAGTATAGGATTTCTAGAGAGAAAGGGGGGGGAGCGTAGGAGAGGAGAGAGCACCAGTCGTGCGCACCGCTCCGTAGAGTAGAGGATTTCTAGAGGAAAGAAAGGGGTAGCGTAGGAGAGGACAGATAGGGGGGGGAGGGGACGTGCATGCGCTCTGGGGGTGTGGGACGCGGAACGCGGGAAGGAGGGACGGACAAAGCCCCCGCAAGCACATGCAAGCACGATCAACGAATGGAGTCAACGGGACGCGGGCGCCGCTCTGTGGAGTAGAGGATTCCTAGAGGAGAGAAAGGGGGGGAGCGTAGGAGAGGAGAGAGAGGGGTGTGAGACGCGGGACGCGGGAAGGAGGGACGGACAAAGCATCCACAAGCACGTGCAAGCAAGATCAAGGAATGGAGTCAACGTGAGCGACAGACACCACCAGTAGTGCGTGTTATTCTTTGCTTGCACCCACCACATGCCTAGCCATTGCTAAGCAGCCACTCTGTGCTCTCGGCTATGACTCTGGTAACTCTGGTGGTGGTTGACGGCCTTAGTGTAGTGTTCTGGTTCGCATAGTGGGTGCTTCCCTACTTCATGAAAGTGACCGGACGCGGGACGCGGGAGGGACGGACCCCGCCCCAAGCATAAGATGCTTCGCATCTAAAAGAAGTATCAAACAGCGTGGAAAAGTCATATAATCCATCCTTGGCCAATCCCCCTGAGTGGGTATGAGCCATATCAGACGCAACAACATCAACAGCGTCGGCTTCTGCATTGTGGACACTCGCAGCGCGTTGCTCAAATACAAACACGTAACAACTGCGACAGTTGCTAGTTCACGCTTGTCCTGTGTATACATATGCGTCCTTTTCGAGCGTCCTTCTTTGTGCTGCGGCGGCGCGTTGCAAGTATCGAGGTGCTTGTCGTTCTTCGTGTGAGAAACTAATTTCTTGCTATCGCAATCATTGCTTCGCGCTAGTGGCGAAACTGTGACTTTTTCATTATACCATTCTGTGATTAGACTCATCGACCCGTAAGATTTCCATCGCGTTAAAGAATATAGGCACCATAAAAATTGGTTGTCGGTCCCTTTAAGCTCATATGAATTTTGCCGCTCGCTGGCCTTGCGGCGTGAGCACTGCTCTTCGGCAAGAGCAAACGCGGTGGGCGGACCCGATGTTCGCCGCGGGCGCCTGTCAATCAAACACGGGTAGAAACTACATGATTCTGAGAAGCCCCAGTTCAACCCATGACTGTCATAGTGCCGCTGAGATCAACGTTTATAGATACTATAAAAGTTTGGTGAGACAGTGAAGCGTCTCATGCGGTGTGCGCTAAGTAGGAGCCTCTCTGCAAGTAAAATAACTTGGTCAGCTTGCACTACTTGTGCAAGGCTGGAGCCATCAGAGGAGCGCAGTCTACTCGATCTGCTTCGGAGTAGAGTTCGATCTCTATTATGATGACATCGATTAGCTAGGTTTTAAGTAACACGATATTGAACAGTTGTCTAACCTGGTAAGGTCTCAATTAATATGACAATAATTAACTGTCGCTTAGTATGTAAGGTTTTAATGAGGACGTAGCTAATTAGCATAACCTTAATGAGTAAGGTCCTAATGAGCTCGGTTCTGATTAGCGCACTCCTAATTAGCCTCGCGTTAGCTGTCATTGTCTTAATTTGCTCGGTCTGAGTTTTACACAGCTTCATTAGCATGGCCTTAGAAATATATGGCTTAATCAGCTCGGTCTTAACATGACTTGGCTTGGTCATAGCATGTTTTGACTTACTTAGCTAAGTATACCACCCAGCCAATTAGCTAATGAGCCTGGCGCACGTGGTCGGTGAGCGAGCAGATGATGAAGAAGACGAAGAGGGCGCGCCAGCCGAGCATGTACAAGTCGTCCGCGATGATCATACACGTGGCCTCGGCGATTACCTCCGGCCGCGGTGCTGCAAGGTGCTCGGCCGGAACTAATCCCAGAGGCCATGGGGCTAAAGCATATTTAATGCAGGCTGTTGGATTCGAAGTGCACGCAGCCTCCCGAATGCACCCCACTGTCACACGCCCCCGCGGACGGCGACACCGCGCCAGCCATTATGTACACGACAGGGTGGAGGGGGCACCCAGACGTCAGGCACCATCAGCCAGCGGAGCGACGACTGTTGGCGTGTACTTGGGCAAAATGTTGCCAGGCACAAAGGACGCACAGACCCACGACACCAACTTAGCCCAAGGAAGGCGACTTCAGGAGACAGGCGCCGAGTCGCAGCAGCAAAGGTTGAAGGGGGCACCTGTCGCATCCCCTGGGACAACGAAATGCAGTGACAGCGGTGTCATTGATGTACGTGCCAATTTTGTTGTCGGCCCAGCGCTGTAGGTACAGCGCTATAGGTTCTCACGACCACTCGTCACCTGACGCCGAGTATTCCAATGTCCGAGGCAACAGGGATTTGAGCAGCGCCGAGGAACCATCGATGTGTATGAGGCGGTGGTGCATCGAGGGATTGGCTAGGAAGGAAGGACATTGTCGACGGCAGCCAATCGGGCGCTTAGAAGAGAGACATTTCGGCGCCCCGATTCGGCTGTAACAGTGTTTCGTGTTAGATAAGGCTATAAAACCATGTGTACATAGATTGTAAAGCAGGAGGATGAGAAACGGATTAAACGTCTCTATGTAATGACTAGAGGCCGGATTTTTAGGCACTAAAAAACGTGTTTTAGGCGCCAAAAATAGGCAGGAAAAACACAGTTTTAGGCCCCCCAAAATCGTAAATATAGGCACAATAAATTTTTACAAAAACTGAAATTTTCGAATAAGGACGTGCGCGACCTGGTCTACGACAGGAAAGCAAACAAATGTTATATTTTATGATTCTACAAAGGCGTTAATGATTTAACATAGCCATGCAATGGTCCCTTTTCGGGCATGTTTCCAGCACACGGTCTCTCCTTTTATTGTCCAGAATGGTAAGTTAAGTGTCCACCATCGAATAAACACGCTCGTGGGTCTGCTTCTTTTCGGCATGGCTGGGAAGGGCAGCACAGGATTCAATAGCCAGACCGCTAAAAGACCAGAAGGGTCTGTTAGCCTCGTATTGGCCGGGTCTAATAGCGCAGGGTCAATTTCTCCTCTTTGTGTGCACACCATAAAGGACCCCTTACCAGGTTTGAGCGTTTCGAGCTAGAAGTGTAATGCATGCACTGCGCTAACGATCACGTCTGCCAAGATTTGCAACGCTACGCTCCCCGGAAGGAGGTGAAATGTCAGACTTAATGCCTCGTGCCCTTTATCTCACGGGCGCGCGCACCAATGTGGGGGGAGTTGAAGTTCAACAAGGAATGGTCCTGTGTATGTCACAGTAGTACATGAAACTGCGAGAATTATTCGAGGCTACATGTGTAATTTGCGCAATCTGTTACTTGAATAGAAGAATGAAAGTTAATAGAAATATTAAAACATACAAACGGAATGTGCGCGCGTTTTTCTTTAGTTTTTTCTTCGAATCGAGAGCGATGCGAGACTTAGCTGCCTATATTTCTTTTGTGTTCGTGTTCTCGCCGTTCCCGCGTCGTGCCGGCGCCAGCCCTGACAACGCTTAGCATGTTTTTGGTGCATCGTCCCTTACAGCAGTTCCAGCAGTGCGACGCGCTGTGTCGTGGTAAGGATACATCATCCATGCCAGCCTCTCCAAGTGCATAGAGGGATCCATCCCACAGAAACAGGCAGTACACTAGAGAGAACGCCGAAACGATACAACACCGCTTGTGCGCACGACCTGGCTTGGGCATGTCATTTGCACATAGTGTAATCTTGCGTGCGCATGGCGTGTTGATGCGTCAACGTCGGGTGATCTTCCGGCTCCGACTTTCTCTGATACCGAAGAGGGCAGGGAAGGAATTTGGCTTGCGAGTGGCAAAGGTTTCAAGCTCACCTACCGGCATCATGCTTTCGCGGCTCGTAATGAACCAATTAAAAAGTTCTTGTGGTACAAAGCTCTTCATTGGGCACGCGAACACTTCCAGTATCTGACTAAAATTTTTCATGTGACCTGGTGAAGCGCCCTTTAAGAGTAAATTACAAACGAAACAAAAGCCATGCGCACATCTGATTTTTTTTACCTACTTTCTACTTCTTCCTGACGGCACTCCATGGTTTCGCATTCGCTCTCCATATTCCTGCTGCTGCGCGCAGGCACCTCCTGTTTTCTGCCCCCCCACCACGCCCAGGTCTTCAAGGAGGTGCTTCAATTCCATTGGAACACTGGACTGGAAAACCGGCGGTAAAAGCCGCCCTCCACGTCCTCGGCCATAGACGCCACTCTCTTCTTCCCCTCTCCTCTTCCCGCCTTTATTTTCCTCTCCCCATTCCACTGTACACGCTGGGACGTGCTCCCATTTAGGGTTGCAGAAATAGCGTATTTTCCTCTCCCCTGTTCCAACCGCTCGCGCCATGTCAGTGCGGTGGGGTAAGGCGGCCGGCGCGTCCGATTTCACTGCTGCTACCGGTTGCTATGTTAGTTGAACTAGGGAACTAGGTTGTTGCACCCCATAAAGTTCCGAAACGTCAATTTTGCCCGGTAACATAAATTACCGTCTCAAACTGTACTCGAAAGCAAAATTTGAGGCTAAATAGCGTTCATATAGGCACCAATTCTGAAAATAGGCATTTATGGGCACTTATAGACATTTAGGCACAAACCCCAAAAATAGGCATTTATAGGCACTATAAAAACACTATAAAAGCCCTCCTTTACCCCTAATTCATGCTCATATATCAAAGTGGTGCGATAGGAACGCAAGGAAAAAAATAGGCATTTGCCTATAATCCGGTCTCTAGTAATGACGTCGGAGCTGTCGTCCCTTCAAGGTGCCGGCCGATGAAAGTTCCCGTCTTCGACTCCCTTGGCGGCAGCGGTCAGCTGCTACACTACCAGCCAGACGAGCGCCCGAACCAAGTGGAAGTTAAGTAAGGCAGTAAACGCTTGAAAATGAATTTACTCGGCGTACCTCTAAAAAATATTGTTAATAAATGTTTCTGGCACTTGCATGGGTGCACTTCAGCACTCAGTGGAACGACAAACAAATGACAGAAGATGCCTCTAATTTGAAGACATCACCCAACTTTGTGGACCGCCCTTCACGTCACGCCGTGTTCCATCGTAACCAATGGAACGCAGCGCAAGCTGAGGGATAGATTAGACCTTTTCTTTCTGTTAGCTCGTCCAAAAGGGGTTGTCGCCACAGGAACAATTCCGTGTTTCGCCAAACTCGGGCTATCCTGCATAGCACCCGTGATCCCAAATTTCAAGGGTTTCCAAGGACAGCGAACAAATTTGAGGACTTTGAAGAACCTTGGCAGTGTAATTTTCAAATTGAAGTGCTTTTAACGCTATGACGCACCTGCACGCACAGTGAAAATTTAAAAAAGGTTTTTTTTTTCTTATCGCCAGTTATTGCTATGGTCAGTACAGCTTGTCGATACAGAAGGATGTGACTTGGTAGGACATCCTTCGCAAAACTTTCTTCCCATACTCAAGCAGTCACTCCAGTTATTTACCTAACTATACATCAATATCTTCAGCTATATCATACACTGGCGGCGGCACGATTCGCCGAATAATTAATTAAGGGAGCTAGAGACGACAACAGCCTTCTTAACTCTAGGGACAGCACTGTGAGTTGGTACACAACATCACTAGAGTCAACAACCTTATTAGACCAGCCTAGACTTCTCTGGCCTGTATTTGCCACATCCATGGGCTAGGGTTGTGTCATGGCGACGGGATAGCGCTACAAACAAGGCACTTCTATTTCTCGTCGCGCAGTGTAGCTTGTGTGCTTCTATAATCACTATCACCGTGTTTTTGCGACTTGACGGCAGCCGCCGTCTGTACAATAGTGTCACGTGGTCGTGACGCCGACAAAGGCGGCAGTCGGTATGTCCAAGATGAAACTCTTTATTTGGCCGAACTTGTGGCCGCTAAACGGAAAGTCAGATTACAGCAATACACACTGGCACTGATAGCGGCGAACGGAGCGTCGGCCGTCGATCAACTCACAAGGGGTGAAACGCGTCGGCATTTATACGTGTGTCATCGAATATTCCAGCCTTATCAGTGGTTGTCGTGAAAGCTCTGGAATAAGCCTGAGCGGTCGCGTCTTGCGCCAAATATTAACAGAACGATCTACAATATTCGCGAAGCTTCTGGGACATTGAGGCGCGGTTTGCGCTTTTGGGCGGAAACCGAATACAGCAAAAGTGAAAATAAGAAACGCGCGTGGCAATAGGTTGCTTCAGTTTCCGCGCGGGTTTGAACAGACATGAAGAGCAGTTGGGTAACAAACGGGGAACAGCGTCATTTGTTAGTCACGCGGAATGATGACAACGTGGCAGTTTATGTTGTTCCCAAACTGTATTCCCATGCCACTGTATTCGACAATACTGCCACGAGTGTTTCTTTTACTGCATTCGGTTTCCGCCCACAAAGACTATCAACAGTACTCGGCGCAGACCGCGCCTTAGTGTTCCAGAAGCTTCTCGGTTGTAGTAGATCGTTTTGTTATGATTGCACGCAAGGCGCTAACACTCGAGATTATTCCAGAGCTTCCGCGACGACTAGTGATAGGGCTAGAATGTTCGACGCGTGATTTATAAAAGCATGCGCGTTCCAACGATGTTCAGTTGACCGACGGCCGACGCTCTGTTCGCCGCTATCCGTGCCAGTGGGTATTGCTCTAATCTTGCTTTCCGTTTACCGGCCACAAGTTCGGCCTAATAAAGAGCTTCATCTTGGACACTTCGCCTGCTACCTTCGTCGACGTCACAACCACGTGACATCTGGTGGAGGTGCTGCTTTGTTCATGTTCCGGACACCCCCTTCAAGCCGTGAACCCAGCCCCGGTCGTGAAGGAGACATCGACACCAAACTCGATCAGCGAGCTAGCCGCAGACAACGAGGGCTACCTCCAGAGTTTGAGCCCCTACAGGATAAGAATCGAAAGACCACGGCCACGACCACTACCGTGACAACTATGACAGCCACTGCACCAACACCCGGCACGGTCGTGATGCAGCAGCCAAAGCAGCCACCGACTTTCCGTGGATCATCGTTCCAAGACCCGGAGACCTGGCTGGAGACGTACGACCGAGTGGCCACCCTCAACCACTGAGACTCGGACGAGAAGCTGCGTCGCGTCTACTTCTACCTGGAAGACGCGGCAAGGACCTGGTTCGAGAATCGGGAGACTGCGCTTCAAACCTGGGATCTTTTCCGCAGCACATTCCTGGACACGTTCAGGAGCATCGCCCGCAAGGAAAGAGCCGCGGCCGCGACGTTGCTGGAGACGAGGGTGCAACTCCCGAACGAAAGTGTGACCATCTTCGCGGAAGAAATGACGCGACTCTTCCGGCACGCCGACGCTGAAATGTCCGAGGAAAAAAGGTGCGGTTCCTCATGAGAGGAGTAAAGGAAGAACTTTTCGCCGGACTTGTGCGCAACCCCCCGAAGACGGTCTCGGAATTCGTTTCGGAGGCCACTACCATCGATAAAGCGCTAGAAATCCGCAACAGGCAATACAACCGCCGCCTGCCTACTACGAGCTACGCGGATGTTCAAGCGCTGGGAACCAATGACCTCCGCGAGATGATCAGAGCGGTCGTGTGTGAAGAGCTGCAGAAGATGTTCCCCAGATCGCAACCTCAGGTGGATTCGATAGGCGAGATAGTTCGTGAAGAACTCCAGCAGTCGCTCGGCACCCCTGAGCCACCACAGTCTCACCCACAGGCCTTGAGTTACGCTGCTGCAGCCCGACGCTACGTACCCTCTCCACGACCCCGTCAGGACGCCGCTCAGCAGCACTACCGTCGCCAGACGCCGCCGCCGCCCCCACCGCCGCCATCTCGCCCGCCTGCCGGCCAGCGGTACACACCGAGGAAGACCGACATCTGGAGAGCCCCCGACCACCGTCCCCTCTGCTACCACTGCGGAGAAGCAGGCCACACGTACAGCCGATGCCAGTACCGTGAGATGGGATTACGAGGCTTTGCCGTAAACGCGCCTCGTTCACAGCGGGGTGAACGACCACAAGACATCGCCGACTATCTCGCAGGGGCTCAGTGGACACCCCGACGACCATCCCGCTCGCCGTCGCCTGGCCGCTACATGTCACCGCACCGCCGGCAGTACACTGGACCAAACCGGGGCCGGTCGCCTAGCCCGTACCCGGGAAACTAGGGGCAGCAGCCGATGGAGGTGCGGTTGCTGTACGACGAAATGCCGAAGATCCTCCGCGGCCGCCGGCGATGACAACGCGACGAGACCTGCAGAACACGACGCGAAGCAGACGAAGCCCTGCCGACGATACCTCGCGGACCGAAGAAGACCTGACGACGCAGCATGCAAGCACCGCAACAAATCGACGCACCCATGATTCGACGCAACGCAAGGCGACGGACTAGCGACATCGACGTTCTCATCGACGGCCACAACGTCACCGCTCTCATCGACACTGGTGCCGACTATTCCGTCGTCAGTGGGCCATTCGCCACCAAGCTGAAGAAAGTAAAGACCGCTTGGAGTGGGCCCGAAATCCGGACAGCTGGAGGTCACGTGATAACGCCAGTTGGAGTCTGCACGGCGAGAGTCACCATCAATAAGCGGACTTATCCTGCAAGCTTTGTTATCCTACAACACTGCTCCAGGGATGTGATACTTCGAATGGACTTCCTAAGTGACCACGGTGCCGCCATCGACCTAAGGTCTCAGTCGATATCACTAACTTCAGAAAAAGCGCTGCCAACCCAGACGACGCCGGGGAACCATGCATTGAACGTGATAGAAGAGCACGTCACCGTTCCGCCTCTCTCCAGCGTCATCATTTCCGTCGGCACGGAAAAACCCAGAGACTTCGAAGGCGTCATAGAGGGCGATCAGCACCTGCTTGTAAACCGTCAGATTTGCGTAGCAAGAGGCATCGCCGAGTTGCGTGAAGGGAAAACAACAGTGATGCTCACGAACTTCAGCAACGAATACAAGCATGTGAGCAAAGGCACGACGGTCGCTTACATCGAACTAATTGTGGAAGCCAGCGACGCCCTCGCCCTCGCCGAGTTTACCGAACATGCTACGACGAACCAAGCTCACCAACTAACTTTCGACGTCAATCCGAGCCTTCCGACGCATAAACAAGAACAGCTCAAAACCCTGCTCCTGCAATACAAGGACTGCTTTTCGTCGTCGTCAAGAGTTCGACAGACCCCAGTCGCACAACACCGCATCATAACAGACGAAAGTGCCAGGCCACTACGTCAGAGCCCGTACAGAGTTTCAACGCGGGAACGCGAGGCCATAAAGAACCAAGTCGACGAAATGCTACGCGATGACATCATCCAGCCTTCAAAGAGTCCGTGGGCGTCACCCGTGGTGTTAGTGAAGAAAAAGGACGGAACCCTACGCTTCTGCGTCGATTATCGCCGCCTCAACAAAATAACGAAGAAGGACGTGTACCCTCTCCGACGGATAGACGACACCCTGGATCGACTCCACAACGCGAGGTACTTTTCGTCGATGGACCTCAAGACCGACTATTGGCAAATTGAAGTCGACGAGAGAGACCGAGAGAAGACCACGTTTATAACACCAGACGGTCTCTTCGAGTTCAAAGTCATGCCCTTCGGTCTTTGCTCGGCGCCTGCGACTTTCCAACGGGTTATGGATACAGTACTGGCAGGATTGAAGTGGCAGACTTGCCTGGTGTACCTGGACGACGTCATTGTGTTTGCTTCAAACTTCGACGAACATCTCCGGCGACTTGACGCAGTACTTCAAGCAATCAAGGCCTCCGGACTCACCCTGAAACAAGAAAAGTGCCACTTCGCATACGAGGAACTCCTGTTCTTGGGTCACGTCATTAGCAAGTCTGGAGTTCGCCTCGACCCACGGAAAACAGCAGCCATCGCTGCCTTCCCGCCGCCCACCGACAAGAAGGCCGTACGCCGATTTCTCGGCTTGTGCGACTATTATAGACGCTTCGTCAAGGAATTTTCACGCATCGCCGAGCCACTAACTCAGCTCACGAAAAACGACGTAGAATTCCAGTGGGGAGCGGCGCAAGTCGAAGCATTTCAAGAATTGAAACGACGCCTGCAGACGCCTCCAATACTTGCGCATTTCGACGAACACGCCGACACGGAAATCCGCACCGACGCAAGCAGCGTAGGACTCGGCGCCGTTCTTGTCCAGGGAACTGCCGGCGTGGAAAGGGATTATCAGTTATGCTAGCCGGTCGCTATCCAAGGCAGAAGCCAACTATTCCACAACAGAAAAGGTGTGCCTTGCCATCATCTGGGCAACGTCAAAGTTTCGCCCCTACCTCTACGGCAGGCCCTTCAAAGTTGTGAGCGACCACCACGCCTTGTGTTGGCTAGCTAACCTGAAGGACCCTTCAGGTCGTCTCGCAAGATGGAGTCTGAGACTTCAAGAATTCGACGTTACCGTCGTTTACAAGTCCGGACGAAAACACTCTGACGCCGACTGCTTGTCTCGCGCCCTCGTCGACCCGCCGCCGCAGGATGACCAGGAGGATGACTTCTTCTTGGGAACCATAAGTACCGACGACTTCGCCGAACGACAGCGAGCCGACCCGGAACTTAGGGGCCTTGTGGAGTATCTCGAAGGCAAGACCGCCATTTTTCCAAAGGCATTCAAGCGAGGACTCACGTCGTTTTTCTTGCGAAGCGGCGTTCTCATAAAGAAGAATTTCTCGCCACTTAGAGCCGACTACCTTCTCGTAGTGCCTGCAGCAATGCGACCAGAAGTCCTGCCAGGCATTACACGACGACCGGACGGCTGGACACCTTGGACTTTCCCGCACGCTCGCAAGAGTACAGGAAAAGTACTTCTGGCCGCGGCCTTGCCACCGACATCGCCCGCTACGTAAGGACGTGCCGAGACTGTCAGCGACGGAAGACACCGCCCACAAGACCAGCAGGCTTCATTCAGCCCGATCGAGCCTCCTCGGCGACCGTTCCAGTAGATCGGGATGGACCTCCTGGGGCCGTTCCCAACGTCGACTTGCGGAAATAAATGGATCGTCGTGGCTACCGACTACCTCACCCGCTACGCCGAAACAAAGGCGCTGCCTAAAGGCAGTGCCACCGAGGTAGCCAAGTTCTTCATTGAGAACATCGTCCTTCGACATGGCGCCCCAGAGGTTCTCATCACCGACAGAGGTACGGCGTTTACTGCTGACCTAACTCAGGCGATCTTGAGATACAGCCAGACAAGCCACCGCCGGACCACCGCCTACCATCCACAGACCAATGGCCTCACCGAACGTCTCAACAAGACCATCGCCGACATGCTGGCCATGTACGTCGACGTCGAGCACAAGACGTGGGATGCTATCCTTCCGTACGTGACTTTCGCGTACAACACGGCCGTACAAGAAACGACGCAGATGACGCCATAGAAGTTGGTCTACGGACGGAGCCCGGCAACGACGCTTGACGCCGTGTTACCAAACGTCACCGACAAGGAAAACATCGACGTCACCGCCTACCTACAGCGCGCCGAAGAAGCCCGACAACTCGCCCACCTGCGAATCAAGAATCAGCGGACGACCGACAGCCGCCGCTACAATCTTCGGCGACGCTTCGTGGAATACCAGCCCGGCGACCGCGTTTGGGTGTGGACGCGATACGCCGACGTGGACGCTGTGAAAAACTTCTTGGGCGATACTTCGGGCTGTACAAAGTGCTTCGACGTCTAGGCGCTCTGGACTACGAGGTTGTCCCGGACGGCATTACGAACTCTCAACGGCGCCGTGCGCGACCTGAAGTCGTCCATGTCGTGCGCCTCAAGCCGTTTTTCGCGCGGCAGTGACCCTGAGGACTGTACATTTTTTTTATTGGACTTTCTTGCTTCTGCGTATTGTTTATTGAACTTTCTTGATTTATTCTCATTATTTATTGTTGCATGTATTTTTCCCATGTGTTCTGTTCTAAGCATCGGGACGATGCCTTTTCAGATGTCAGTGCACGTTAAAGAACACCAGATGGTCGAAATTTCCGGAGCCCTCCACTACGGCGTCTCTCATAATCATATCTTGGTTTTGGGACGTAAAACCCCAGATATTATTATTATTATGATGCCTTTTCAGAGGGGGACATTGCCACGAGTGTTGCTTTTACTGCATTCGGTTTCCGCCCACAAAGACTACCAACAGTACTCGGCGCAGACAGCGCCTTAGTGTTCCAGAAGCTTCTCGGTTGTAGTAGATCGTTTTATTAAGATTGCACGCAAGGCGCTAAGCACTCGAGATTATTCCAGAGCTTCCGCGACGAATAGTGATAGGGCTAGAATGTTCGACGCGTGATTTATAAAAGCCGCCGCGTTCCAACGATGTTCAGTTGACCGACGGCCGACGCTCTGTTCGCCGCTATCAGTGCCAGCGTGTATTGCTCTAATCTTGCTTTCCGTTTACCGGCCACAAGTTCGGCCTAATAAAGAGCTTCATCTTGGACACTTCGCCTGCTGCCTTCGTCGACGTCACAACCACGTGACAATACTTCAGTGCGGACTAGTTGGTTCATATCTGAAAACTGAACACGCTGCGCGAGCACAGAAATAAGAGAAGAAGAGACAAGAAAGAGCGCCGACTACCAACTGTTTATATATGCATGCTATATAGGTTGGCTTCTTGAACAGAAAAATAGACAGTTGGTAGTCCGCGCTCTTTCTTGTCTCTTCTTCTCTTAATTCTGTGCTCGCGCAGCGTGTTCAGCTTTCACTGTATTCGGTAGGGTCTTCGGTAGTTCGTCGTACAGCAACCGCACCTCCATCGGGTGCTGCCCTTAGTTTTCCGGGTAGGGGCTAGGAGATCGGCCCCGAGCAAGGGCTGGCGTAATGCCTGCGATGCGGTGAGGCGTAGCGGCCTGGCGACGGCGAACGGTAAAGTCGTCGGGGATGTCCGCTGCGCTCCTGCGAGGTAGTCGGCGATGTCGTGCGGTCGTTCACCCCACTGTGGACGCGGCGCCTCGATGGCGAAACCAGGAAGGCCCATCTGGCGGTACTGGCAGCGGCGGTAGGTGTGGCCTGCTTCTCCGCAGTGGCAGCAGAGTGGACGGTGGTCAGGGACAAGCCAAATGTCCGTCTTCCTCGGAGCGTAGCGCTGGTCGACAGGAGGGCGGGATAGCATCGGTGGGGTCGGCGACGGTGTCTGGCGGCGGTACTGCGACGGTGCGGTGCCTTGACGTGGGCGTGGACGGGTAGCGTAGCGTTGGGCTGCAGCAGCGTAGCTCATGGCTTGCGGCTGAGGCTGTTGCGGTTCAGGGGTACCCAACGACTGCTGGATCTCCTCTCGAACAATATCTGTGATTGAGGAAACTTGCGGCTCGGATGACGGGAACATTCGACGAAGCTCTTCGCGCACTACGGCCCTTATGGTCTCGCGCAGGTTGTCTGAGCAGAGGGATTGATTGTCGGCATAGCCTGGCGTCGAGCGGCGATTGAATTGCCGGGTGCGCATCTGCGGTGTCTCCTCGATTGTGGTTGCCTCTGTCAGGAATTCATGGACGGTCTTGGTTGGGTTCCTCATCAGTCCCGCGAAGAGCTCCTGCTTGACGCCTCGCATAAGGAAACGAACTTTCTTCTCATCGGCCATGTCAACGTCGGCGTGGCGGAAAAGCCGCGCCATCTCCGCAAAGATGGTAACACTTTCGATCGGTAGCTGCATGCGTGTCTCCAATAAGGCGGCAGCCCTTTCCTTTCGCACGACGCTCGTAAACGTCTCCAAGAAACCGCTACGAAAGAGCTGCCCACGTTCGAAGTGTCGACTCCCGGCTCTTGAGCCATGTCCTTGCTGCATCCTCTAGGTAAAAATAGACGTGGCGTAGCTTGTCCTCGCAGTTCCAATTGTTCAATGTTGAGGCCCTTTCGAACGTCTCGAGCCAGGTTTCGGGGTCTTCACTTGGCGATCCGTGAAACTTCAGCGGCTCTCTGGGTGGCTGCATCACGATTGCTTTGGGGTACGCTGCGGTCGTCATCGTGCCTGTTGTCTTCGTCTCCGTGCCCTTTGAATGGTCAGGTAGAGGTCCGAACTCCGGTTGGAAACCTTGCAGCCTGCGGCTAGCCCGTTGCTGCTGTAGGGCTTCGGTGTCTGCACGTTGTGGGCTTGGCTCCCGGCTTCTCGTTGGCGTCCGTAACATGAAGGAACAGCACCTCCATCAGATGTCACGTGGTCGTGACGTCGACGGAGGCGGCAGTCGGTATGTCCAAGATTAAACTCGTTATTTGGCCGAACTTGTGGCCGCTAAACGGAAAGTCAGATTACAGCAATACACACTGGCACTGATAGCGGCGAACGGAGCGTCGGCCGTCGATCAAGTCACAAGGGGTGAAACGCGTCGGCATTTATACGTGTGTCATCGAATATTCCAACCTTATCAGTGGTTGTCGTGAAAGCTCTGGAATAAGCCTGAGCGTTCGCGTCTTGCGCGAAATAATAACAGAACGATCTACAATATTCGCGGAGCTTCTCGGACATTGAGGCGTGGTTTGCGCTGAGCATTGCTGACAGTCTTTTGGGCGGAAACCGAATACACCAAAAGTGAAAATAAGAAACGCGCGTGGCAATAGGTTGCTTCAGTTTCCCCGCGGGTTTGAAGAGACATGAAGAGCAGTTGGGTAACAAAAGGGGAACAGCGTTCATTTGTTAGTCACGCGGAATTATGACAACGTGGCAGTTTATGTTATTCGCAAACTCGATTCCCATGCCACTGTATTGGAACTGGAGGTCTTACACTTGACAACAGCAACCTTGTGAGCTGCTTGTCAAGTCGCGGCACGCTGCCATCGCCAGCCTCCCGGAAAAGCCTCTCGGCAGGACAATAATATCCCTTTGGCAGCTCGTCTCGAAGGCATGTCTGTTGATCACAACACAACACCACTGATAGCGTCAGACGACTGAAACATCACCATCAAAGCCAACACTACAGCACCAACGTGTTTCGACGAGACGGGAAGGCCTCGCAGTGTTGAAATTGAAGCTCATCCAGTAAAGTTAGGGAACTGGCTAGGATAGTCTGTTGTCCCGTCCTTGCGCTGTTATACCCATAGTATGCACCAACGAGCCCACGTTAATTACAGGGCGACGTCACCGGTGTTGGAAAACTTAAGTTTTAATTTCATATCGCACTCAACTCGTCCCACTTTACTATTTTTGCCCATTCACAGGCAGACTTGGCAGTTTCGTAATCCGCACGTATTGTGTTGCCAAAATGCACTTGGTTTTCTTCTGCATGTCTCAGCTTTGTATGCAGAGTCTTCGTGAATCCTTGAACTCGAATGCTCCTAAGAGCACGGTTTTAGGATTTGAAAATTATGTAAGGAATCACCGCAGGAAAATCAAAGTGCGCTAAAGTGAACGCAATCTTTGGCTAAACTTCATTGCGTGCTATGTATTTTCAGAGACTCCGTCTTGCTCTCTTCCCTATTACTATTCTTTGCTGTAATTAATTTCTACAATGTCAGCGCTGTCCATTAAGGAAAAGCTTACTAGTCATTTATTCGTCTTTATTCGCGCGAGTCATTGGAGGGTCTCTTTTAACCCAAAACACAGCCGATTTAACGACGCCGCTTGCATTACGTGGGGGAAAATAATAAAGTGCTATGCCATGAACGACTAACGAATGTTGGAATACAACAAGGAGAGTGAAACTAAAGCACTGCACGGGCCGCGATTCTCGGCCCGGGCCCGGTACTCGTTGAAGTTTACCCGCCCGAGCCCGGCCCGGTGACTCAAAAGCGAGACCCGGGCCCGGCCCGAACCCGAGAAAAATTTCACCTACCCGGCCCGGCCCGGCCCGACCGCAGATCAGGCCCGTCAGAAGCCCGAGGCACTAATATAGGTAATGTTGACCGAACGTGGTACCGACATCAAGGCGTTTAAGTAGCAAATACCAACGTTTTGTTCGCGCATGCTGCGCCCACAAGTATGCCTTAATTTAGGGTAATAACTTGTACAAAAGGGCCTAACTTCGGTAACAGCTGACCGAACATACTGGATACAATGAACGGTTATTCGGCAGCGTGTTACTGGGCACATGTTTTCTACAAATACAATGGAAATCATCATGAGCGTTTGGTAGCAGATATTGCTGCAAGAAAAGATATTTGTAGCATGAGTTCAGTTTCAACAGGGAGCGCAATAAGAACACTGGAGACAGGGAACAGAAGCCGGCTTTCTTCAGTTTGTTCTTATTGCGCTTTGTAATCAATTTAGAGCATGATTTACCATCAAACCCAATCGTGCACCCTTCTGGATATGTAGCACCTGTCTTTATCGTAGTAGCACCTTGCCACGACAGGGAAAATAGAGAGAAAGAAAGCCAAGTTACTGCTGTTTTATACTGGAAGAAAGAAAGCCAAGTTTATTACCTTTGTTCTAAATACACTGACCTAGATAAAATGTATACGTATAAACAACCGAACGGTCGAAAAAAAACTGCAGTAAAATCTCGTTAATTCTGTATTCACCGTACAGGAAAAAACGCCCAAATTAACCGAATGCCGAATTATCGAAAGTATCAAGACAACAATAAACAACAATCTCTTTCATCTCTGCATCCTTCATATTCTTGATGAATACGTAAATTCAGTACTTATTTTGCATAAGAGCTGCATAAAGGCTGCAGTTTTCATCATTGGGGACTTCGTTCAGATATGACCGCGGCTCAAGGCCACCGTGTCCTACGTCAAAATGTGCTGTAAAGCTATCCTTTACTGCCTCCACCAACAACAACACGTGCATGTAATTTTTTTCGCCAGAAAAATGGCCGGCACCTTATCGTTCGTCCATCACAATGCAGCCAGCGAGTTTTGTGCGAGCACACAGATTGCATGTGACAGCATGCCAGCATGTGACATTGTGCGCGGATTGTACGGAATCGAAACGAAGCTACTGAGTGCCGAGTCCGTTGTCGACGAAACCATGATCGCTAAAGGCACGATCATAGCGCCCACGCAGTTTCGAAGGCACGCGCGCGGCCTACGTCCAGATTCGAAACGAAGCTGCTGAGAACCGCAAGCACAATCATGGATGGCGACTACGCAGTACTAAGGGGACGCGGTCAAAACGAAACTGCTGCTTGTCGCAGCTTTAGCCCGAGTCGTTATCGATTCGTTCATCGATAACGCCCCCCGCACTTCACAAGCGCCTTGTGAAATCGAAAACAAAACAAGTTCGCTGCAGCATCTGAAGTCTTGGTTCCCAACAGCTCGATTGTGGTAAGATTGTGGATGACGAGCACGCCATACTGAAGGCCCGCGGTCGTTTCCGTTGTTCCCGAACGTCGTTTTCGCTCCTTTGCGTCGCAAATTAGCGGCTCTTCGTGCTTGACGCGCTCCGAGGATCGTCCAAATTAACCCAGTTGCGGCAAAATATGACGGAATTAACGAGAGCTTGATGCCATTAAACAATACATATGCCTGACGATACCAGAGAACACGTCCCAATTACCCGATTTTTCGAATGAACGAGCTTTTACTGTAGTTGTTATAAAATTTTTCCATATATCACACCACCGCTTGTAGACAGGGTGTTTCAAGAAATGTGTCCAATATTTTTTTTTTAATCAGGAAAATGTGGCATTTGCTCGCTGTCTTCACAATTGCTTTTTCTGGAGCGGCAGGTATTTTAACATGATTGAAGACATAATTTGGGATAGAAATTAAGAAATTTAAATTAATTAACTTTTTATTTAGCAGAGTTAGGCGGTTAAGTCAAATGGGAGAATTGAAGTCCTTCATGCGTAGAACCCATTTCCGCTTTGAGATTTCGAAAAACCGGCATCTAGGAATAATGGCAAACCTAATGAAATTCTCCCAAATTATGCGGCGAAACCGAAACGCGGAAGAGCGCAACTGCCATATTCGTCTGAGATGTCCAGAATCAGTGAACGTCGTTATATCAACCATCAATAGACTTCGTTGTGTAGGTGTGTGGGCTGCACTTGCAGTAGTAGTACGCATGGCGCACATACGTTAACGAACGGGGAAGAATTGCACCTCTGTAACCGTTGTCTTGAACAGTGACGTCATTCTAGTCGTCTGCTTGTTGCGCTCATCGGTGCTTGGGTTTCGATTTCGCCGTTGAATTTGCCTTAATTTCATTAGGCCACAATAATTAATAGAACCCGCCTTTTCTAAATCTCAAAGCTGCGATGGCTTTTTCGCATGAATAATTACAATTCTCCCGTTTGATATAGCTGCATAACTTCACTAATTAAAGAAGTTGGTTAATTTAATTTTCTTAGTTACTGTCCCAAATGACGTCTTTAATCATCTTAAGATGTAAGTTGCTACAGAAAAAGGAATTGTGAAGACAGCGAGCAAAATATCGCATTTTCCTGAATTTTTGAGGATCATGGACACATTTCTTGAAACACCCTGTATAAAGTCTATAGGGCCGAAGGAGTTCTGTCTCTATTGTTTGCGGCATTTTTTGTTGCTTTTACTTCTGTAATATTACTCACCCACCTCTGCGATGTCCTTGGCCTGGAGGGTATCAATAAATGAAGATGAAATAAATCAAGTTTGTGTGGCATAGGTTACAGTTGATTTCCTCACATGTTATTGTACGAAAAGACAAATTATCAACAGATTCCGACTGTTAGCAAGCCATGCCGTGTTGCGTCTAATATGCTGCCGTGCTTCGGTTTCTTGAACTGCTTGCGCTGGCCGCACGGGCGCACGCAATATGCCTTGCGATGTGTGAAGCCGTCGGTAGTCGTAGTTTCCAGACTTCCCCCACTGGAGCAGATTTCGGACGTCTTTGTGCACTTTTTTCATAATGAGCATTGCTTTCCAGCTCATCCCTTCATTTATCTTGTTCCCGAACGTTGTACCACTCTTCAATATGATCTAGAAAACTCATCTATGAGGGCTTCTCTTTGCAGGTTTCAGCAGTGTATGTTTTGAGCGGTTTGTACTTTGCTCTTTATTTCATATTATAATGGTGTGGGCCTTGCTAACGACATTTTTATCAATTCCTCCTTTCTTTTCCCCTCCTTACCTTCCTATCACCCTTACCCCTTCCGCAGTGCAGAGTAGCAAACCGGAAATTTTCTTCTGGTTAACTTCCCTGCCTTTCACTTTACTTTTTTCGCTCTGTCTCTCTCTGTACCTGTTGAAGAGGCGGCGATTGAACTGCGCGGCTAGTACTGGCCGGAGGTGGACGAAGAGATTTCGATCTGTTTTTAGAGTTCGTTCCACTTTGGTAATAAAGGCACGAATAAGCTTCTTGACGCTTACTCAATGTATGCATGTGGTTCGAGGTAAGGGGACATCACCCGGTAGGGAATTCGTAACTGCCTTTTTTCAAGCGACGTATACCGTGAAGCGAATGTATGTATACCTTGCTTAATGGACCCCATAGCTTGCTTAATAGACCTATGTTATTCCTGCACATTCTGACGCGGTTGCGGCAGTATCATGTAGTTCTCGCACCCAGGGTTGCCAGGTTTGGCTACTTTGCGTCGATCTGGCAACTTTTTTAGGCCAGTGGCGGCAGAAAAAGGGTCTTGGCTACTTGGCTTCTCTTTGGCTACTTTCTTGTCCCGACAATTTGAGCAGAATTATCAATATCTGGTGACGCCGCAGCCGCTGATGTTCGAGTATGTGGGGCCAAAACGAGGCAGTCGAAGCGTGCTTCCCACTTCGAAAAAAGAATTTAGCACTTTGATTAAGCAGATAATGAACTTTATTGCAAATGATGGCGCTGCAGCCTAAGCAGCCGTAAGGGCCCCTGGTGGCGATCATAACATGAATATAAAGAAATACACATTTATAACCTCTCAGTCAAGCAGGCCTCGCGCACACAACAAAACCCTTTTGTGTGCCTGCAGGCTCTCAGCGAAAACTGTTTCATAGGGCCTCATTTCGCAGATCGACCATTGCTGAACGCGCCTTTAAATCACAATTGGTAGCGAACAGGAATCGAAAGTGCTCAGCATCCAGAGCGCCCTGCACTCATCGTCATTGGAAATCGGGCATCCGCAAAAGTGAGCACTGAAACACCAGGACACAAAAAGCAAAGGTGGCAACACAAGTGCCCACTATTACAGTTCTTAGTTAACGCCTGTGTTGCCGCTTTCCCTCATGTGTCCTAGTTTCTCAGTGCTTTCTTCAGAGTGTCGTAACAACTCGCCCACCAATCAATCCTTATAATATATCCGACGAACGGTGTGTATCATTTCTTAGGTTTAGGTTCAGACTCCGACTCTGCATTGGTCATCACGGAAGAAATTATTGTGAAAGTGGCTACAAATCACGCTTCAGTGCCGGCAACTCTGATTTCGAGCGTCTTTATCACGCCGGACATTCAGTTTTCTTGCCGCAACTTCTAGTCATTTCAAGATATTGCCACGCGCGTTTCTAATTTTCACAGTTGCTGTATCCGGTTTTCGCCCACAAAGACTGTGAGCAACGCTCATCGCAAACCGCGCCTCTTTGTTCGAGAAGCTTCGCGATTGTTATAGATCATTTTGTTAAGATTGCGCGCGAAGCGCGAACACTCGAGCTTATTCCAGAGCTTGCGCGACAACCAGCGATAAGGCGGGAATATTCGATGCCACGCTTATAAATGCCGACGCGCTTCACCCCTCGTCAGTTGATCGACGGCCGACGCTCTGTTCGCCGCTATCAGTGCCAGCGTGTATTGCTGTAATCTTACTTTCCGTTTACCGGCCACAAGTTCGGCCTAATAAACAGTTTCATCTTGGACACGTCGCCTGCTGCCTTCGTCGACGTGACGACCACGTGACATCTGGTGGAGGTGCTTCCCGGTCCATGTACCGAACGCCCCCCTCCAGCCGTGAGCCAAGCCCACACCGCCAAGGGGACACCGACGTCAACACTGAGCAGCGAGCCAGCCGCCGGCAGCAAGGCCTCCCAGCAGAATACGGACCCCTACCCGACAAGATCAGGGCCACGGCGACGAAGACAACAAGCACGATGACGGCCGCAGTGCCCCCCCGCGGCAATCGTGATGCAGCCACCCAGAGAGCCGCCGACGTTTCACGGATCTCCAAGTGAAGACCCCGAAACGTGGCTTGAGACATTCGAAAGGGTCTCCACATTCAACAATTGGGACGCCGACGACAAGCTGCGCCACGTGTACTTTTACCTGGACGACGCAGCTAGGACCTGGTTCGAGAATCGGGAGTCCACTCTTCGAACCTGGGACACCTTTCGCGGCACTTTTCTAGAAACGTTCACGAGTGTCGTCCGAAAGGAAAGGGCTGCCACTTTGCTGGAGACACGGGTGCAACTTCCGAAAGAAAGCGTCACCATTTTCGCGGAGGAAATGACCCGACTCTTCCGCCACGCTGACCCCGCCATGTCCGAGGAAAAGAAGGTTCGCTTATTGATGCGGGGGGTTAAGCAAGACCCGTTTGCCGGCCTTGCACGCAACCCACCGAAGACGGTCACGGAATTTGTCTCGGAGGCCACGACGATCGAGAAGGCGCTGGAGATGCGTACTAGCCAGTACAACCGCCGCATTCCTTCGACGACCTACGGGGACGTTCAAGCGCTGCATCCCGACGACCTGCGCGACACCATCAGAGCAATCGTTCGGGAGGAGCTGCGCAAATGCTTGCCAACTTCGCAGCCTCAGGTGGAGCCGATCACCGACGTCGTGCGCCAGGAAATCCGGCAAGTTCTTGGAACAAATGAACCAGCGCAGCGTGAGCCACAAGCGATGAGCTACGCTGCCGCAGCGCGTCGTAACGCTCCCCCCGCCGCGCCCACGTGAAGACTTCGCACCACCGCAGTTCCGCCGCCAGACACCGCCACCAACGCCGTACCGCCCTCCTGCCGGCCAGCGCAACGCTCTGAGGAAGACTGATGTTTGGCGCGCCCCTGACCACCGTCCCCTCTGCTACCACTGCCGCGAGGCCGGCCACACCTACCGCCGTTGCCAGTACCGACAGATGAGCCTACGCGGTTTCGCCGTCGACGCGCCTCGTCCACAGCGGGGTGAACGACCGCAAGACATCGCCGACTACCTGGCAGGAGCTCAGTGGACGGCCAGACGACCTTCCCGCTCACCGTCGCCCGGCCGCTACATGTCACCGCACCGCCGGCAGTACCTGGCCCAAACCGGGGCCGGTCACCTAGCCCGTACCCGGGAAACTAAGGGCAGCAACTGATTGAGGTGCGGTTGCTGTTCGACGAAATGCCGAAGATACTCCGCGGCCGCCAACGACGACAACGCGACGAGACCTGCGCAACACGACGCGAAGCAGACGAAGCCCTGTCGACGAAACCACGCGGACTGAAGAAAGCCTGACGACGCAGCATGGAAGCACCACAACATTTCGACGTAGCCGTGATCCGACGCCGCGACCCAACCGCAACGTACAACGACGAACCAGCGACCTTGACGTAATATTCGACGGCCACAACGTCACCGCTCTTGCCGACGCTGGAGCCGACTATTCCGTCGTAAGTGGGCCATTCGCCGCCAAGCTGAAGAAAGTAAAGACCGCGTGGAGTGGACCCGAAATCCGGACAGCTGGAGGCCACCTGATAACGCCAATTGGAGTCTGCACGGCGAGAGTCACCATCAATAACCGGACTTATCCTGCGAGCTTTGTAATCCTACAACACTGCTCCAGGGATGTGATGCTTGGAATGGACTTCCTGAGCGACCATGGCGCCGTCATCGACCTGAGGTCCGAGTCGATAACACTGACTTCAGAAAAAGCGTTGCCGCCCCACACGACGCCGGAGAATCATGCCTTGAATGTAATCGAAGAGCAGGTCACCGTTCCGCCTCTCTCCAGCGTCGTTATTTCCGTCGGCACCCAAATACCCGCTAACCTTGAAGGCGTCGTCGAAGGCGATCAGCACCTGCTTGTGAACCGTCCGATTTGCGTCGCAAGAGGCATCGCCGAGTTGCGCGACGGCAAAGCAAGGGTACTGCTGACAAACTTCAGCCACGAATATAGGCACCTCAACATTAGTACGACGGTCGCCTACATCGAGAAATTCGTGGACACCAGCAATGCTTTCGCCCTCTCCGATACTGCCGAACATTGTTCGACGAATCGAGGTCCCGAAACAGATTTCGACATCAACCCCAGCCTCCCAAAGCAGAAGCAAGACCAGCTCAAAAATCTGCTCCTGCAATTCAAGGACTGCTTCTCATCGTCGTCAAGAATTCGACAGACCCCAGTCGCCAAACATCGTATCATAACTGAAGCAAGTGCCCGACCAGTCCGTCAGAGCCCGTATCGAATTTCGACGCCAGAACGCGAAGCCATAAAGAAGCAAGTCGACGAAATGCTACGCGACGACATAATCCAGCCATCCAAGAGTCCCTGGGCGTCTCCTGTGGTGTTGGTGAAGAAGAAGGACGGGACACTACGTTTCTGCGTCGACTATCGTCGCCTGAACAAGATCACGAAGAAGGACGTGTACCCCCTCCCACGGATAGACGACGCCCTGGATCGACTCCACAACGCGAAGTACTTTTCGTCGATGGACCTGAAGACGGGCTACTGGCAAATCGAAGTCGACGAGAGAGACCGAGAAAAAGACTGCCTTTATAACACCAGACGGCCTGTTCGAGTTTAAGGTCATGCCTTTTGGTCTTTGCTCGGCCCCCGCGACCTTCCAGCGCGTTATGGATACTATACTGGCCGGCTTGAAGTGGCAGACTTGCCTTGTGTACTTGGACGACGTCGTTGTGTGTTCCTCGAACTTCGACGAACACCTGCGGCGCCTTGAAGCAGTACTTCAATCAATCAAGACCTCCGGACTCACCCTCAAGCCAGAGAAGTGCCGCTTCGCGTACGAAGAACTTTTGTTCTTGGGACACGTGATAAGCAAATCCGGAGTACGCCCCGACCCGCAAAAGACAACCGCCATCGCTGCTTTCCCACCACCCACCTTCAAGAAGGCCGTGCGTCGATTTCTCGGCTTGTGTGCTTATTACAGGCGGTTCGTTAAAAACTTCGCCCGCATCGCCGAGCCTCTCACTAACCTCACCAGGACCGACGTCGAGTTCAAGTGGGAAACGCCGCAGGAGGAAGCATTTCAACAACTAAAACGACGCTTGCAAACGCCTCCGTTACTTGCGCATTTCGACGAACACGCCGAAACAGAAGTGCACACCGACGCGAGCAGCGTAGGACTCGGCGCCGTCCTTGTGCAGAGGACGGACGGATTGGAAAGGGTTATGAGTTATGCTAGCCGGTCGCTATCAAAGGCAGAGGCCAACTACCCCACAACAGAAAAGGAGTGCCTTGCCATCATCTGGGCTACATCAAAGTTTCGCCCCTACCCTTACGGCAGGCCCTTCAAAGTTGTGAGCGACCACCACGCCTTGTGTTGGCTAGCTAGCTTGAAAGACCCTTCTGATCGCCTCGCACGGTGGAGCCTGAGACTTCAAGAATTCGACATCACCGTCGTTTACAAATCCGGAAGAAAACACTCTGACGCCGACTGCCTGTCTCGTACCCCCCGTCGACCCACCGCCGCTGGACGACCAGGATGATGACGGCTTCCTGGGAACCATGAGTGCTGACGACTTCGCCGAGCGACAGCGAACGGACCCGGAACTCAGGAGCCTTATCGAATAAAACTTCATTTGGGCCTAGTTGGTACATATTCCTACACTAAAAATTCACAGCGCAAAACACCCAAGACGCCCCACATAGAAAAGAAGACACACACGAGCGCTGACTCGGCGCTCGTGTGTGTCTTCTTTTCTATGTGGGGCGTCTTGGGTGTTTTGCGCTGTGAATTTTTAGTATCGAATACCTCGAGGGCAAGAGCGCCACTGTTCCGAAGGTATGCAAGAGAGGACTGGCGTCGTTCTTCCTGCGAAACGGAGTCCTTCTAAAGAAGAACTTCTCGCCACTTCGAGCCAAACACCTTCTCGTGGTTCCATCAGCAATGAGACCAGAAGTCCTCCAGGCCCTACACGACGACCTGACGGCTGGACTGTAGTAACCCGCTGCGACTGGCAGCAGCATAAACGACACGCTAGCTGGTGGTGGAACAACGTTTATTGATAGCACCGCTGCAATATATATAACGCAGGGGTGAGAGGGTTTGGGCAAGGGAAACCGAGACGATATCTCGGTTAGGAGCAAGGGGAAGGAAAGAGGGTGCCAGAACGTGCGCGCGCACAGCTGGCTTGGCTGGCCCGCAGCAATGAACAACACAGAAAACATAACATTCCTTCCCTCTTAATTAGAACCGTTGTATCGGCTTCCGAGTTCGTTTAGATCGCCTTAGAAGTGGCTGTGTAAGGTCAGTGGTCTCCGTGGTAGCGTCGACGTCAGGAACCTGCTGAGGCGTTTGAGCGGAGTCGTTAAGCGGGCCCGTTGGTGGCTGTTCAGCAGCGCTCGATTCATTATCTGCCGCACGATTGTCTGGTGCTTGCGAGGCCATGCTGGTCGCGCCAGTCGAAATGGCAGTACTAGTTGTGTCAGCTCGCCCGTCAGTCTTTTCACTTGCCGTGGATCCATTAGCCGTCCTTCCAGGCGTACTTTCATGACGGTGACGGACTTGGTCGAGGTGACGCTGCCCTACCCCGGCTTGAGTTTCCACTTTTACCATCCCGGCTCCGGACGTCGATTGCACGTGCCCCGGTCTCCACTTTGGTCCGGTGCCGCAATTCCGCACATATACACTGCTGCCTGGCGAGACAACCCACTCGTCTGTGCTTGTTGCTGAAGATGTGAACTTGGCCGGCAAACACGTGTCCAGGCGTGAACGTAGCTGGTAGCCCAGTAGCAGTTCCGACGGATACTTCCCTTCCCTCTGGGGGGTGCGCCTGTAATTGAACAACAGTCGCAACAGGTTATCTTCCAGCGCCCCTTCTGTCATCTTGCGCAACCCATCCTTCACAGTTCGAACCGCTCTTTCGGCGGCTCCGTTCGATTGAGGATGGAACGGCGCTGTCCGCAGATGCACGATATTATTCCTTCGCACGAACGTGGCGAACTCCTGACTTGTGAATTGAATGCCATTATCCGACACGATGGTGTGTGGTACTCCGAACCGGCAAAACATGCTTCACAAGCAGCGAACAGTACCGAGCAGGGTAGTAGTACTGTAGCAACGCGCTGCGACTGGCAGCAGCATAAACGACACGCTAGCTGGTGGTGGAACAACGTTTATTGATAGCACCGCTGCAATATATATAACGCAGGGGTGAGAGGGTTTGGGCAAGGGAAGCCGAGACGATATCTCGGTTAGGAGCAAGGGGAAGGAAAGAGGGTGCAAGAACGTGCGCGCGCACAGCTGGCTTGGCTGGCCCGCAGCAATGAACAACACAGAAAACATAACATGGACATCTCGGTGTTTCCCGCACGATCGCAAGAGTACAGGAAAAGTACTACTGGCCGCGCCTTGCCGCCGACGTCGCCCGCTACGTAAGGACGTGCCGAGACTGCCAGCGACGGAAGACACCGCCAACAAGACCAGCAGGCTTCCTTCAGCCGATCGAGCCCCCCTCGGCGACCGTTCCAGAATATCGGGATGGACCTGCTGGGGCCGTGCCCAACGTCGACTTGCGGAAACAAATGGATCGTCGTAGCCACCGACTACCTCAGCCGCTACGCCGAAATAAAAGCCCTGCCCAAAGGCAGTGCCGCCAAGGTAGCCAAGTTCTTCGTTGAGAACATCGTCCTTCGACACGGCGCCCCAGAGGTTCTCATCACCGACAGAGGCACGGCGTTTACGGCTGACCTAACTAAGGCGATCTTGGGATACAGCCCCACAAGTCACCGCCGGACCACCGCGTACCACCCACAGACCAACGGCCTGACCGAGCGTCTAAATAAGACCATCGCCGACATGCTGGCCATGTACGTCGACGTCGAACACAAGACGTGGGACGCCATCCTTCCGTATGTGACCTTCGCATACAACACGGCCGTACAAGAAACGACGCAGATGACGCCATACAAGTTGGTCTACGGACGGAGCCCGGCAACGACGCTCGACGCCATGTTACCAAACGAGACCGACGAGGAAAACATCGACGTGACCGCCTACCTACAGCGCGCCGAAGAAACACGACAGCTCGCCCGCCTGCGGATCAAGAATCAGCAGACGACCGACAGCCGCCGCTACAATCTTCGGCGACGCTTCGTGGAATACCAGCCCGGTGACCGCGTTTGGGTGTGGACGCCGATACGCCGACGTGGACTCTGTGAAAAACTTCTTCGGCGATACTTCGGGCCGTACAAAGTGCTCCGACGTCTAGGCGCTCTGGACTACGAGGTTGTCCCGGACGGCATTACGAACTCTCAACGGCGCCGTGCGCGACCTGAAGTTGTCCATGTCGTGCGCCTCAAACCGTATTACGCGCGTTAGCGAACCTGATGACTGCACTTATTGTTTTATTATTGTACTTTCTTGCTTTATTGTTATTATTTATTTTTGCATGCATTTTTCCCCCCTTGTTCTCTTTTAAGCATCGGGACGATGCTTTTTCAGAGGGGGGCATTGCCACGCGCGTTTCTAATTTTCACAGTTACTGTATCCGGTTTTCGCCCACAAAGACCGTGAGCAACGCTCATCGCAAACCGCGCCTCTTTGTTCGAGAAGCTTCGCGATTGTTATAGATCATTTTGTTAAGATTGCGCGCGAAGCGCGAACACTCGAGCTTATTCCAGAGCTTGCGCGACAACCAGCGATAAGGCTGGAATATTGGATGCCACGCTTATAAATGCCGACGCGCTTCACCGCTCGTCAGTTCATCGACGGCCGACGCTCTGTTCGCCGCTATCAGTGCCAGCGTGTATTGCTGTAATCTTACTTTCCGTTTACCGGCCACAAGTTCGGCCTAATAAACAGTTTCATCTTGGACACGTCGCCTGCTGCCTTCGTCGACGTCACGACCACGTGACAATATGAAAGACGCGAGAAGAGAGGGTCCTCTTTTCAACAGCGCAAACACTACGTCACCATGCATGACATGATCGCTAAAGTCATCAAGGCATATGGCAGCGCACACGAGGTAAAACAACGATCACGCACATAGAGGGACGACACAAGCGCTGAACGGACGACACAGCGCTTGTGTCGTCCTTCTGTGTGCGTGATCGTTGTTTTACCTGTTGTGCGCTGCCATATGCCGTAATGACTTACCAACTAGCCCGCAAATACGTTTTATGCCAAAGTCAACAATTTATGCTGGAATCTCAGGAATTATGATTCTGAAGTGTTCGTGCGGCACATATTTTCGTTCTCGTCGAAACGGTTTTTGCATTTAGCGGTTTAAATAAAAATGTGGAAGTGGTTTTCACATATCTGCGGCTAGTTCTGGCTACTTTTACTGCCCTTGGCTCATGTTGGCTACTTTCTGGCTTGTTTTTTCAGCTTTCTGGCTACTTTTTGTCTTTTTGACCTTTCAACCCTGCTCGCACTATATAGCGGAACACGTAGAAAGCTCAGACGTTAACAATTGGGCACACATACGAGGCTGTGCACGTTCAAGTCGCGTCCACTGGGAGCCGTGACAGAGCCATGGAAAAAGAACGTGTCTTTATACACTGTAAACGATAATATACCCAGCCGCGGGGTTTCGGGGGATGATGCTCCCTCTCAGCTCCAGTAGCCTCACTCAAACCGGAATGCTGCGGAGCATATACATTCGTTTTCCACCCTTTTACTTCGGTGGGCGATGGACGGAGGGAAGCGGGACGAGTTCCCTGATTTTTATCCGGTGGGTGCTCCGTAAGTGCTCCGGCGCATCACTTATGCTCCGTGGATGCTCCGCAAATACTCCGGCGCAGTGCGGGTACAGCTCCTCCTTTCCAGTGACAAAGCGTCCCCCCCCGCACGACAGGCGGCTCGTGAACAATGCGTAGGCTGAGAGGCAACAATGAGGCTGGACAACCCCGCAGTAACGTTTGAAAAAGCTTTTGTGGTGTTGGGTTGCCTTCACTGGCAAAAACGTCAACGACCGGGAAAGGAGGAACGTAACTTGCTGAAACTTGCCAGAAGTGACGTAGGCAGCCTCGCCGGGCGGGCGGTCCCCACAAACGAACATCTGACAACGGCACCAACATGTCGCAGGCCAAGCCAACCGAATCGAAATGCAGCGAGGATTGCGCGAACCGTTCGCCCGCGTTCGAGAAAAGGAAATCGTTCTGTGCACCTTGTGGACATCACAAGCGACTACAAGCATCAACGAAGGTTGTCATCGACAGAAGGGAGTTGTGGGAACCTTAATCGTGTGATGGTTCCGTGCAACGAACGACACATTGTGATCTCGCGAGTGGCGAACGATCCGGCGGTCGCTGGTGCGGCGCAAAACTGGTGAGTGAGCTCTTCTTGAATTCTCTGTGTTATTCTTTTCAAAAAGTGCTAAATTGAGTAATTTTGTGCTGATAACCAAGTAGGTTATCAAGACTAGGCTAGCTGTGCAAGATGGCAGTAAAAAATTCAGTGGAAATATTGAAAATGCGTTGTTTGGAACACGTGCTTTTCTTTCTTAATATGAATAACTTCGGTAATTTTAAGCGCACCACTGTAATATTTGGAGCGCTCATCGACTCTCTAGATATGCATTAATAGAAAACATCATAGTTGTGGGTTGATTCGATAAAAGGTTATTAATTTTTATAAGTAATCCTAATTCGTTAAAAGATAGTTTGGTCTGATCAGTATACATAAACGGTAACTGGCTTTCCATATTAATAAACGCCAAGTCGAGGCCTCTCATTACGTATAAATTATTTTGATTTATCATGTAAACTGAAATAATAAAACAGGAATAACTGAAATCAGCGTTAATTCGCTATAAATTTAGCGAGTTGGGCTTGGGAAATGTGTTCGGTACAGACTTTTAGAACGCATATACGTACTCATATTGGTGAAAAAATTATTTTGATTGTATTAATGGTATCTGAGATATTAATCTCGAAGTATAATTGACCCTTCGGCGGACATGGTGCTTTCATGACAAAAGAGGGGGGAAAGGGGCTGACGAGACCAGTGACGAGGAATGCGAAAGGAAGGTCGGGGTTGCTTTGCAGAACGTGTTGTGGGGCGCGCGATGTTTGTCTGGATGGGGAGGTTGGTTCACGCTTATTTCTGCAACCCTTTTGGGAGCACCGCTCACCGTCGTTGGGCGGAGGGGTATGGTAGTGAAAGAAAAAAAAAAAGAAAACAGGGCACCTTCTTGAGAAACTGGCAGTCTTTTCTGTGTTTATGGGAGAGAGAACTATCGCGCTGCTGCATTTTTTTCTGTGTTCAGCCCTGCTGCCATGGCCGTGAATGCAGTCTTTTTTTTTTTTTTTTTTTTTTTTTTTTTTTTTTTTTTTTTTTTTTTGAGGAGGGGGCAAGGGGTGAGTTGAATTTCCCCGACCAAACGGGTAAAACTGTCAAAATGTTCGCCTTCATGTCCCATATCTCTCTGAGAATGAAACACTTCTTTCTATATTTCTCTGACAAACAGTGCGCGAAGACGAGACATAGTATTGACCTGGACGATGCAACGACGCTGGCCTGTCAACAGAAGAAGGAAAAGAAAATTCCTCGAATCCTGGTGCAGACGTCGTCACATCTCGGTGTGCATCACCATCCATGGCCTCCTGCCGGACGTCTTCACGGACCTGTGTGTTGAGTAAACTGGTCCACCTCCCCTCATTTCTGTCAGTGTACTATGCTGATGATGCAATTGACATAGTTGGCGTAATGCTTGTACTTTTGATTGCTAATTTATTTCGTTAAGTAGGAGTAAACTTTATTTTGTGCTCGAGCCTGTTCATTTGGAAACGATACATGCTCATGCAATAACTATTTTCAAAAATGTTCATTACGATAAGTTTCACGACAGAGCGGGCGCTGCAAATTACAAAAAAAAAAGAGAAATACAACGCGAACTTCTCTCGAAGACTCTTTTGCGAAGCAGAATGAAGGTACGTTTTTCTTAAGAACCGGCCGCAAGTATATAAACTGTAGCCTAATATGCTGGAAGTAGGACGATGAGCACATACTAAAATGCGACTGTAATAATCATGCAGCCATAATATTTTAGAAAATTAGCAAGTTAATCGGGAGAGGTATTCCTGATGCTGTCTTCGAGAGTACCAAAAGTCGCTCATTTTAGTGAAAAAAAATGCTTTTGAATCTGTCAGCAGAAGTAGAAGTATCGATTTAGAAATATATGGAAAATTTTCGCCCGTTTTGAACTTTGTCCGCGGCACGGAGGTGTGTTTTTATCATGGAGCGGCTGGCTGACACCGGTGTGCATGTGATACGCTTCTTGATATTGAGCGCTCGTCCTGTCTTTTTTGTGTGGTCCGTTTAAGAACCTGGGTGTTCTCATGGACAGGCAGACAGTATGGGAATTAATCAGTACCCGCGGCTTCAGTGTCCTCAGTTTTCGTGCCTCTGGCATGATTTGCAGTTCTCATGTATTATGTTTTTGATAAATTATGCAGGAAACAATCAGCTGAACCCTTGCGTCGTCAATGAATGCGATGGATGGTCCTTCGGAGATGGTTCCCGGCGGCTACGCTTTCTTCGTTTGTCGTGCATCGTTTTACGGCATTCTGGACTTCATTTCAACGTGCTGCGCTCAAAACTTGAGTGCTGCTGATTTCATGTGATCTGTCTTCTTGTGTTCTTTTTTGGTGGATTTTTGTATATTTGTTTCTTCTTGTCTTCTTTTCCCAAATGGTGGGTCATCAGCAAGAAACTGCAGCATATTTTGAATAAATCAAGTAATAAGAACTCAAGTGTTCTCCTGAATTTCATCTGCTAGAGCTCTGTGGAAAAAAATACTCAGTAACTCTGTAGTGTTTGCATGAGAATTCCTTCATCTAACCAATGCGTGACACGATCAGCATAGCACAAACAGCGGAGCAAAGAATTAAAAAAGAATACTCGTGTTCCATCGCACTGCAATTCCGTCCGGACGAAGTAAGGACATTCGTAAAATACTCCGGAGGTGCCACGCAAAAATTCCGGATAGCCGGAGTGAAAAAGCAGCGAAAAATACTCCGGAGGTGCCCCGCATTCCCTCCGGCCAGCCGGAGCAAAATGCCGGTAAAAAGTGCTCCGGCGGCGCCACGCAATCACTCCGGTCGGCAGTGAAATATCAATGAAAAGTACTCCGGCTGTGCCACGCAATTGCTCCGGCCAGCCGGAGTAAGAACTTTGCTCCGGAGGTCCGGAGGAAAAATTACTCCGAACAGGGGCGTCGCTAGAGGACAGGCGTTTTACTCCCACCTGGGAGTAATTTTCTTTTACAGTGTAGTGATTCTTTGCAATGAGACTCCGCGCAGACGTTTGGTTTAGTGTACTGCGGGAATATTGAAGAACTTTGACCTCTCTTGGAGCTATGTGATCATGCTTTCGATGATAAGTTATAGATATAAATTTATTATAGTAGTTTATTATGTTACATTTATCACTGCGATTACAAAAGAGCATTCCGGATATAATTTAATAGCTAATGCAATTAATAAAGCAAAGCATAGTGAGATGTTAACTATATAAGCGCCTAGTCTATCAAGTAGCCCCATATACTTGAAGCAAAATAAGTTCAGTACTTATCTCTCATAAAAGTTCTCCGAATAGCTTGCCCCACATAAAAAAGGCGTTTTTTCTAGATAAAATATGTGGAACATGTTGTAGGTATGCGCAAAGTATTTGGAACAATCTCATGAATTGAGCAAAGTCCAGGCCCGGCCCGACCCGAGCCCGCCACCTCAAACCCGGGCCCGGCCCTAAGCCCGGAGCTTCAGGCCCGACCCGGGCCCGCCGTAGAACCACTTTACCCGGGCCCGGGTTTTCGGGTCGGCCCGTGCAGTGCTCTAGTAGTAACAACATCGCGAGCCTTTTCTCGTTGGATGATAGGAAGCTAATGCGAGCGATGAGCTCACGAGATTTGGGAAGGATTCGACTCATACATCACTGTACCCACAATAAGTTTCGAACACAGGGAGCACCCATGAGATGTATTATAAGGTGCGGACAGCAGTGGCTCCTTTAATAATAATACTCTGGGATTTTGTTCTCTAGACGACTGGTCTTTCAACCATCGCGCCCGTACACATAGGCGGTTCCACATCTCACGCTAGCAATTACCGACCTATATCGCTTAGAAGAACCTGTTCTAAAATATTGGAGCACATTGTATCGGAGCACTTGCTAACCTATCTCGATGAACAAAATCTAATTTCTTACTGTCAACATGGTTTTATGAAAGGGCTATCCACCGTTACTCAACTTACTGAGCTTGTACACGACCTTTCTAGCACAATTATACCAGTGGTCAAACTGGCATACTATTTGTAGACTTCGCGAAGGCTTTCGATAAGGTATCGCACAAGAAGCTCTTACTTCAAATCGATGTTACCTTTAAAAATTCTGCCCTTACCCGCTGGTTCAGTTCCTCTCTTGCACGCAGATATGTCCACAAGGCGATATGTTGGGCGAGTTGGTTTTTAGCTTCCATATTTTACAGCGCGAGAAGACACCACAAGGAATGCACACAAGACACACGGAGCGCTGACTGACAACTGATATTTTTATTGAAACCAGCGAGTCTTTTGTACCGCTGGTGGCAAGGAGAAACGTGCAGAAACATGCGCAGAAACATGCCACCAGCGGTACAAAAGACTCGCTGGTTTCAATAAAAATATCAGTTGTCAGTCAGCGCTCCGTGTGTCTTGTGTGCCTTCCTTGTGGTGTCTTCTCGCGCTGTAAAATATGGAAGATATGTCCAACTAGGACATCACCAATCTGGTTTATTTCCTGTGGGGGTGCCCCAGGGTGGGGCCCCATCTTGTTCCTGGTGTTTATAAATGATCTGCCAAAACATATTACTACCCAGATCAGAATGTTTGCCGATGATTGCATACTGTACAAAGTCACCGAGCGACCAGGCTGAACTTAATATTAATTTACAGAGAATTGAAAGCTGGTGCGATCAGTGGCAAATGCGGCTTAACCCAACAAAAACCGTTTTTATGTCCATTTCTAGAAAAAAGAACATTCTTAGTTACCCGTAGAGTATTAATGGCCACGAACTTGCTCAAGCTCATCAATATAAATACCTAGGTCAGATATGTACGCCCAAGTGGCGCTGGAATCTTCATATAGAGGAACTTTGTTCCAAAGCTAACAAGCTGTTATGGGGCCTGAGACGTATTCTCCGCTGTGCCTCTCCCGAAATCAAAACTTTAGCTTACAAAACCTTGCTAAGACCCATAATCAAGTATCATAAAGTAGTTTGGGACCCCTATACCCAAACTAACTCTTCAAAACTCGAGAAAATACAGTGCCTTAGTTCTAGGTTTATATTCACCGGTTTATATTCACCGGTTCTAGGTTTATATTCAAGTTTCCGTTTTGTCTAGGTTTATAGTTAGTAAATACCGCCGTTTTCATTCGCCTACCGATTTATGTAAACTTGCAGAGCGCTCACCATTAGAAAAACGAACCGAATATGAAAGGCTGAAATTCCTTTTCTTAATAATTCATCACCACGTTAAGGTAAGCTACGACAAGTACTTTGAAATTAGAACAGAAGAAAATTCAAGACACTGTATGTACATACCACCCCACAAAATTCGTAACGACTGTTTCAGGTACAACTTCTTGCCTAGGGCGATTCAGCAGTGGAATTAATTACCAGATTCGGTTGTGAAAATTAAATCTCTTACGTAGTTTTTAGAGGCAATAAACTCTGTAGTGTACCTTTATGCCATGCACTAAGATTGTGATGCCATGTGTAAATTACGTGCCTTGTAATTAGACTATATTTATTATGTATTTTGATTTGTGCTTTAATATATGTGTTTCAGCAGTGATGCTTTGTTTCCCTCTTTCTTTTCCCTATGTATGTATGATGCTTCCTTTCCCTATGTAGTGAATAGATTTGTTATATGTATTTTGATATGTGCTGTGAAATGATATGTGTCCTAGTTGCGAAGATTCCTTTTCTTATTTATTTTTTATTTACAAATACTGCTGTCTCGATAGACGAGACTTAGCAGGAGTGGGTACATGAGTTAGTAAACTAAACAACAATCATAAAATGCATATTAAAAGAATCACGATATGTAGTTCGACAATTCTTCCACAAACTTTTCGCGCGGTTTTTCCCGCAAGGAACCATCTAGGCTGTTCCAAATGTCGACAACGCTTGGAAAAAAAGAATGTGTAAAACAATTCACAAATGGCTGAAAAGGATTAAGGGGGTGGGATCGGTTGGTGGCACGCCTAGTGAAATGACTGAAAGAAATCGGGGCTTGAATGCAACTGTGGCCGATCTTATGTAGCAAAGTGACACGCTCAAGCGTGCGTCGATGAGCCAGGGGTTCTAGCGATAAAGCGCGTGCGTGAGATGAAGGAGAAAATTTGCGATCATACCGGCGGAAAATGAAACGTATTGCTTTCTTTTGTAAGGCCTCAAGCTTATTTATGTCAAGTGCAGAGTAGGGTGACCATACCACCGAGGCGTACTCTAGTAACGGCCTGACGAGAGACTGATAAGCAGTTAATTTACAGTCCCTGGTAGAGTGCTTGAGGGTTCGTTTTAAGTATCCCAATTTCCTGAGTGCCCTAGCGCAAATGGTCTCAATGTGAAGGTGCCACTTTAGATTTTCATTAAAGGTAATTCCAAGGTATTTGAAGGTATTCACAGAATTGAGGTAGTGCCCATCGTAACTATAACGGAAACCTAGCGGCTGCTTTTTAGATGCGAAGCAGCTCTTTGACTAGCCTGTGTAACGCTGTCCCTCCGTGCGTCCGTACGAACGCGCCGCAACGCGCTCCCCTCGCCGCAGGTGTTGGAGCGGTGCCAAGTAGGTCACGCCGCAGCTGCGCGTTGACGTCACGCTCCCCTCGCAGTGCGCGCTGACGTCACTCTCTCCCTCGCCTGCCGCGCGCTCGCCGCAGCGCCCGCAGCTGCCGCCTCGTCCGTTCGCCCGCAACACCTGCCGCTACCGCCGCTCGCTACACCGCCGACTCGTCGGTTCACGCACAAAATTAACACCATCTTCCCAAAGGGAACCCTGATGCGATGCGAAGCACACCGCGTTAGCGCCGTTCAACCCGTGACGCCACCCGTGCGCAACGCTGCTGCTTCGCATCCCATCAGGGTTCCCTTTGGGAAGATGGTGTTTTTTTATTAGTAAATGTCATTTGTACAGTCTTTTGGTAATTGATACTCATTTGCCACGCGGTTCTCCAACCACAAAAGCTCGAAAATACATTGTTAAGCCCCTCTTGATCCCGTCTGTTAGTTACACTGGTGTAAAGCACGCAGTCATCAGGGTACAATCGCAGTTTCACTGAAGTGTTTGCAATGACCTGTGTGACATCATTAATGTAAATAATGAGCAATAGGGGCCCAAGGACCGAGCCCTGCGGTACGCCGGAAGTAACTGTGGCTGATGACGACTGTGCGTGATTGAAAGTAACAAATTGGGACCTTAAACATAACCAATGAGCTATCCAGCCAAGTATTTTATCGTCACTAATAATTTTGCTGAGCCTAATAATAAGTTCCCTGTGGCATACCATATCAAATGCTTTGCTATAATCTATGAATATGGCATCAACCTGACCTCGATTATTCAGGGCCGATGCAATGTCGTGAGTAAATTCAATGAGTTCAGTAGATGTAGAAAAGCCAGAGCGGAAACCATGCTGCTTCTGCGAGAGTATGTTATTGTCTTTGAGGTAGTGAATAATGTGCTTATGAATTATGTGCTCTAGGAGTTTGCAACAGGTACACGTTAAAGAAATGGGCCTGTAGTTTGAAATGAGTTGCTTACTACCAGATTTAAACACCGGAATGACATTGGCGATTTTCCAGATAGCCGGCACAGTGGATGTCTCTAAGGATTTACGATAAATTATGGTTAAATAATGAGCATTCCATTCCGCATAACGCTTCAAGAACATATTTGGTACACCATCCGGTCCGGCACCTTTAGTAGTGTCGATGTTCAAAAGGAGGTTATAAATGCCGGTGTAACTAATTTCAAGTCCTGGAAACGGAGACATTTCCTGGTCCATGCAAGGACCACTCTCATTTCCAAATACAGATTCGAAATAGCTAATAAAGGCTTGGGAGATTGTCAAGGATTTATTACAAACGATGACGGGCAGGAAGTAGTAGGACTGATGGTTTTCCAAAATTTACGGGGATTGGTTTTCATAAAAGAGCTTAATGTGGAATTAAAATAAAACTTCCTAGCTTCACACATCTTGGCTTTTAGCTCAGATTTGAGTAGTTAAGTAGTTATGTTTCTCTTTTGGAGATTTCCGTTTAAGTATGACTTCATTCCACTCCTCTAATAGCCCGTCAAAAAGGGCTGACAGTATCAATAAATGAAATAAAAATGAATTGTGCTAGTGAAGGTGCAATAAAGAATTCTTCTTAATGAGCGGTGTGCCTGTCACATTGGGTACGTTTGTGCTGTCGGCTTTTCCAGATCGGTTACACGCTGCCAACAGAGACCCATGTTAAAGGGTGTCTCCAGTGCTAGACTAAACAGCGGCTAAATGTCTGGATGCGTAGTAGCAACAGTTGGCCGCCAGCAACTTATCCGGCTGGTTTCAACAGCTTTTCGCCCACCTTGAACCGCTGCAGCAGCAAAGTGTCTCTTCTGTGGCAAGCCGCTGCGAAGCCTTGTCTAGCGCGGCACGTACGCTGGCCGTCGCAAGGTTCACGAAGAAGGGCCTCTATTTCACGGCAGGCCATCGCGTGTTCACCCTGCGCACAAAAACGAAGGCTCATTTGCAAGTAAACGTCGAAACCTGGTTCACAAGATCAAATATTTCGTCTAATTGCTACATATAAAGGATGCGAGTTAACGGAGCATTATTACGCAGTTTGCGTGAATAAAGCAACTTCATTTCCCTAATAAATAGAAAAGCGAGCCGATAGGGATTCATCACGAGATAGGGTAACACATGGACGCCAGAAAAAAAGCAGTAAGCAATAGAAACGGATTTGCGTTGCCTGGTTTTCACGTCGGTTCCTGTCCGCCCTAACAAAGTGTTCCTTCTGCTTGGCCGATGACGAGCAGCCACCTCTTACGCTGCGCAGATTGTGTTTGGAAGAGACGATACTCGAAACGAGGTTTAGTTCCAAACAGTTTCATTCTGGCTCAGTAAGCTTTCAAGCAAAACCCAAGATTTAACCCACACAGGAAACAACGCGCCCACATGGACAGCACGGTGGGGTCATGCACTGTACCCATTCAACGCGACAGCGTTAAAGAGCTCGTTTCGCAGAAATTCCGGCGTCGGCGTCGGCGTCGTTGGTTTTGAGCGAAAAATCATGATCTTTTCCGTGACCGAAAAATCGAGAAAGATGCAAATAAAATATATAATAAAAATTTCCGGGTCCGAATGAGGATCGAACCCGGGTCGTCTGCGCGGCAAGCAGGTGTTCTACCAGGCAGCCACGCTTCTGCTTGTGATTACATATAAAATAACTTCCTCTGCTTGGAATTGCAGTGAAAATAACTTTCATGCTTTGCAAACACGCGCGTACTCTATACAGGCGTCACAATACATGTAATATCGCAGTAATATTGCGTGGTACAAGCGTGCACAGCCATCGGGCGTCAGACGATGTGAATATCATAACGACATTGTGGTTCAAAGCCGTGTACCCATTACAAAAGGCACACACGTTACTGCGCGTATTCCCTTAATACCACGTAGTTGGTGCATAGCAACTTCGAAAACATTTCCCGCATTTACCGCGCATAATTGCTCGTGTTTTAAAGCATGCTGCGCATTACATAGTGTGCACAGAGGGATTGAAGTACGGATTGGGATATCGCTATCGCGTTCAACTCTGAAAGGCGAAGCTTAAGGGTCCCCCCAATTTTTTAAGATTGTGCCATCTTCAGCTTTGCCGGTGGCCCTTTGAAACTTACATCTATTACGGGAGAGCGAGACATTTTTTCCTGACCCTCAAAGAACTTGCGTCGTCTACGTTACCTGCGTGGCAAACTTTTAATAATAATATCTGGGGTTTTACGTCCCAAAACCACGATATGATTATGAGAGACGCCGTAGTGGAGGGCTCCGGAAATTTTGACCATCTGGTGTTCTTTAACGTGCACTGACATCGCACAGTACACGGGCCTCTGCCATTTCGCCTCCATCGAAATGCGACCGCCGCGGCCGGGGTCGAACCCGCGACCTTTGGGTCAGCAGCCGAGCACCGTAGCCACTGTTCCACCGAGGCGGACGCGTGGCAAACTTTTCATCTTCTGGCGCGTCGCCGGTTAAACACATCAGCTGTTAGAAAAAGCAACTTAAAAGAGAGCAAAAAAGGAAGTTGAGCGATGGAGTAGTTTAGCAAAATATAGATCAGGCGAAGAGACTCCTGCAGACACGAAAATTAACGCTCCACTTTTGGTAAATACTTCCATAGTTACTGAAGATCCGGCAAGGTACCCGATCTTGAAAGGATCGCCATGAGACTCCTAACAGCCTCAACTCCGCTTCTACTACTTTTATAACCCACCAAGGACATTACGAATGTTCTAGAAAATACAGCCACCACAAAATTACTGCTGCGATGGATTGCCGATTCCGCGTTATGGTTCATTCAAGCAGAGAACAAACTCCGCATTCGTCATGTCACTTGGTAAAATCGCAAGTAAGATGCACTGCTTGAAGCTACAGACAATGGGGGGAGATATGCGACACCTTGATGCAGCCATGTGACAGAACTTTACATACGACAACACAAAAGGCTCTTCTTGGCCGTCTCATTCTGCCTGAACAGCGTCGCATACAGGAGATCCTGAATGCGTTCGTAAGGCATCCTCACAGGTTTTTGTCCTTATTAAGGCGCCTCTTTGTTCTCTTCAGCACCGCTATGACGGTCTTTTTCCAGATGCCAAGCGTTACGAATATCCTTTAACAATATTGCGCAATAGGCGTGTGGACACATCACCATCAACCTGACTGCGCCCACTGCAGGGCAAAGGCCTCTCCCATGTCCCACCAATCAACCCGGTCCTGTGCTTGCTGCGGCTACGTTATACCTGCAAACTTCTCAATCTCATCTGCCCACCTAACTCCCCCCTCACGCGTTTGCCTTCTCTTGGAATCCAGTCTGTCACTCTTGATAACCAGCGATTATTTTACTGACACGCTACAGGTCCTGCCCCTACTCATTTCTTCTTCTTGATTTCTACTCCCTTAACACCCGTTTGTTCCCTGACCCACCCAGCTCTCTTCTTGCCCCTTAACCTATTTTTTCCTTTCCATTGCTCGCTGTGTCGTCCTCAATTTAAGTTCAACCCTTTTTGTAATTACCCAGGTTTCTGCTCTGTAGGTAAGTACCGGTAATCTTGATTTTAGCAGCGCACTGAGCGACGAGGACTAAGAAAAGAAGGTGCACAACACGGGCGCTAACTCGCAACTGATTTTTTTAGGAAAAAACAGTTGCGAGTTAGCGCCCGTGTTGTGCACCTTCTTTTCTTAGTCCTCGTCCCTCAGTGCGCTGCTAAAATCAAGATGAATCCGTACCAACTAGCTCAAGTTTCAATTCTCATGAAGTACCGGTATGATGCAGCTGTTACATACATTCCTCTTCAGGGATAGGGGTAGAGCTCCATTCATGATTTGAGAATGCCTACCGAGCATGCCCCACCGCATTCTTACTCTTCTAGTTACTTCAGTCTCATGGTTCGGCTCCAAGGTCACTGCCTTTCCCAAGTATAAGAATTCCTTTAAGACTTCCAGTGCCTCGCTACCTATGGAAAAGCGTTGTTCTCTTCCGAGACTTTTGCGCATTAGTTTTATGTATATTAATTTTCAGACCTGCTCTTCTGCTTTCCTTGTCCAATTCAGTAATCATGAGTTGCGATTCGCCCCCCTGAGTTACACGTCAAGGCAATAAGTGGAAATTTTAAGGGCTAGTTTTTTCTTTCTTGGACACAATATTAATGAGAACTAACGGGCAATATTGTCAAGGAAAGTATAGGAGATTTTATTAGTAGTAAATGTCATGTATATGTGAAGAAAGAAAAGTGGATGAAAAGAAACTTGCCGCGGGCAGGCACCGAACCCGCGACCTTCGAATAACGCGTCCGATGCTCTACCACCTGAACTACCGCGGCGACCATCCCCCCCGTCCGTCCACCTTTATGGGGTATATGCATATGTGCAAACGTGGGAGCGTCAGTCAGCGCCGCCAGCAGCCATGACGGCGAGTGTGGAACACTTTTTCTGCCTGTTCAGCCTGTTTCTGCCAGTTTTACTGTCTGTCGCAGGTTCGGTCCCTGACCGCGGCAAGTGATCTTTTCGTTGACTTTTCTTTCTTCACATACATATTACATTTACTACTAATACAATCCCCTATACTTTCCCTGACAATATTGTATGTTAGTTCTCATCAAGGCAATGTCATCTGTGAATGAAGGGTTACTAAGGTACTCTTATCCCTAACTCTTCCCAATCAAGGACCCTCAAAATCTCCCCTAAATACGCGGTGAATAGCACTGCAGAGATCGGGTCTCCCTGCCGTAAACCCTTCTTTAGTGGAATTTTGTCGCTTTCTTCATGGAGGACTGGTGTCTGTGGAGCCACTGTAGATGTCCGCCAGTATTCTTATATATGGTTCGTCGACGCCTTGATTCTGCAGTGTCCGCATGACAGCCGGCATCTCGACCAAATCAAATGCCTTCTCGTAGTCTGTGAAGGCTATATTGCTGCGTCCATAGTTCGATCTAGCTGTGCGCTAGCGACGACAAGGAAGACCATGGATCTGCTCGAGAGGCGCGGCACAAGAGAGTGAAGAAGAAGACGTTCTTGGCGGCTCTCTCCTTGAGTGTGTCTCCGAGTACGACACGCCGTACTTCTCTGAATAAAGCCTGTGTGTTTTATGACCTGCGACACTGGTCGAGGTGCTGGGTATTCTTCTGCATGGAGCGCCAGGCAGCCTCCATCTGCATCTTCTTCTGGCGCAGGTCCTCCAACCACAGCGTCATGGTTGCCTGCAGCACCGTCGTCAGGTTCGGGCTGTCCCCGGCCGGCGATACTGCGGAACTGCTCTTGCGCCAGTGGGGGCGCCCCATGTACGTCAGTACCCTGTAGACGTGTATCTCCCCGATGACGTAGGGGTTGTCGGCGTAGCACTTGCGGATGCGCCTCCACTGAGGCAGCGTACCCGACGGGATGGTGGACGTCGAGCTGGTCGTCATCTCCGTGCTGCGCTCGCTGCTCCCCTCGTCCTCTTCGTCTTCCGGCTCGTACTCGCTGTCGCTGGAGCTCGAGCGCTCCTGCTCGGCCGCTCGCCATGCGCTGGGACCGCTGGGCGTCACCTGGCTTGGCTCACTGCGGCTGCACCAGATCTTCACCGCGTCTTCCGTGTCCACCTCGGGTAGGTACCTGCGGGGCGACGTGTTGCGGTCGCCCGCCGCGTTCGCTTGCCGATTCTGCATCGAGGCTGCTTTTCTGCCTGCCGGCTCGTCTCCGCCGCCGATGACGACCACTTCGCTCTCCGTCGTCCTTTTCTTCCTCGTCGGAACAGCGTTCGCCGGCATGCCAGCGGCACAGACGCTGCTGCCACCTCTCTCGAGCGTCGGCCACGTTCGCCGGCAGCGAACGGGTTATAGTGGCGACGGACTGCCTCACCCGATACGCGGAGACCAAGGCGATTCCGAGTGGCACTGCAGCTGAAGCGGCCCGGTTCTTCGTTGAGAACATTGTCCTGAGGCATGGTGCTCCCACGGTCGTCATAACAGTCAAAGGTACCACGTTTACAGCCGAACTTCTGCGCACTGTGCTTATGTTCAGTGGTACAGCGCATAGGCACCGGGCGCGGGGACTGGTGGCGCCTCTTTCGGTGGCGACGGGGAACTAATGGAATGGGAGTGCCGAAAAGGGCGCAGGCGCTTGCTGCGGGGGCGCGGGTCTGGACGTTCGTTTCTCTTCATTGTACTCTCGTCGCTTGTGTCGTGCGCTGCCGAAATCTACGTGTGCGCGAAGACTGAAGATTACAATATCTTAAGGGTCGGCGAAGGATCGATAATAAATGGAAAACATAACAGGAACGGGGGGCGTGCAAAACTACAACTGAGGAACAAGTGCAATCGGCGAAGCATCCAGTAAAGACGAGAAGGGAATGGGAGACGTACGCTCTATTTTTTTAATGTTAGGGGACAATGTTAACGTATAGACAGAATAACAAAGTATTAGGAAAAATTCGGCAGATCCCACGTATTGTGGGAACCGATTTTATGCGAATCAGCGAGTCTATGCTGCATTTTTTTTTTTAGCTTTAAGTCACGCGTAACGAGGTGGATCGACGTGTTTTTGTAGATGGAGTTGTGTGCACATAGTGTGCTTAATAAGCATGCCGACTACACTGACGTTTAAAGGCTAACTTGTGGTCTGACGTAATGTTAGCGCTCATGTTAGAGAACAGACGTCAGTGTTATTGAAACGAAGCGCACGCTACGTTGCGATTCGCATTTCGTGCCGATGCTGTGTATATCATACGCGTAGCGTTGATCAGAGTATTGTTCCGGGTCGAGCAACGCTTGAATATAGCTTGCAGATTCATAGGAGCACATATGTAATGTTTATCTGACGGTTATAAAAGCGGAGCCAACATTGAAATCAAAGGGGTACATAGTAGCACAAACTTAGAAAATAAAGACACGAGAAAACAAGTACGAGGGAGCGTCCGACCTTTCTGCTCCCTCCTACTTCTTTTCTCGTGTTTATTTTCTAAGTTTGCGCTACTATGTACCCCTTTGATGTTAACCAACTCGCCCAACAAGAAGTCTTAATAAAACCAAGATTGGCGTTAAGCCGACGTAACGTCTGTTCCATATGAGTACATGAGTAATGTTTATTACCTTGTCATGAAATTAGATAGCCAGCACTGCAACCACAATTGACGTTGGTTGCACCGACATTTTTCTTGGGCATAGGATCTTTTCAAAAGTAATTTCAAGTCATGGCTTTGCTCTGTGGTAGAATATTTGATATCCGCTCAGAGTACCTGGTTTCGACTCCTGCTGGGATCCGGATTTCTATTCTTTGCATACGTCGGGTTCACGTGGCTGATGCCGGATTTTTTGGACATGCACCCGCTTAAATTATCAATGTCTGTTCTCGCCGTTCCTGGGTCGATCCACTGTGAATCACCTGTGCCTCATACCAGCATCCCGCGGCCCGTGGTATACGCCCGGTATGTGCCGCACGTGACTGGAAAGATTTTCGCGCTACTCATACCACCATATCACAACCAGACAGCCATGTTCGTCTTATTTTCGTACCCACCTATGCCAATTTTGGTTAATGTCAACTTAAGGAGGCGACCACGAGAGCGCCCAGATGTAGGCGGCTAGATAGAGAAATAGAGGCATTTATAGATAGAGATAAGAAATGCTTTGCGTTTAAAATAGAAATAGGAATGGGGATACCTAGATCTAGCTCCACATCGTAGCTTATCGCATTGAACTTCGTCTGCGGGGTGCACTTGCAAAGCAATTTGCAGTCGTTGTCGCTTTTATATTCGTTGATGTCAAGCACGTGGCCAGCTTCGTGCAAGCGGTGACCCTTCTCTAGAGCAAACGCATGAACACGCGCACGCCGGCTGGTCAAGCCTTGAAAGCCGCAACGCAATGTAACTGGCATCGCCATTAGTGCACGTGCGCTGTCAGTACTCGCCTTCCCGCCAGGAGCCCAACAGTGAGGAGCAGCGAGTATGGCAGTTAAAATACAAAGATGTTTATTTTACAACACTTTCGCCAATCGGGCCGGTCTCATTTGCAGTCCCGAAAGGGAGGAGGCATCGTGCCTCTGGTCCGCCTCCAAACGAAAGCAAACGCATAGAAGCACAGCACCACGCAAAGAAGCCTAGTCGATTGACGTTCCGACGGTGCTCCTGGGTGTGAAGACATGAAAAGAACATGTGTCATCCTTCTTGATGACTTGGCGACCATTGAATGCTGCCACGACCGCAAACGACTGCGGGGGAGTCTCCCTGGAGCCCGACGAGTGGCCCCGTTATCTGAACACATGTCCGACAGTCGAACGCTTCGTGCTTTGTTCAAGAAACACTGTTGCTGCCGCTTCTCTTTGCCTTGGGCGACAAACGAAACAGCTTACAGCTTGCGATTGTCTAAAAAGAAACGCAGCCGCTACTACTTGAATACGTTGCCGAAAGTAGCAGAGCCTTCTCCGCGTCGTCTGCTTCACATGCCAGTGCTTTCGCTGCCGCCGCTAGGGGCGCTTTTCGGGAGGGGCGCCGCTGGCGCCGTACGACGGCCGCCCGGTGCCTATAGGAAGACGACAGCTTATCACTAGAGGCCGGATTTTTAGGCACTAAAAAAGCGCGTTTTAGGCGCCAAAAATAGGTAGGCAAAACACCATTTTAGGCTTCCAAAATAGTAAATATAGGCACAATAAATTTTCACATAAATTCAATATTTTTCAGACAAAGCCGTACGCGAGCTATATTTACGACAGGAAACCAAAAATTTTATTGCTTACGGTGGCACAAAGGCGCCAATTGTCTTTTTTCCTGCACGGTTCGCAGAACACGGTCTGTCTTTTTATTCTGTCTCATGGCAGGTCAAGTGTCCACCGGGAAACCAAAACACTCCTGGCTCTCTTTATTTTCGGCATGCAAAGGAGCAGATAGACTGCTAAAAGACCAGAAGGGAGGAATCCCTCGTATTGGCCAGGTCTAATTGCTTAGGGTCAGTTGCTCCTCTGTCGGTGAACACATTTAAAGGGCCCCTCACCAGTTCTCATAATTTTGAGCTGACAAGTGTTTTGCATGGAATGGGCGCTCGCGATCACGTCTACCAAGATTTGCAATGCTACTTGCCGCGGAAAGATCTGAAATTTCAAAAGGAACGCCCTTCTCGCAGGCGAGCGACCCAAGGTGGAGGGGTTGACGTACAACAACGAATGATCCTGCGTAGTTATCTGAGCTCTGACGTCGCTCCTCTACGTAGACCAGGGTTGCCGTTGGGTGGACTTGAAAAGGAGCCAGAACTCAAGCCAAAAGTAGCCAAAGTAGCCATGCCATTTAATATTATCGCCAAATTTGTAGCCAAATTGAACAGAAGTGGTATTATGAGCAGATTCTTTAGCATTGATCAATAATAATGCCATTTTGAATAAGTAAGAGCATAGAAAGCCACCGATCAGTTGGAAATAAATGAACGAATTATGATAAATTCATTACGCGTGCTTATATTTTATGCAGGAAATATGAGTTCTTGCCAGACACAAAGTTATATTAGAATATTCCAGCCAGCAAGTCAGTAGGAACATGTATTGTAAGTTCAAACAGATTTTCGTTGAAGCTGCAGACCAAATCCTGGTTGTGGATGAACAGGCCAGCTAAATTTTGTTCCAGATGTCTGTTTCCCCAAGTTTACATGAGAACACGAAATGCGCATCAAAATTATTCGTAAAACTTGCGCGTAGCATCACAATAGATGGCGGGAAGCTTGAGCACCGAGCTGGCGGTGCGTTCGTCACCATGCACCCAACTTCGCCACTCCCTATTTGAAGACGCGCTAAGCGTCGCGTAAGGGTGCCTCGATGCGCACCAGCCTACTGGTGGGTGGAGGACGACTGTACACATCCGCTGAAGCGAGAGGAAAGCTTAAAAACAATGTATTTCGTCGGTAAAAATGAGAACAAATGGCTACTTAATGCGCCAAATCAGCACTTTAAAAGTAGCCAGAAAATAGCCATGGCGCCAACTGCAAATTTTTGTCGCCAGACGGGGTCGAAAAGTAGCCAATTTGGCGCAAAGTAGCCACCAACGGCAACCCTGACGTAGACATTGGTCCTCTGATATTACTCGCAGTAGTGCGTGACACTGCGAGAATTATTTGAGGTGACATGTGTAATTTGTGTAATCTGTTACTTGAATAGATGAATGAAAGTTGAGAGAAAATCAAACAAATGTGTGAGCATTTTATTTTTATTACTTCGAATCGCAGCGAGACATGAGACTAGTCTCCATTCCGTATGTGTTCGTGTTTTCGCCGTTCCCGCGTCGCGCCGGCGCCAGCCCTGACAACGCTTGGCGCGTTTTTGGTCCATCGTCCCTAACAGTTGCGGCTGTGTGACGCGGTGTATCGGGTCAGGATACATGACCGTGCCAGCCTCTCCAAATGTGCGCGCACTGAGGGATCCATCCCACAGGCAGTACACCACAGAGAACGCCGAAACGACACAACACCGCTCGCGTGAATGACCTGGCTCCGCCACGTCATGCGCACGTGACCTTGCGTGCGCATGACGCCTCCTCGCATCATGCCTTCGAGCCCCGTAATAAACCAACCTGAAAAATTATTGTGGTCCAACGCTCTTCATTGGGCACGCAACAACTTCCGGTCCGGTGTCTGACTACTTCTCATCTGACCTGGTGAAAGACCCTTTGAGAAGTAAATTGCAAACAAAACCGAAGTCGCGTGCACATCACATTTTTCTTACTTTTGATCTACTCCTTTCTCCTGACGGCAATCCACGTTTTCGCGTTCGTTCGCCACCTTCCTGCGGCTGCACAGAGGGACCTCCTATTTCCTGCCCACTGCCACACCCATGTCGTCAAGGTGGTTCACTTCCTTGAGGACACTAGAATAGACAAGCGGCTGTAGAAGCCACCCGCCTCATCCTCGGCAATGGAAGCCACTCTCCTCTCCTTCTTGTCTTCTCTTCCCATCTTGATTTCCCTTTCCTCATTCCATAACAGACGCTGAGACGTGCTCCCATTTAGGGTTGCAGACATGGCGTCTTTTCCTCACCTGAACCATTCTTCCTACAGCCACTGGCGACGCGTCAACGCTTTGGCGCAGGATGGCCGACGCGTCTCATTTTACGGGGATGTTTTCCGGAAGTTGGTTGAACAAGAGGTCTAGATGGCATAGTGTTATTAACGCTTAATGTTGCCCGGTAACAGGAGTAACGGTCTCAAACTGCACTCAGAAGTGAAATTTGAGGTTAAATAGTGTTCATATAGGCACCGATTTGGAAAATAGGCATTTATAGGCACTTATAGGCATTTAGGCAGGAACGCCGAAAATAGGCATTTATAGGCACTATAAAAACACTATAAAAGCTCTTATTAACCTCTAATTCGTGCTCATATATCAATGTCGCACGATAGGAACGCAAGGAACAAAATAGGCATTTGCCTAAAATCCGGTCTCTACTTATCACCCACAAACAAATGGGCTTACGGAACGACTCAACAAGACTCTTGCCGACATGCTTTGCATGTACGTCGACGTGGAGCACAAGAATTGGGACCGAATGTTGCCGTACGTCACATTCGGGTATAATACGGCACGCCAGGAAACAATGAAAATGACACCGTTTGCACTAATTGATGCCAGAGAAGAGACAACGATGCTTGATGCTATGCTGCCTCATGACTGCGATGATTTAGAGACAGACGCCGCAGATTGCACTGAGCGCGCCGAGAAAGCAAGACAGCTTGCCCGCGTCAGAATAACCAATCAGCAAAAACTTCACGCCCAACGGTACAATCTCCGCCATCGATTCGTCGCTTATAAACTTGGGGAAAGAGTCTGGCTTTGGTTCCCTGTACGATGGCGAGGCCTCTCGGAGAAACTCCTACGCCGATACTTTGGACCCTACAAGGTTCTGCGCCGTCTTAGCGACGTCACGTACGAAGTCGTGGCTGACGGCTCTTCTTGTTCGAAACGCCGTCAGCATCTGCCTGAGACAGTGCACGTGGTCCGCATGAAGCCGTATTTTTCCGAGTGATGTGAACGCCCACTGGCTAGCTTACGCATCGACTGTTACTTGGTGAGCATCGAGACGATGCTCACTCTGGTGGGAGGGTAATGCCGCGTCGATAGTTCGATCTGGCTGTGCGCTAGCGACGACAAGGAAGACCACGGATCTGCTCGAGAGGCGTAGCACAAGAGAGTGAAGAAGACGTTCTTGGCGGCTCTCTCCTTGAGTGTGTCTCCGAGTACGACACGCCGTACTTCTCTCAATAAAGCCCCTGTGTTGTATAACCTGCGACAATATATAGGAGTTGGTTACATTCAGCGCATTTCTCTATCACATGATTGATAGTGTGAATTGTCCAGTAGCCTGCTCAAAAGTCCTGCTGGTGGTTTGTTTGATTCAATGGTAACGCGGTCTTGATTGTATTAGCTATTTTCTTCGCAAATACCTTATACACAACGGACAGTAAGCTGATCGGCCTGTAAATTTTTCAAGACCATGACGCCCCCTTTTTTATGGATTAAAATGATGTTAGCATTCTTCCGAGGTCAGTAACCCTCAATGGACAATTCGTATACAGTTTTTCTTCCACATGAATACGCTAATTACTGTGGACGCAGCGACAATCGAAAGAATGACACCGAGGCTCTCTCTATAATCTGAACGATTCGCCAAGTGAACGTGGCGGCCACACGACGAGGGGGGACACATGTTGCAAATCTTCCTTTTTCTACTGTCTCGTCTGTTAAATATGAGCTGTTAGGAAACGCGGTCAAAAATAATTTCAACGAGTGAGTAGGTCGAGCGAAGTGACTTTTGCTGATGCCCCAGTTTGGTTAACTGTGCTTGGTATAACTGTGCTAGCTCTGCTAACTATACATGAATGTGACCGCAATGTGGCTAAGAAACGGACTTGCGCTCTAGTGGATTGAAAGGTTCGAGCGAAAACACTGCTGGTCGTGGCGATTGTCTGAATGCGCTCTTTCTCTTGTCCGCGTTCTGCGCGCTTTACTTCTCTTCACGCGGAACCGTTCTCGCCATTCGGTCAAAGAATAAATACGCACACATGTACGCGCTCCATGGCTTTTCATTTCTTAAGTCGCACCATAAATTATCCACTGAGGCAATCAGTTTTGAGTAACGGCTACAGATAAGGCTGGTCTGCTCACCTCGTAGTCCGATCCCGGTCCCAGCAGGAACGGCAGACGGAAAGGCACCAGAGAAAAATAAAGCTGACGCCCAGGCTCAGGATGCGGCACTTCACTGCTGCAGGGCACCACGCTGCGGCATGAACAAGGGAAGATGAATGCCCCCCTGATATATATGCACGGGAAAACTGGACAACGCCGAAAGCCATTGGGCTACATCATTGCAACCGGGATGTTCCCATATAATTGCTGTTGATAACAACAATTCGGTGTCCTAAAAGCGTTGTCTTAAGGCCCCTAAATCATTCAGAGGTCGAAATAGAGTTATGCAATCCCAGTTGTGCACGAGTCTCGAATGAACACGCAGCCGTGAAAATTTTCCCAAGTGGTACCGCAATAGCGGAGGTTCGACATGAGCGGTAACGTTCATACGCCCATCGCCTTTTCGCTCGCGAACATTAACGCTGGCGGAGCGTGACTATTCTCAGCTCGAGGGCGAGGCAATGACCCTGCTATTTGGCATAACGAAATTCCGTGACTACCTTCTAAGACGGTAGTTCAACTTAATGATTGACCATCAACACTTTGTGGGTCTCCTGAGAGGCAGGCGTAAACAATGGCGGCTGCACGGATACAACGCTCCATGTGTAGCCGCAATGAGCTGTAGTGGCATACCAGCTGCAGGGAGCTTCTCGACGACAGGTGCTGCAGGCGGATGCCGTAAAGGAGTACTGACACAATTTTTAAATATTTTCGGATTGTTGCTCTAAATAGAAACATAGCTTTCGAGAACCCTAAAAAGAGTACTGTGGTGCGTGGGAATGAAACACGTATATTTTTAATACTACTACCTTAAAAAGACTCTTTCGGTTTCGATATCGAGGGGGGCGACTTCTCCGCGACGTGTCATGGCAGTGTGACGTCACAGGGAGACAGCGTTTAGTGTGAACGTGTCAACGTCTTTCGCACCGCTAAGCCACTCTGGACAGAGAGGTTTCACTCGCGCCAGCGTCCGACCGCGAGCTGTCTGTCCGAACGGCCGTGCACATGCAAGTAAGCACACGAGTACAAGCCACCGACACGCCGCGAATACCTCGCTTCAAAGTGCCGAGTTACGAAGAACTGCGAAGGATAATTTCAACGGTAACAAAAGTAAGCTGTCGCATTCGTCAGTGGTTGCTTCTGGAGTTTCACCGGCTAAAACTTCGAAGCGGTACGAAGTAGGCTTCGCACGACATCGGCATCAAGCTGGCCGGCGGCCGGTGTGAGAGCTGCGCCGGCAACGCGCTCGCTCCGACCGCCGGCGATGGTTGCTTCTCGGAGTGTCACCGGTATTTCATTGGCTGCAACTTCTAAGCGGTGAGAAGGCTGCGCTAAGTCGTTGGTATCAAGCCGGCGGCTTAGTGAGCTCGCACTGCTACACCGGCCGCCGTGGCGAGCTCTACGAGCTCGCAGTGGCCACCGGCGAATCAAAGAATGTAGCTTGCAAGTGTAAGCTACATTCTTTGTTTATTTAATGTGTTTCACAGTAAGTAAAGGCTGCTGGAATGAATAACAGTTAAAATTGTCTCTTCTGCGCCATGAGCCCACAGCTGTCAAACATCTAACGCGAGGGCGAGTGACGATACGAGGCAGAGGCACACTGAACCCACTGAATACGGCTGCCCATGCACTGCGGGCAACAGGAATCGCGACTGCAAACGGTCTCGTTCGTTGAAGTCTATCGCTCCGTAGCTTGAACTGCGCGGATAGCGGACACCTTTTAAAGACGATCGTCTTTGTTGGGATACTTCTTCGCAGAAATTTTGGTCCGTCCGTCCGTCCGTCCGTCCGTCCGTCCGTCTGTCTGTCTGTCCGTGACCCGACTCAGCTACTCAGCCAAAGTTTAACCACTTTCTCAGCGCCCAGCCATCTTGCACAAGTATTTTTGTTCATACTTGTGAACATTGTCGATCAAAAAAGCAAATGTTACGCATGTCTGAGGAGCAACGTCAATACATAAGTAGTCTCTGGTATGTTTCTTTATAAGAAAATACATAGATACGTAATTATGAAGACCCCAGCGTTTCTTAGGCTGCGCTCAAAAAGCGACGCTACGCACGAAAAAGCCCTCGGCCGACGATATGTTGCTGCTGGGTTCTGCACAAGGTGATGTTTCTCGACAGCACTGCCAGATGGCGTCCATGTCTCACGCACCGCCTCCTCTATTTTATCAAGGCCAGCCAGATGCGGCCGATTCAACATAGAGAAAGCGCTGTATGAGTCAAGGCAAAACATTGTAGTACGGCCGGCAGCAGACTATCGTCTTTCGACGACATTTGCAGCGAAGCACGCAGATACGCCGCCAATTTTTTTTGTGTGTGTGTTTGTGTGTGTGTGTGAGAGTGTGAAAAATAACGACCACGAAAACTGCACAACAGCAAGCATTTTGTGATCGCTAGCAGTCGTTCATCGTATAGCCGGGCCGTACTCCTGGGATAGGCCTATCTACGGCGGCGGCAAGGACGCGGAGCGGCGGGACGCCTCGGTTCTTCGCCGGTGTTGCTGAATGTGTACAGTGTGCCGTTGAAGTGCTCTGCACGGCCGCTCGTGGTTTGTGGGTTTCTGTACGATTCAGTGCATATTATGGACACACACACAGTACTGCTAATGCAAATTCAGCCCCTGCGACAGAGCACCAGCTCATAATTAAGTTTCACCAATTAAAAAGGGGTCAACGTTTGGCTGATTTAAAACAAAAGATATGTGTGTTTCAGGGGTATCTATCAGCCCATCGTATTTTTATACCTATGCCATGAATGTTTATTGCTTAATTACGCGTAAAAGAAGTGCCCACCAGCGCTACATGGGAGGTCAAGATACGGTGCCTATATACACCCGGCGACCGACGTGTGATTGTGCAGCGCGAGTGTCGGTCGATGAGAGTGTTGCAATAATTTGAGAGCTTTGTGTGCATGTTTGCTTACGCGTGATCAATGTGAAATGCTTCGAAGCTACTTTAATTAAACATTCGCTCGCAGATTGTACGGCACGAAAGGCGGTCACTTTTTTTTTTTCGATGTATATAAAAATTTACTCCCATACTTACCTGAAAAAATTCCCCGATAGATGTAAATAAATACTCCCCTCAATCCACCCAAAAACGCCGTCTTTTAGGACAGTAATTTTTTACTCCGCCTGTAGGGAGTATAGATGTCAGACTCTGCCCAGGCGGCGCTGCGAAAAACGCCGCCACCAGCGCTCTCATCGCCGCCCTGGCCATAACTGGGTAGTGCAAAGAGAGCCGTGCGCAAACGAATGTGCATAGGCCACTATAGAACCCCCCTCTTTCGCTGGTGTTGAGGGCTGTTTCCTAAAAATTAAGGACCTGGAAAGCTTCTTCCGTCAATCCACCCTCGCTTCAGAAAACTAGTGCTCATAAAAGTTAACTTTCGGCGTGCTGCAACTCGCAAGCGCAATCGAGCGTCGCATGACATCGAGTTCGAGGCACTCCGACGTGCGTTCTGTAACGCCTAAATGCGTTAAATTTGGGCATATACATAATGTCATAGCGATGAATACGTACACGAGCAATGTTTCTTACGATTAGTGGTACAAAGTTCGCTTTCTCAGGCACGAATGGTCCCGGCGATTTTCGCCTTTGCAGTTGCATTCTCCATCCATCTCTCGCTTCCTATGCGTTGAACTGTTTTATTACGCTTCCCCGAATGTACTGTTGACGGTTGTCTTCCGTTTGTATATACTGCAAATGAGGATACGTGCGTGTCCACTTTCTCGGTGTCGAAAGGCAAAACCGTGGCTTCCGAGATAGCTCCGGCAATCGCGGAGACCACGGGCAAGAAAAACCTGACGGTGGTCACGACCAACATTTTGCGACTTACCTTTATGACGCACGCGTTAGCATTTGCTTGTTAAAGCCGGAACTTTGAACCTTCAATGCCTACGTGCGCGATGCTGTGTGTGGTCGCGGAGTGCGCGATGTTTATTGCGCGCTTCACCAGTCTGCATTTAACTGCTGCACGGCGCGCACCGCCGTCTGAGGCTCTGCTGAGCTTCATAGTCAAGGTTACCACGGTTCTGCGTCAAGGCTACTCAAAACACTAACATGAGACCCACATTATCACACTTTCTCATGCGACCGGCTGTGGAGAACGCGAGTAATTCGCTTACCCAACACGTTCGCAACGGCCCGTATCCAGTGCTCTCGTCGTTCTGCCACTTCTGCTTCGAGCAACAGCTACGGAAATCGGTAAAACTGAAGTCCTTTACGTCCGTGGCAATTCACAACGCAACAGTAGCGTCGACTGAGGCCTTTCCTCGTAGCGCGCAGAACTGTTGCGTCTGCTCTTGTTTTCGCCGTCGTTCTGGCACGCACTTCATGGCGGTTCGGTTGCGCGTCCGACTAGCGGAGAGAAATTCGTCGCTCTTTTTCTGAGTGTTCAATGCGCCAACACACCAAATATTTAGGTAAATCGCTGTTTACAACTCGCTAGTTGCACCTGGTTGCACAGCAAACTGTGCAAGGGAGCCGGACTTTGCACTACCCAAAACTGCTCCGACAGGTGGCGCTACGTGTCTGCAAAACTCCAGAGTCTGACGTCTATATAAAACCCTGATCGGGGCATGCGCTAGAGGACTAGTCATATACTCCCATCTCGGCTTCTTAGGAGCGAAGCTCCTTAGGCCGGCACCCCGCCGTCGCCGTTGAAGCTCCCTGGCATGGTGCCAGCTGTGGCGTCTCCCCCTCACGCGGGAGGACAATTGCGCTTCATGAGCGCTGGAACGCGGATGGCGTCTGCACGATGCGCAAAGCGCGAGAATACGAACACATGCGAAACGAAGGCAGATTAGTATCCCTCTCCCTATTTCTTCGACTCTGCCCTCTCCCCTCAAACCGGCGAACGCGCGAAACCATCGCTTCACCCTGTGGTCCGCCCAGTGGTTGGTCCGTTGCATGGACAATCAAACGCCGCGCGCGCTGAACGCCGCGTGCGTCCCATTTCTAAGGAGCTTCGCTCATCGGTTTTTTTGCTCACATTGTACAACACTGACTGCAGAGCAAAGGTGGCATTTAAACGCGCTGCATCTCGTTTAATCAGAAGCCAACTAGCACTGGCGCCTCCGAAAAAGATGCCGCCACCTAAAGGAGCCTGCGGTTCACGCCACCGTTCCTTCGCCTCAATCAAGGACTGTGCGTCTCGAAAAATGCACGCTGGTCTCAAACAACATTCTCTTGCACAAAGCTAATCAAGAGCGCTCGTAAAATTTACATTGGAGTCTGGAATTTTACCACATGTACTATACACCCCACAGGATGTTCTCAGCGACAGTTTCCGCCCACTTCTCGCATTACACCCCATTCAAGTCGTGGCACTACTGCACAAAAACAGGACACATACTCGGGAAGTGTGTTTTCGTACCCAGAAGCCCGGCTAGATATCGCATGCTAGCCGTAGCGGTTAGAAAACGTACACAAATAGGCGTAGGACATCAACGACAAGAAAAACGACAACAGCAATAATAATAATAATAGTAATAATGATAATAATTGTTGGGCTACAAGTGATGCTTACCAGATTTTCTGAGAGGATTCGAGCACGCCCACGATGAAGGATTCTTTAGGCATCTGCATCAACAAAAATTCAGAAATGCGAAAAAGAGGAACTCGTCTTGACATGAACTTTTTTTCCTGACGAGCTAGTCTGTTCAAGAAGGAAAATTCCGCAACAGTTGGTAATTCATTATGTACCCGACATTGCAATAACATTATAAACGGCACAAGAAATCATGTGCCGTCAACGGTTATATGATATTCCGTATAAGATGCTGCGTGCAATATGCTGTGCGCGTGAGGGACTGTTCTTCTGTGGTGCTCTTCTCATTTCTCGAAACTAAAACCTGAATAACCAACCTGCGCCTATTTGAGCGTGCACACAACGCGCTGGAAGAGAAGCACCCTGGTCTACGCTTTTCGCTGAACCTTCAGCTGATCGCTCCGTTTCGATCTAAGTGACGACGTAAACAGAGTGCTGACCTTACGTCGGTCACTGAGCTGCACTTTACGCGCCAGTGCAGTCAAAGCACCTGGTATGATATGCACACCGCTTACGCAAAGACGTCCATCCGGCTCGTAATACTTGGCTCAGAGCCAAAAAATACGGCTATTCGCTGTCTAGTTGGCCTGAAGTCCACTAGCTTAATGCTTGTTCAATATGCCGAAATTTTCGGAAAAGTCAGTGCAACGCGATGCAGAACAAGGGACACAGAAACGACAGAAGTGAGCTGTTTGACGACGCACAGCAGTCTTTACATCATCAGGCAACATTCCATGGCGTGATTTGGAAACATTGCCCCAGTATGTTAGGTGCTTGTCATCAGCAAGCGTGCTTAAGGTTCTTTAACGTTTCACCAATTCATCACACGCGTCGCTTCAACGACATAGGAACAAAGAAAATAGTGCCTGTGATCAGCAACTTCACTTTTCGCGCAATTTATTCTTTCCTTGCATTTTCATTATAGGTTCCCACTATTTATGCTTGCTCGTGTTTCTACTCACGCTAATGATTTTCTTATTGTCATTCTTCACCTCTGATTCCTACTCTGTGAGAGGCCACAAGCCCACACCTTTCAACCAGGCCCGTAGCCAGGAATTATCTTTTCCGGGAAAGGGGTCCACTTGCAGAACACAATTTGAGAAAAACTGCTATTATTAGTAGTATTTCCTATGGATGTGTACAATAATGTATTATTATTATTATTATTATTATTATTATTATTATTATTATTATTATTTATTTCGGCGAAACACCCCCCATCCACAGAAATTTCAGATGTACCTCGGGCCCCTGGCGCTCCCCCCCCCCCCCCCCCTGGCAACGGGCCTGCTTCCAACAGTCCTTTTTTTTCGGCGCGAAGACGACTGGACTGCCCTCTGTTGTTGCTGTTGCTGCTGTTTCGAATTGGACATGCAGCGCCACTGCAGCGACTTGCGGTCACTGCGGGCGAAGTCTCCTCACCGCCGCGCCAGGTTTACAAAGGCCTCCGGCAACACGAACGTGCGTACAGGGCGAAAAAAAAAAGCCTGCTTGTACAAACTCTTGCGTGCGGCGATGTAAGAACGCAGTCGCGAAGCTGCCGAATGTGGACCATTTGTTTCGGTTGTTATGACATATTTGCGACGCGAAAGGACGACAAACTTACACGACGCGCCCGTCCTGTATTAATGGGAACTGGTGCGCACAAAAGACAGGGACACAAGAAGGAACATAGATGGACAGACGAAGCGCAAACTAACAGTTTATTGGCAGGAAGTGTGACCTTACTTTTACCAAAAAACACTTATCGCGTATTACGAAGCAAAGGCAAACTAACACGCACGTGTATTACCAGTGAGATATGATATTTCTTTCGCTGAAAGTGATATGGATGGCATGCTGATGCATTTGTCTTTGAGACATGAGATATTGTGTGCTTCAACGATAAGGCGCGTCGTTTCACTTTGGCTCTTTGCAATCAGAGTGCAAGTTTGAAATTTAGGTTTGCAACCACATTTTTCGCAATGAAGAGCCAGCCATCCCCCCTATTTTGTTTTTCACGTTGTACGCATGCTCGCGGAGGCGGTCGTTTATGCATCGACCTGTCTGACCGATATACACGCGGTTACAAGTCAGCGGAATGCGATACACAACCCCTTCTATGCAGTTTACATATCTGGCTTGATGTTTCTTTTTACATGTTTTCTTTTCTTTGCAGTTAGGGTCCGTCATTTTGCACACTGAAGCAAGCTTGGCTGGCGCAGAAAACAAAACCTTCACATCTGCTTTTTGAGCAATCTTTTTGATGTTGTGCGACACTTTATGAATATACGGAATTACTACAAATTTTCTTTTATCCCTCTCCTGAGGTGCGGGGGGGCATGTTCGAGGCAGAAGCTTTTACATTTCTAAGTAGCTTCTCAGCTACGGAAACGATTAGTTCACCAGGGTAACCTGCCTGTGAAAAACGCGCTGTTTTCTGAGAGAAGCTTTGAATCATTTGATGGGGGGCAGGATTTTTCCAGGGCATTTTTTAGACAAAGATTGGCTATTCCTCTCTTCACTAACTTCGAGTGCGCTGAGTTAAAGGATTTGGTTTATTCGCTCGGGGTTCATAGCCCCAGCAGACGTGGTTTTCTGAAAAGCTTAGTTTCACATCTAGAAAACGAATGCTTCCTTCGCTTGGAAGTTCATTAGTGACATGCAACGGATCTAAGCATTTTTCAACAATTGCAAGAACATTTTTGGAATCTTGAGCAAAACCTGCCGCGTCACACTCTATTGCGCATCAGTTCCCATTAAGATGAATCACCAACAAGCCCAAGTCGAAACCCTCTTGAAGTCCTGTATTAACGCGATAGCGTTAAAGAGCTCGTTTCGCGGAAATTCCGGCGTCGGCGTCGGCTCCCAGAGTAATAGTAAAAACAAATAAATCATAAAGAAAAATTTTATCTGTAGCCGCTGTCGAGAGATGGCGCAGCCTTCAAAATGTCGTCGGAATGGTATGCATGGTTCGTGGTCGTCGCCTCCATGGAAACATAATCAACTCTGTAATTATCAGGTTCATTATTATTCAGGTTTTGATTAAAACCTGATTTTAGCTAAGGGATAGCTACAGTACTATTACGTCTGCGTGTCTTGTGGTGCAGCCATTAAATATAATAGAGTTGACCAAAAATTACGTGCCACTTGTACCACTAGGGTCGGCCGTAATTCAGTGACTATATAAGCTTTAAATTAACAGCGCAAAGAACGGACGGCCACTCAAAGGAAACGCACAGGACATAGTCAAGGTTAGCGCTTGTACTGTGTGTTTCCTTTGAGTGGCCGTCCGTTCTTTACGCTGTTAATTTTAAGTATGCATAACCAACTAGCCCAGTCAGCTACACTGTTAAATTATATAAGCGTGTGACCTTCGTATTGGGTTATGTGTAAACACGTCCGTGCGTACGCGGCTGTGGGGATTCGTTCGTAGTGTGGGCTGCATGTATACTAATGCATGAAATGTGTATTGAATTCAGTGGGCGTTGTGTGTCTCGCAGACCAAGCAAACGTGTACGTACTAATGAACGTGTATGTAAATGTGTTGTACCAGCCTTGCAGTGTCCTTGCGTAATCCATAAAGGGGCCTGACTCGCCAATTATTCGCCAAAAGGCCATTCTGTAGTTCAACGAGCATAGTAAACGTTTTTTTGTTTTTGTTTTTTTTTAGTATTGTTGAATCCTTCCAGATGGCGCCAGCTACCGCCTACTTCATGGCTGTGGTGGTCTCACAGCTCCACCTACTTATATACTGTTGCATATCTATCTATCTATCTATCTATCTATCTATCTATCTATCTATCTATCTATCTATCTATCTATCTATCTATCTATCTATCGAAACTATAAACTGCTGCGCCGGAATTGTTTTGCTGCGATCGGGTATACATTTTGGAGGTACATCTCGAGGCCTATTGCCCCGTAAACGCGTGGATAACGTCGCTACACGGTGTGATTCTTCAACAAATAAAGACAGCAAGCCTAGCCTACAGTCTCCGGGTGAGCACTTCTTTGCAGTATCCGTATCTTTCAGAGTGAACATCGTCTCGCTGGCCGAGCGAAACCTACGACTTCCGTCGTTCCGTTTCGCGAGGTTTTCACCACCCCAGGTTGGTCTGCTTGATTGTATTGTTATATCCAGTGGCGTAAATTCCTAGAGACCACAAGGGGGGGGACACACATCTTGCAATGGCGGCCATTTTGTTTTATATATATGTTTTATTTTTAATCATATAAAATAAAATTATGCATTCACATATAATAATACTAATAATATTATAATATTAATAATAATAATAATAATAATAATAATAATAATAATAATAATAATAATTATTATTATTATTATTATTATTATTATTATTATTATTATTATTATTATTATTATTATTGTAACGTAGTACTTTACACGTCTTTATTAGGCCTGGAAGACGTGGCCAAACAGTCCCATCCGAGGCACAGAACAAACTCAAGATGTGTCCCCACAAACGAAGAAGATGAAGAACACCATGTGATGATGGTTATGTACAGATGATGAAGACGTGTCTTATAAATGCCCACACTAATTTCCCCCGCGTGTGAGCGGCCATCCTGGCCGCAACTCAAAGGTGCGGAGAACGCCTTGTGAAAGGCTTCATACGCGAGACATGCACTATCTCGGTACCGCGACGGCGCCGGTCAATTGGAGCAATGACGGGTTCGACGCGATAGTTCACGGGGGAGGTCTGCTCCAAGACTGTGTATGGACCGAGGAACCGAAACTGAAACTTCTCGCATAAGCCAGGAGTGCGAACTGGTGTCCGGAGTAGCACCTCGTCGCCGGGGCGGAAGAACACGGCGCTGTGAGATGCGTCATGCAGATTCTTGCGGTCCTGTTGTCTTGCCGCAGTGTTGACTCGAGCGAGCTGGCGACAGTGGCGGAGGCGGGACACATATTGTTCACAGGAGGATGCAGATGGAGTAACAGGGGCGGTCAAGAAGGAGACGTCAAGAAGAGAAGACGGTGATCGGCCATAGACCAGGTAGAATGGCGAGTAGCCAGTTGTGCGTTGTACAGCCGTATTATAGGCAAAAGTTACGAACGGCAAAATTGCGTCCCAGTTTGTGTGGTATGGCTCAATGTACATGGCTATCATGTCGGAGAGAGTGCGATGAAATCGCTCAGTCAGCCCGTTGATTTGAGGGTGATAGCTCGAGGTTGTTTTGTGGGTGGTGCCAGAGGCTCTGAGCAATTCTTCCACAACTTGCGAAAGGAAAGCTTTACCACGGTCGCTCAAGATGACACGAGGAGCACCATGACGCAATATTAAGGCTTCAAGCATAAATGTAGCCACTTCAGAAGCGGAAGCCGAAGTCACGCAGGATGTTTCAGCGTATCGTGTCAAGTGGTCGACAGCTGTCACTATCCAACGATGGCCAGTGGGAGTCGTTGGAAGAGGACCATACAGATCAATGCCAACGACTTCGAATGGTGCCGATGGACATGGAAGTGGTTGCAGCTCGCCGCCTTGAGGTGATGTCGGAAGCTTTCGGCGCTGACAAAGGTTGCAGGAGGCGACGTACTTTGCTACACTGCCGGATAGGCTAGGCCAGTAGAAGCGACCTTTAATGCGGTCGTACGTTTTCTGGAAACCAAGGTGGCCAGCAGCCATGTCATCGTGACAAGCCTTGAGGATATCAGCTCGAAGAGAGCGAGGCAGGACGGGTACCCAGCGTTGGCCGTCAGGGTGATAGATGTGACGGTAAAGAACGCGGTTGTGGAGCTTGAACTGCTTCAGCTGTCGACGAAGGCGGGCATTTGGCGGCCGGCAATTTCCCTGAAGACGATCTATTATGCGCCTACAGTAAGAGTTAGCGCGTTGGTGCGTTATGATCGAGCCGTGATTGTCGGGAGGAATCTGATCGATAGCGGCCAAGGACGAAACAGATGTGGAAGGACCGTCCGAGCGTTCATCGTTCAAGTCAGTAGCGGAACCAATGCACGGTGCCGTCGGAAGTGGGCAGCGAGAAAGCGCATCTGCGTCCTGGTGCTTCCTACCGCACTTGTAGATAATAGTGAAGTCGTATTCTTGCAGACGTATAATCCGAGCGACCAAGGCGTCCTGATAAGTTCTTGAGTGTGGAAAGCCAACATAAGGCATGGTGGTCTGTTACGATGGTAAAATGACGGCCATGTAGATACGGTCGAAACTTCTGCACTGACCAAACGACAGCTAGACACTCCTGCTCTGTGATGGTGTAATTCATCTCGGCGCTGGTCAGTACGCGGCTTGCATATGCGACGACCCTCTCACGTGATGACTCATCTCGCTGTAGCAGAATACCACCGATGCCGTGACCACTAGCGTCAGTATGCAGGAGTGTTGGTGCTGTTTCGTCGAAATGGCGAAGAACTGGTTCAGATGTGAGGGCGTTTTTAAGATGGCTAAACGCTGCTTCGCAGGCGGGAGACCACTCAAAGCGAACACCGGAACCAAGTAATTTGTGCAAAGGTGCCGCTATTGAGGCAAAGTCTCGTATGAATCGGCGGAAGTAGGAAGCCAGGCCAAGGAGGCTGCGTAAGTCTTTGCTCCTTTCGGGACGAGGAAAATGAAGAACGGCCGAAACCTTCTCGGGATCAGGACGAATGCCGTCCTTACTCACAATGTGGCCTAAGACCTTAATTGTCTTGCTGGCAAAACGGCACTTTTTCGTGTTCAGCTGAAGGCCAGCGTTAGCGAGGCACGTCAGTACTTCGTCTAAACTGTGTAGGTGTTGTGAGAAGGTTGACGAGAAAATAACAATGTCGTCCAGATAGCACAGGCAAGTCTTCCACTTCAGGCCACGCAGAACGGCGTCCATCATGCGCTCGAATGTTGCGGGCGCATTGCAGAGGCCGAAGGGCATTACATTGAACTCGTAAAGTCCATCTGGTGTTGAAAACGCCGTTTTTTCTTTATCGTCCTCGTGCATCGGTATCTGCCAGTATCCTGAACGTAGATCTAGACTCGAGAAGTACTCGGCCCCCCTGTAGCGAATCCAAGGCGTCGTCTATACGCGGCATAGGGTATACATCCTTGCGCGTGATCTTGTTTAGCGCCCGGTAATCTACGCAGAACCGCACAGAACCGTCTTTCTTTCGAACTAAGACGACAGGAGATGACCATGGACTAGCAGAGGGACGTATTATCCTCCGTCGCAACATGTCGTCAACGTTTTCTTCGATGACCTTCCGCTCGGCTAGAGATACGCGATATGGTCGACGACGAATGATGGACGTACCCTCTGTCTCGATTCGATGCGTGGTGACGCACGTCTGTCCCAATACAGAGGAATGTACGTCAAACGACGCTTCATGTTTGGTCAGCAAGGCAAGCAACTGTTGTGTCTGCGATGGGGCAAGGTCGGAGCTGATAGTAACTTTAAGGGCGGAGATGGATGCGGAACGTCCAACAGAGGGATCTTCAGGGGAAGCCTCTTGAAGAGTAACCACAGAGAGAGGCTCCGATGTAGTGACGCAAGCCAACGTTATGCCCTTCGGAACCAGAATTTTTTCAGACGTCGGATTTGTTGCGCAAACGAATGCGAAGCCATCGTCGAAACGAACCAGCCCTGATGCGAAGGATATCCCTTTGGTGAGACAGCGTGCAGATGGTTGTACGAGCACATCGCCATGGTCAATGACATCAGACATAATTGCAACAATTCGCAGACTACGCGGAGGTAGCTGAGTGTCTTCTGCAGCAAAAAAACGAAGTGGTGCGTCATCTGTGTGAAGTGAATGGGTGGTATCGCTCATGTGGAGAACACGTTGCCGGCAGAAGATGGAAGCGGACGCCGTTGAAAGAAAATCCCATCCCAATATGAGCTGCTGGGCTCACGAACTAAGCACTGCGAATTGTACATAATGCAGAAGTCCATCAATGTATACACGAACAGTGCACATGGCGGAAGGTCGAATGGCGTCCCCTTGAGCAGCGAGCAACGTAGGTCCATCGTAGGGTGTAGTAACCTTGCGGAGACGCGCACACAAACCACGGTGAATAACTGACAAACTAGCACCGGTGTCTATTAATGCTTCCACTTGTATGCCTTCTACTAAAACAGATATCATGTTATGGGGACGCGCTGGAGGAATTTCTCTTACTTCGCTAAATGCAGCTTTTCCTCCAAAAGCTGCGCAGTTTAGTTTTCCGGGCGACGGTCGACGAATTGAGAGGGTGGTCGCAGTGGCGACGTAGAGCGACGAAGAGGTGACGGTGACCGACGCCTGCTGCCACGGTAGTTAGGAGCCATCTCGGGCGTCGCAGGTGGAGAGGGAGAGCGACCATGAATCGTTGCGTAAGGACGGCGCTGGAAAGTGGCCTCCGTCGCAAAGTCGTCCCGTTCGTAAGTGTCAAACCCGCGACGCTCGTCTTGCTGACGCTTGCGACAGACACGCGCGATGTGTCCACGATATCCACAATAGTAGCACGTAGGTCGCGTAGGGCGCCATGGTGGATAGTAAGGCTGGATGTGTGCGCTGGGCGCTATGGAAGCCATGTGTGCTGGCGTCGGTGGCGCATAGTAAGGGTGATTGTGTGCACTGGAAGCTATGGAAGCCAGGTGCGGTTGTGTCGGCGTCGGTGGCATCGATGGAACAACGGCTGGAGTAACCGCGGCGACTTGCGCGTAAGTTGGTGGGAGCTTAGGTACGAGAGGCTCTGTATACGCAGCACCAGTCATAGCCGCCAACTCCTCCTTAACGACGTCACGCAGGTTAGTACTGGAGGTAGCAGAAGGAAACGGTCCTGCTGAAAAGCCGAGCGACTGCAGTTCTTCCCTTATGATTGCGCGGATCATGGCTCGAAACGAAGGGTCGGTTGTGGGGTTGTCAGAGATGTCCGGCTGCAACCGTGCGGATTCGAGCACGTCCAAGCGCTGGCATGTAGCTACAACATCAGCGACAGTAGTCGGGTCCCTTTACGGCCAAAGCATTGAAGGCAACAGCCCCAATGCCTTTGAGAAGATGACGCACTTTCTCTGACTCTGCCATGGCAGCGTTGACGCGTCGACAGAGCGAGAGAACGTCCTCGATATACGAGGTATAAGACTCGCCGAGTTGTTGTTTGCGAGTGTCCAGCGTCCTCTTCGCCAGGCTCGATCGAACCGCCGGAGTACCAAAGACTTGTCGGAGACGCTCTTTGAAAGCGCTCCAGTCGGGAAAGTCAATCTGGTGGTTAAAAAACCAGGTCTTCGCCACGTCTGTGAGGTAGAAGGAGACGTGGCGGAGCTTGTGCGGATCGTCCCAATGGTTCGCGGCACTCTCTATGTCGTATTGGACCAGCCAATCCTCCACGTCCTCATTGCGAAGTCCAGCGAACAGATGGGGATCACGATGGGGTCCGCTGACGATCCAAGAGTGAGGAGCTGCGGCCGTCGCAGCCGGAATGGTAGATGAAGTGGCTGCGGGTTCGTCCTGCGACATACTGGTGGACAAGTGGGCCAAACGGCGACCTGAGCGAAGCTCCAGGAGGTAAAGCGGGCGAGAGGTACGGGGAATCGAGGCGCACTCTCCACCACTTGTAACGTAGTACTTTACACGTCTTTATTATGCCTGGAAGACGAGGCCAAACAGTCCCATCCGAGGCACAGAACAAACTCAAGATGTGTCCCCACAAACGAAGAAGATGAAGAACACCATGTGATGATGGTTATGTACAGATGATGAAGACGTGTCTTATAAATGCCCACATTATTATTATTATTATTATTATTATTATTATTATTATTATTATTATTATTATTATTATTATTATTATTATTATTATAAAACCAGCATCAGCGCCTGGTCAGAAAAAGTAACACTGAGTATCCAATAGTAAGCGACATCGCATGGCGAAGTTACTAATAGCAACTCGTAGGCAGGTGCTAGCATTTCAGCTGCGTCATTAGGCTTATATTATGCAATAAAAATTGTACCGCTTTTTGTGCTAACGCATAAAGGTATCCCCCCATCGTGTGTACCAGCTAGAAGTACTTAGTTTCTGTTCAATGAAAGTGCTTCAGATTTGAGAGTTGGTTTTACGGAGAGTGCGTTGTCCTTGACTGTCAAGAAATTCAAATATGACATTTGGAAGATAAATCTCGAGGGGAGACACTTGCATGGGGTGTCGCCCCCAGCCTGAACACGGGGGGGGGGGGGGGGGGGGTCAGGATCCCCCTGACCCCCCCCCCCCCCCCCATGATTTACGCCACTGGTTATATCACTCGATATTAAGCTCAGTGGGACCGTTTTTTATGATTACCAGTGCCGTACACCCTTCATCAGCCGAGAATCGATGAACTCGCTATGCCTAATCGCTTCGCTAACTTCGTGTCAGCCATCTTGATTTTGACAAGGGAGGAACCGTTCCTCCATTTAAAGACGAACATTGGGGACATCACCGTTTCTCCCTTAATGGAGCGAGGGTCGCTGCATTTTTTTTAAGAGTGTAAGAACAGGATATCGCTATCGCGTTCAACTCTTAAAGGCGAAGCCTAAGGGTCCCACAGTTTATTCTTCGTGTGGTGTGTGCGTTTTCTAGCACTGTGGTTGCCGCTTATGCTATAGCCGTTCTAGGTGTACGCACTCGAGCCGCCTGCTTCTGCTCAACGGACTGTCGAAAGCAGCTGTTTCCGTGCGTGACATGTACTGACTGTCTCTTTAACGGTTCAGCTGTCAAAGCTTTTCATTGCGCCGAGTAGTGCGAACGAAATGAACCAGCACGCGCTCGCTTCGTCTTCTTCGTAATCTTCACTGCCACAGGACGTGCGCCCATTTGTTTGGCCGTGGAATGCAATAGACCCTATGCAAAATTGCTGCCATCTGGGGGAGGTTTGACGAAACTACCGATTCGGCGCCATATTGGAGGCTTGTGCCCGAAATGCATTGCTGTCGCTGCTATTACTTCTTGCTTGCATCTGCTTTGATAGCAGGCAGTCGGGGCATAAGAACGTCAGACGAGCGTGTAAGGGCTTGTGAACGTTACCGGCGTGTCCTAGTTATTACGCCGATAGTTATGACGTGTAAAAAACTGTCTCATAACAAGAAGAAGGTAAAAGTTTGTCACCTGGTCACATGTAAGCCTGTCGTTTCTGAGAATGAAGCTTTGCGCTAGGCTATCAATTTTGTCTGTCTGTTTTCGGTGTAGCGGATAAAGCGTTGTTAGCTACGGATATCATGCGCGTAGTGTAGGATGGTTGGGAGGATGCTTTACACGGCTAGGTACAGCGATGGCGACAAGAAAGTGCTGTTGACTCATTTCGAAGCGTACTTCATAAGCGGCAGCCTACGCTGACTTGATCTCTTGTGCATCTAACTTTAAAGAAAACGTTGTCCTCTTTTTTATTTTTCAAATAAAAAAAATTGCTGAAGTAGACACCGTCGTATTTTATGAGTAGAATTACCGGACAATAGAAATATAAAAAAAAATTCCGCATCTCACGCAGGTGAAAATTCAACATGAAAACTGTGCTCGTAAATAATACGATACGCTAAAAATATTCGTGCTCACATCGTCGCTTTCGGGGCCTATTGGCGCCTTACAATTCAACCCCTTGCAGCTAGGCAGTTTAGTGTCACCGACGCAACATTTGTGAAACCACCTCAGTGTATCGGTAGCGCACCCACGGTCGAATGTAACAGACTTGCCGGAAAAGCATTTTTTTTTTCACTTCCATACGATAACAGTTTGCAGCACATAGGCATGGGCACAGGATTTTTTTCGAAAGTAAATCAGCTATTGGAAGGATCTGATGTGCTCTTCTTAGGATAGAAATTTACAAAGAAAGAAGTAAGGGTGAGGGGAGGCAGTCAGGACATCCGGACCGCCCATCTGAATTTGACAGGTATAGTGCATGAATTGCTTCAGAAATACGCATAGTGAACTAATACGCGCGCAAAGCATCCCACCAAACGCCCCCTTTTTTAGCTCCACAATCGAAAACAAAGGGAAAACAACACGCTCCAGCGCAATCGGTCTGTTCGCTGAGAATTTATGACGCGCACAAGCTTCCTGTCCAGCATGTAATTGTTGTCGCAGTGTAACAAAGAAAGTAATGTTATCAACAGCAGCGCAGGCATGCGCGAGTTATAGCCGCGATGCAGCTTTGAAGCTCGTACACGAAGCCGTTTAGTCTGTGCCTGCACGCACACTGCGAGAAAACTGTCTCGTTCCGGTATTACACGAAAGAATGTTCCCTGATGAGCGGCGATATCGTCACATCCCGCGTTTAAGAACAGCGAACGTAAACAGGACGTTAGTTGAAAGTAGTAGCGGGCAACGGAACGATATCCGGCATCTCGTCGGTCGCGAGGAAATATAATAACGTGGAGAGTTTCCTGCAAGCTTTATTAACGCGATAGCGTTAAAGAGCTCGTTTCGCAGAAAATCCGGCGTCGGCGTCGGTGTCGGCGTCGGCGTCGTTGGTTGTGAGCGAAAAATCATCATCTTGTCCGTGACCGAAAAATCGGGAAAGATGCAAATAAAATAAATAATAAAAATTTCCGTGTCCGAGTGACGATCGAACCCAGGTCGTCTGCGTGGCAAGCAGGTGTTCTACCACACAGCCATGCTTCCACGTGGAATGACATTGAAAATAACTTGCTCTGCTTGGAAATGCCGTGAAAATAACTTTTATGCTTCAAGGCCTGACCACACGTACCTGTTGCAGCGCGTCATCGCGTGGCTTTTTGACGCGGCGCCGCGCCCTCTCCCTATGGAGAGAGAGGGCGCGTGGCTACGCGAAGCTGCGCGCCCTTTCTCTCCATAGGGGGAAGGTGAGGCGCCGCGTCAAAAAGACTCACGCTGACGCGCTGCAACGTGTACGTGGGGTCAGGCCTTTACAAGCACACGCGTCCTGTATACAGTCGTCACAATACAACATGTAATATCGCAGTAATATTGCGTGGTACAAGCGTACATTGCCATCGCGCGTCAGAACATGTGAATATCTATCATAATGACATCGTGGTTCAAAGCCGGCCAACCATTACAAAAGGCACACACGTTACTGCGCGTATTCCCTTAAGACCACGTAGTGGGTGAATAGCAAGTTCGAAAACATTTCCGCTCGTAATTGCTCGTGGTTTAAAGCATGCTACCCATTACATAGTATGCACTAAGTGATTGAAGTATGTACTAGGGACAGGATATCGCTATCGCGTTCAACTCTAAAAGGCGAAGGCCTATCTGCCATAAATAAATATATGAGTGAAAGAAGTGATATAGAACGCAGGAACGCAATTAAAAAAGAAGCCTTAAGAAAATAATAAGTGTTCGTCACGAACATTCGAACTTGCTACCTCCTGATTACTAACCGAGCACTCTACGCACTACGCCACGGCAGTACATGCCGCGACTCGCGTACAAGTATTTAACCAATACACACACCGTTCGGCTTCATATTTACATGTCGTACAGTCACGATAGACGCGATCTTCCTTTCCAAATAACAGTTGCGTCTTTATTAGACACAAACGAACAGCTGCCGCCACCGAATGACATGCCGATAATGGCAAGAGCTCTAAGTTGTCTTTTTTTTTTATTATTTTTTTTTTTTAGAATTCACATCTTAACTCCGAAATATATGAAATAGACCTAGGAGCAGGCACAGTTTGCCGACTGTTACTGCCGATTTTTGTTTTAGGGGCGAAGCTCCTTATGGCATCACCTGGGCAGTTCTCGGTTGTCGATGCATCCTGAGTAGCCAGTAGCGTCTCCCTTAGCATACAATAGACGTCGCTGTCGCATAGAGATGCATGCAAACTGCAGTTGGGTGACGATATACTAGATGGCGTCAGTGGTTTTTCGTATACGTTGATGATTAAAGATGATAGATGGCGCTGTTATAATATAATAATAATAATGTCTGGGGTTTTACGTCCCAAAACCACGATATGATTATGAGAGACGCCGTAGTGGAGGGCTCCGGAAATTTTGACCGTCTGGTGTTCTTTAACGTGCACCGACATCGCACAGTACACGGGCCTCTACCATTTCGCCTCCATCGAAATGCGACCGCCGCGGCCGGGATAGAACCCGCGACCTTCGGGTCAGCAGCCGGCGCTGTTATAATAAGACAATGCGCTGTGACAGTACGTGATATGTATCGCCCTCTCCTCTCCTACGCTTCCCCCCTCTTTCTCCTCTCCTAATAAATAGGGTCGTACATGATTCAATATTGAGAAGTGTTTTCGCGCAAGCGACGATATGCCGGTACAGCGGCATTAGATTTGCAGTTCTATCGATACCCATAACTAAAAACCGCTCAGTTAAATACAAATACAATGCGCTGAAAAAATATGTCACTGTGTTAGTTCACTAAGGGGTACCAAATTACCGACTGACAATTATGTGTTCTTACATATGAGTCAGAGAAGTACCAGCTAGTGCGGCTGGCAGCTTTCGGTGACAGCTTGTGCGCGTTGCTGAAAGCGCGTCGCATCGATGGCCTTCGTTCCTCGTGCGGATACCGTACACAAGGAAAAATGGTTGATTTAGGTTAACGAATGTCCAGACTGTACTTTATAGTCATCCTTACATTTTAGAATTGCGTGTACTTAAAGCAAGAAGCGCCTGTATCATGTGGACCGATACGGCCGGCACACTAGGCCTAACGCTCGCTGGGAGTCTCACTGGGCAGGACCGATCTCGGCGCAGCTGAGTTGCCATGTTTGAAGATTCTGCATTTAAGCTTCGGAACCTTTCTAAGTGTTAACTAAAGTGCAGCTGAAGTAAGTGTAAGGGCAAACACTGCCAGAGTTGCGTTTCCGGCGTGGTGATATCGAACGGCAGCAGTTTTTCTGGCCTTCTATGGTTGGGGTTGCGAAGCCAGAGCTTATTTGCTCCTCGCAAACTGTGCGGCGATGTAACGATTGCTGTTTCTGGTAGGACCAACGTCTCCAGACTTATATGCAAAATGGAATCATTACAACAACCCATCCCTGATGCGAGACTGGTATATGTGCGGGACATGCACAAAACGTCAATTCATGGCTGTTACGTGCCCCGCAATAATTAACGCTGTTATTGACTTTACGTGAATAAGAAAAAAAAGCATGCTAAAAAGCAAAATAATCAGCTCTGGCTCCTCTGTGTTATTAACGCATTTTTTTTAAATGCGAAGCATTTCTTAGCGAACTTCGACGACTTTGAGCGTATCTATCCATCTATCTAGCTATATATCTATCTAGCCGCCTACGACTTTCTGCCCTCCTGGCCGTATCGTTAATGGGATTTATACCAAATTTCGTATGGAATAAAATGACTGTCTGACGAACATAACTGGATGGTCATATCATAAAAATCATGACTAACTTGTCATGAAAAGTATGATTTACATGCGACGCTCATGGCGCGCTCGCGCCCGTTTCGTTTGCTTGATATACACCAAATTTGGTATTGAGTGACATGCCTGTATGACGAACATAAATGACAAGTGGTAATATCTAAATCATGATTTGTCATGTGCGACATGATTTGCATGCCACGCTCATGGCGCGTTCGCGGCCGTTTCGTTAGCTTGATATACACCAAATTTGGTATTGAATGACATGACTGTATGACGAACATAAATCACAAGTGGTAATACGGAAATCATGACTTGTCATGTGCGACATGACTTGCATGCCACGCTCATGGCGCGCTCACGGCCGTTTCGTTAGCTGGATATGCACCAAATTTGGTATTGAGTGACATGACTGTAAGACGATCATAAATGACACGTGGTAATATGGAAATCATGACTTGTCATGTGCGTCATGACTTGCATGCCACGCTCATGGCGTGCTCGCGGCCGTTTCGTTAGCTTGATATACACCAAATTTGGTATTGAGTGACATGACTGTATGAGGAACATAAATGAGAAGTGGCAATATGGAAATCATGATATGTCATGAGGGACATGACTTGCATGCCACGCTCATGGCGCGCTTGTGGCCGTTTCGTTAGCTTGATATACACCAAACTTGGTATTGAGTCACGTGACTGTATGACGAACATAAATGACAAGTGGTAATATGGAAATCATGACTTGTCATGTGCGTCATGACTTGCATGCCACGCTCATGGCGTGCTCGCGGCCGTTTCGTTAGCTTGAGATACACCAAATTTGGTATTGAGTGACATGACTGTATCACGAACATAAATGACAGGTCCTAACATGTAAAACATGACATGCAAATTATGTAAAGCATGATTTGCTCCTTCCTGGCTGCTTCGCATTACATCGATTCCCACAGTGCGTGGGATCTGCCGGTTTTTTTGCTACTGACAATATCGTCGAGCCTGCTCAAACAATTTTTAGGGGCGAAGCTTCTTAAGCCATGGGTCGTGCGTCCTCGATGTATGTAGTTGTAGGTAGCCACCTCTCGTTTAGTTCTTGGAATGTCCGCTAGATCGCGGTACTTGTATATGATGAATATATGACGATAAGCTGCGGCGCTCACTCCATTCAGATGTATGGGCGCTGCTGCTTCTCACAATGTTCACTAGATGGCGCTGCGCGTTGACGGTACGCGAATTGATCACTAGATGGCGCTGCGGCGCTCGCTCCATTCCGATGCGTAGGAGACGGCTCCGCTGCGTGCTCTAGTGTGATAGGAGACCGCTGGGTGGCGCGGCGCTCTTGGCGCGCTTCCTCTTTCGCTCGGCAGTCAGCGCGCAATGAGCGACGAAGAAGACACGGAGGCGCCGGAACGGAGCCCGACGTTCGATCCCACGAAGCAGAAGGTGCACGTCGACGCCGAGAAGCGGATCCAGAAACTGTGAGAGCCCGAGAAGCGGCGAGGAAACGCGCGTACAGGCGGGCAGATCCCGAGGCTGCGCGAGTGCGGGAAGCAGCTGCCAAGCGCACACACTGGTTCTCACGTCTTTCATGATGATGTAATGGGCGAATTTTCACGGAAGAGTCATGAACCTCCGGAGCTTCGCCCACTCATCATCATTCACCCCGTGGATATGCTGTGATTTTTTTGCCAGTATGTTACTCTCACCTAAATACCTCAAATCTAGATTGGGGGCTAAAATATACATAGCCCAATATCGTCGGTATTCAGGAGCAAAGTTTGTATTTGGCTCATATAGATTGGATCGTTTCATTTGGGCTTCAATTAGCTCGTAAAATAAGTCCAAAATGATTCGAATGTACGGTATAGCAATATTTTCCGATAAAATTAACATCATCCTTCTGGTTCCGTCGGTGCCGTGCTTTGTCGCATGGCCGTAATGGCGAATACAAGACTTGAAGAGCGAGTGGTCCTTCTTGGCAAAAGGCGCACTATTCAGGACTGTAAGCAGTTTTAAATGCGAAGCATTTCTTTGCGTACTGTTAGCACTTTTGCGTTTCTATCTATGTATCTATCTATCTATCTATCTAGCCGCCTACGTATGGGTGCTCTCGTGTAGGGTAGACTTGGGGTAGACCAAAATTTGTATGGGAGGGTAAGAGGTATTGACGAATATGTCTGGCTGGTCATGACATGAATAACGGGAAAATCCCGTCGCGTACATCGTCAAACGCATTTGACCAGACACGCGCGGCCCGTATACCACGGGCCGCGTAATGCGGGTATGCGCCACAGGACTTTGACAATTTCTATCTACCCAGGAACGGCGAGCACAGGCATTGGTAATCTAAATGTCAGAGCGTTAAGAGAAACTGACATCGGTGGCGTTGACACTGGTAATTTAAAGGCGACAGCGTTAAGAAAAAAATTGGCCGCGTATCTGCGTGCTTCGCTGCAAATGTCGTCGAAAGACGATAGTCTTGTGCCGACCGTACTGCATGAGTACCACAATTTAATAGCTGGGCTAGCCGCTGGGCTCGTTTTTCGGACGTTTCCCGGGCACGCTTAGACGGACGCCGGCGTTTCTCCGCTGAAATTTTGTCGTAGGTCTTTTCTCTGCGTTCTCTGATCATGTCTTGTAGAGTGGGTCGTATTTCATCAAGTGGACATATATGTTTCGCCTTGCCTGCGACAGCGCTCTTCTACCGTTGAATCAGCCGCATCCGGCTGGCATTGATAAAACAGAAGGGGACGCCACCTGCAGCGCTATCGGGGAACATCGGCTTGTGTTGAACTATGCTGCTTCCAGGTGGCAGCACCACAGCGTCGAAGTTAAATCACTGGGCGGAGACTTATTTTATACACAGCGGCGCATTTTCAGCGCCGCGTAATAAACACTAGGATCTTTATACAGTGAAACCTCGGTGATACGAACACAGCTCATACGAATTTCGGGGTGATACGAATTTTTCTTTGGTCCCGGCCAAGGCCCATTGGCCTGCAATGTAATGGAGTACGGTTGTTGCGAACCGATTTTCACCCCGCGACGTTTGATACGAACGTACGCTACCGCCCTGGTACGAAGAGGTGCTGTCCGCGCTGTCGCGGAAGACGCACCAAGCACGTGCAAGTGCGGGAACGCAAGCGCGGGCATGCGCGCCGCACCGCCAAGTCATCAGAATCACGGTGTAAGAAAAATACTTTTCTTATGGTCAGAATAAACCTTCAGAGATGCGTCACGGCCTCTGAGATTGTGTGCGCGAATCTTCGAGGCTCTATTGTACCTCCGTGTGGCCTCGCGTTTAGATTACACAAGGCATTGGCGCCATGCTTTTTTTTCTTTTTTTTTTTAACGCGTCGACGCGAGCTGCTTTCGTTGCAGTGTGTTTACACGTGCCTGCCTCGTGCATCAGGCATCCTATGGAAGGTGGACAAGGATCGAAGGAAGGCGAGGACGGTCTTGGCGAAAGAGTAAGGCCTTACAACGTCAACATGCGCGTCTGCTGAGGTCGCACTTGTGCGGGCACGGCCTTAAATCACCAAGAAAACACCCCCCAACACCTCCGCGATAACACAATCATAACATAGGACCATGGTTCTGAAATTTTGTGGCCTTGATCCATATCGCGTCAAAGCGCTTCTTCCACTACTTTCGCCGCAGTACTCTAGTGTCATGCGAAAAAGCATACTAAAATTTGGGAGGGGCTATTGCTGTCACGGGTCCCAACGCACCTTCATTAATTAAACACACGCAAACGGGCCATTTATTTACGAGTGCTGGTAGGATTGCCAACATCTAAAAACTTCACTGACAGTCAGTCAGAGTTCTTCCTGACGTTGCTGCGGCCCCGAAAAGCAATAAATGAAAGTGTAGGCCAGCTTTCTTTTGTCGCACGCTAATTTTCCATGCTTTCTGGTGATACGAATTTTGGATGATACGAATATATTTGGTGGTCCCGTGAGATTCGTATCACCGAGGTTTCACTGTAATTACGTATCTATAGATTTTGTTTTAAAGGAACACTGTGAATAGTACTAAGGTATTGATGTTGTGCCTCAGATATGCGTAATATTTGATTTTTAATTGCCCACGCTCACCCGAATGAACAAATGCTCATCGGTCAAGATTGGAGGTCGTAAGGCAGGGGGTTAAACTTTGGCCAGCTAGTTGAATCGTGCGACGTGCCGACAAACATAGAATCAGACAGACCAAAATTTCTCCGTTTAGGTATCCCAAGAAAGACTATCGTCTTTAAAACAGACATCGGCGGCGTTGACGCGAGGAATACAAAGAATAGAAATCAGAGTCCCGGCAGGAATCGAACCCAAGCATTCTGCGTGGCAAACAAACATTCTACCACAGAGCCACATCAGGTCTCGAAAGTGCTTTGAAAGAACACCCTATGCAGGCGTAATATTGGTGAAATGTATATTGTGGTTGCAGTGCTGGCTATCTAATTTTATAAACATTACATACGTACTCCTATGACGAAGGAATCATGTCGGGTTAACGTCAGTTGTATACTTAAGCGCCATCCACTGTAGTTGGATTACGTAGCACTCACTATCCAGGGCTACCATCCTTGCAAGCACAAGCTCTACATATCAACTTACGGCTTCTGGTGTTGGCAATACCCATGTTTCTGTTGGCATCGTTACACAACTGTAAACAAGTGGTTATATGAAACATATGCGACTGTTCAACATGTCTGTGCGTGCAACATTCGTACATATCTTTAGCGCCATTTCATAACGTTTCGCTCAATAAAAGAAGATTACAACCTAGTCACCTTACCTCCGGAACATAACATCGAGTCCCATGGTACTTGGGATCTGCCTAATTTTTTTCTTCTTCTATTGAAGGCCTTGAAAAGTGATCCAGCTCTTCTTCTTCTGAGATCGTATTATGCCGTGCCATTTCGGATCACTTCTTCTCTTTTAAAGGGATCGACAACTGATTTTTCTCGACCAATTTTTTTACGGCGCGACAGAAAGCTCACCCTTCGTAGTGTTTGTAGCTGCAGTAGTTAATCCCAAAAGCATGTAGTTCTTTTACAAGCAGTATTTTTCTATCTGAAAGGCTCTAAACACAGATGTACCTTTCCTCCAGCAACGCTGAGAATTGATAGCGATGCCGCCAGCCCTGCTTGCGATTTGTGAAAGCTGTCGTCGTTCTGCTTTCACTGGAGTTCCTGTAACTATGCTTCACCGCCTTTATTTTGAGCTATTCAGCTATTTTTGAAAATAACAAGCTGTTACAATGAGATGATGTGACATTATACACCTTCTTTGTGTTTGTTCCGCGTTGTGTGTGCCTTCGCCCAAGGTTACCTGCGCCTGTGTTCTGGGTGGCTTGTACCGGCGTCGCTACTCTCTCGATACACGAGCCAAGCCAAGTCATCGAAAGCGTCACTACGCATATGCACGGCTGCGGCGAGTAGCACTGCGCGTCATTTCTGAGACTGAATGAAGGTAGAAAAACCATGTCGCTCCAAAATCTTAGAGACCTGGAAACACCGTGCACGGTTGCATGAGCACGCTGAAAAGTTGCTCAAAACGCGCTGACGAGCATGGGATCATTACGTCACGCGAAGGCAGTGCCACTTTAATGCATACTACTAACGTCGGCCTATATGTAGATTTTTATGGAGTAATATCTTCTAATATAAAGAAACGAACAATATTTCAATACTAACAAAAATATCGTCGACCGCGTGCAGCAATCAACGGTCACGTGGCCAGGTACACCGGATCATGTTATTGCCGCCAGAGGCGCCAAAGGTAATTTTTCACGACTTTCAATGAAGAAATAAAAATATAAATCCCACTCTCACGAAAGAAACAGGGTTGGTTTGAGTCAATGCAGCGGACAATCTTTCCATCAGAGGAGTCATCTCATTTCATATTCTGGGCAGTTGTCGGTCCCTTTAAGGAATAGATCAGTGAACAATACCTTTATTTCATATGTCCTTTAATTGAAGTATACTGTGTTGGAGCGAAAGGAGGTCATGATACTGCCACGCGCGTTTCTTATTTCCCTTTTGCTGTATTGGGTTTGCGCCCACAAAGCCTGTCAGCAATTCTCAACCAACGCCTCCTCTATTTTATTCAATGCCAGCGCAAACGCTCGCCCCTCAATGGGAGCCGTCGGTCCGACTTAGTTCAGGGAGTGGTCGTGATGCGACGCCGCATGAAGGGTAGGGCTGCTTGCGTCACACGTGCGTTCGAGCGATTTCCCACGCAGGTGCGATAGACGCGTTTTCCTTCTTCAATATCATGCGTCTGTCAGATTTGTTCCTTCGTGCTCCTTCTTTGTAGTTCGAAGATTTCTAGCTGCTCGTTCATGTTCCGGACGACCCCGTCAAGCAGTGAACCCAGCCCAAATCGTGACGAAGACACCGACCCCATCGCGGACAGTCTAGCCAGCCGCAGACTGAAAGGACTGCCCCGCAGTACGGACTCCTCCCGGACAAGCCAAAAGCCACGACGACGAAGACGACAGGCACGATTACGGCCGCTGTGTCCCTTGCAACGATCATGATCCAGCCACCCAGAGAGCCACCGACCTTCCATGGATCGCCAAGTGAAGACCCCGAAACCTGGCTAGAGACGTTTGCAAGGGTGTCAACATTTAGTAACTGGGACTCGGAGGACGAGCTTCGACATGTGCACTTTCACCTGGAGCACGCAGCAAGGACTTGGTTCGAGAGCCGGGGGTCCACACTTCGGACATGGGACCTCTTTCGCAGCGCTTTCTTGGAGACGTTCGCGAGCGTCGTCCGAAAGGCGAGGGCCGCAGCCTTGCTGGAGACACGGGTCAAACTACCCAACGAAAGCGTGGCCATTTTCGCAGAGGAAATGACCGAACTGTTTCGCCACGCTGACCCTGCTATGCCCGAGGACAAGAAAGTCCTCTTCCTCATGCGAGGAGTAAAGCAAGAGCTCTTCGCTGGACTTATGCGGAACCCACCTTCGACGGTCCAAGATTTTGTCTCAGAGGCAACTACGATTGACAAGACCCTCGAAATGCGCACCCAGTACAACCGCCGATCCATCCAAGACAGTCCAGCCCTTCACTACCTTGGCCCCCAAGACGTGCACGAGACAATAAGAGCCGTGGTGCGAGAAGAACTTCGTCGAATGAACCCGTCGTGCCAACCCCAAGTTGCCTCGATCGCCGACATCGTTCGAGAAGAAACCCAGCAGTCGCTGGGAACCCCTGAACCACCACAGCCTCAGCCGCAAGCCGTGAGCTATGCTGCTGTAGCCCGACGCGACGGCGCCCCCCCCCCCCCCCCCCCCACGTCCAAGTCAAGAGGCCGCACCGCGGCATTTCCGCCGTCAGACGCCACCGCAGCCGACGCCATACCGCCCACCTGCCGCCCAGCGCTACCCTCCGAGGAAGACCGACGTTTGGCTCGCCCCTGACCACCGCCCAGTATGCTACCACTGCGGTGAAGCCGGGCACACGTACCGCCGCTGCCAGTACCGGAAGATGGGACTACGAGGTTTCGCCGTGAGCGCGCACCGTCTGGAGCCAGGCTAACGACCCCGTGACATCTCCAACTACCTGACAGGAGTGCAGTGGACACCCCTACGACCTTCGCGTTCGCCATCGCCAGGGCGCTACACCTCACCGCATCGCAGGCAGTAGGCCGGCCTTGCTCGGGGCCGATCTCCGAGCCCATATCCGGAAAACTAAGGGCAGCAACAGATGGAAGTGCGGTTGCCGTACGACGAACTACCGAAGCGCCTCCGCCGACACCGACGACGACGCCGCGACGATACCTAAGAACACGCCGCAAGCCAGACAAAGCCCTGAAGTCGCAACTTCGCGGCCGGAAGAAGACCTGACGACGCCACGTGGAAGCAGCGGAGCAAACCGACGTAGCCGTGATCCGACGCCGCGACCCAACCGCAACGCACGACGACGAACCAGCGACCTCGACGTAGTATACGACAGCCACAACGTCAGCACTCCCGTCAACAATGGAGCCGACTATTCCGTCGTCAGTGGGACTTTCGCGATGAAGCTGAAGAAAGTGAACACTGCTTGGCAAGGCCCCGAAATCCGGACCGCGGGAAGCCATCTAATAAAGCTGGCAGGAGTTTGCACAGCAAGAGTCACCATCAATAGGCGGACATATCCCGCCGCTTTCTAATCCTACAGCACTGCTCCAGGGATGCCATACTTGGGATGGACTTCCTAAGTCAACACGGCGCCGTCACTGACCTGAGGTCTGAGCCGATAACACCGACTTCAGAAAAAGGGTGTTCATGCCACACGACACCGGAGAACTGTGCATTGAATGTAATAGAAGAGCAGGTCACCGTTCCGCCTCTCTACAGCGTCGTCATTTCCGTCGGCACCGAAATTCCCGCTAACCTTGAAGCCGTTATCGAGGGCGGTCAATACCTGCTTGTGAACCGTCAGATTTGCGTCGTAAGAGGCATCGCCAAGTTACGTGATGGCAAAGCAAAGGTACTCCTGACAAACTTCAGCAACGAATATAGCCACCTTAACATTGGTACGACGGTCGCCTACATCGAGAAATTCGTGGACACCAGCAATGCTTTCGCCCTCTCCGATGCTGCCGAACCTTCATCGACGAATCGACGTCCCGAAACAGATTTCGACGTCAACCCCAGCCTCCCGAAGCAGAAGCACGGCAAGCTCAAAGCTCTGCTCCTGCAATGCAACGACTGCTTCGCATCTTCAAGAATTCGACAGACCCCAGCCGCGAAACATCATATCATAACAGAAGAAAGTGCCCGACTAGTCCGTCAGAGCCCGTATCGAATTTCGACGCGAGAACGCGAATCCGTAAAGAAACAAGTCGACGAAATGCTACGTGACGACATAATCCAGCCATCCAAGAGTCCCTGGGCGTCTGCCGTGGTGTTGGTGAAGAAGAAGGACGGGACCCTACGTTTCTGCGTCGACTATCGTCGCCTGAACAAGATAACGAAGAAGGAAGTGTATCCCCTCCCACTGATAGACGACGCCCTGGATCGACTCCACAACGCGATGTACTTTTCATCGAAGAGCCTATAGACAGGCTACTGAAAAATCGAAGTCGACGAGAGAGACCGTAAAAATACCGCGTTTATAACACCAGCCGGTCTCTTCGAGTTCAAGGCCATGCCTTTTGGTCTTTGATCGGCCCCCGCTACCTTCCAACGCGTTATGGATACAGTACTGGCCGGCTTGAAGTGGCAGACTTGCTTTGTGTACTTGGACGACGTCGTTGTGATTTCCTCAAACTTCGATGAACACCCCCGGCGCCTTGCGGCTGTACTTCACGCAATCAAAACCTTCGGACTCACCCTGAAGCCATAAAAATGCCGCTTCGCGTACGAGGGACTCTTCTTCTTGGGCCACGTGATAAGCAAGTCTGGAGTACGCACGGACCCGAAGAAGACAGCCGCCATCGCTACATTACCGCCACCCGCCGACAAGAAGGCCGTGCGTCGATTTCTCGGCGTGCGCGCCTATTACAGGCGCTTGGTAAAAAAATTCGCCCTCATCGCTGAGCCACTCACTAACCTTACCAGGACCGGCGTCAAGTTCCAGTGGGAAACGCCGCAGGAGGAAGCATTTCAAGAACTAAAACGACGCCTGCAGACGCCTCCGTTACTTGCGCATTTCGACGAATGCACCGAAACAGAAGTACACGCCGACGCAAGCAGTGTAGCACTCGGCGCCGTTATTGTGCATAGCAGTGACGGACAGTAAAGGGCCATCAGTCATGCTAGCCGGTCGCTATCCAAGGCAGAGCCCAAATATTCCACAACAGAAAAGGAGTGCCTCGCCATCATCTGGGCTACATCAAAGTTTCGCCCTTACGTTTACGGCAGGCCCTTCAAATTTGTGAGCGACCACCACGCCTTGTGTTGGCTAGCTAACTTGAAAAACCCCTCGGGTCGCCTCGCACGGTGGAGCCTGAGACTTTAAGAATTCGACATTGCCGTCGTTTAGAAGTCCGAAAGAAAACACTCCAACGCCGACTGCCTGTCTCGCGCCCCCCGTAGACCCGCCACAGCAGGACGACCAGGATGATGACTGCTTCATAGGAACCATAAGTGCCGACGACCCAGAACTCAGGGGCCTTGCGGAATACCTCGAGGGCAAGACCGCCACTGTTCCGAAGGTATTCAAGAGAGAACTAGCGTCGTTCGTCATGCGAAACGGAGTTCTCCTAAAGAAGAACTTCGAGCCCCTTCGAGCCAAACACCTTCTCTTGGTTCCTTCAGCAGTGAGACCAGAAGTCCTCCAGGCCCTACACGACCACCCGACGGCTGGACACCTTGGTGTTTCCCGCACGCTCGCAAGAATACAGGGAAAGTACTACTGGCCGCACTTTGCCGCTGACGTCACTCATTACGTCAGGACATGCCGAGACTGTCAGCGAGGCAAGACACCGCCTACAAGGCCAGCAGGCTTTCTTCAGCCAATCGAATTGCCGACCCTTCCAGCAAATCGGTATGGACCTAGAGGGGCAATTCCCAACGTCGTAGCTACCGACTACCTCACCCGCTATGCCGAAACAAAGGCCCTGCCCAAAGGCAGTGCCGCCGAGCTAGCCAAGTTCTTCGTTGAGAACATCGTCCTTCGTCATGGCGCCCCAGAGGTTCTCTTCACCGACAGAGGTACGGCCTTTACTTCTGATTTAACGCAGGCGATCTAGGGATATACCCAGACAAGGCACCGCCGCACCACCGCCTACCACCCACAGACCATTCGCCTCACCGAATGTCTTAATAAGACCATCGACGATATGCTGGCCATGTACGTCGACGTTGAACACGAGACGTGGGATGAAATCTTTCCGTACGTGACCTTCGCATACAACACGGCTGTACGAGAAACCACGCAGAAGTGGGTCTACGGAAGGAACCCGGCAACCACGCTCGACGCCATGCTGCCCAACGTCGCTGACGAAGAAAACCTCGACGTGACTGTCTACCTTCAGCGCGCCAAAGAAGCCCGAGAACTCGCCCGCCTACGGATCAAGAATCAGCAGACGACCGACAGCCGCCGTTAAAATCTTCGACGACGCTTCGTGCAATACCAGCCCCGCGACCGTATTTGGGTGTGGACACCGATACGCCGACGTGGACTCAGTGAAAATCTTCTTCGACGGTACTTCAGACCATACAAGGTGCTTCGACGTCTTGGCGCTCTTGACTACGAGGTTATCCCGGACGGCATTACAAACTCTTAACGGTGCCGAGCGCGACCTGAAGTCGTCCGTGTCATGCGCCTTAAGCCGTTTTGCGCGCGTAACTGAACCTGAGGACTGTACTTTTAAATGCGAAGCATTTCTTAGCGAACTTCGGCGACTTTGAGCGTATCTTATCTATCTAGCTATCTGTCTATCTAGCCGCCTAAGACTTTGTGCTCTCCTGGCCGTATCGTGAATGGGATTTATACCAAATTTGGTATGGCATAACATGACTGTATTGCGAACATAATTGGCTGGTCATATCAAGAAAATCATGAATTACTTCTCACGAAAAGTATTATTTATATGCCACGCTCATGGCGTGCTCGCGGCCGTTTCGCTAGCTTGATATCTACCAATTTTGGGATTGAGTGACGTGAATGTATGACGAGCATAAATGCCAAGTGGTCATATGAAAATCATGACATGTCATGTGCAACATGACTTGCATGCCACGCTCATGACTCTCGTGGCCGTTTCGCTTGCTTGATATACACCAAATTTCGTATTAAGTGACATGACTGTATGACGAACATAAATGACAAGAGGTAATATGGAAATCATGACTCGTCATGTGCGGCATGACTTGCATGCCACGCTCATGGCGTGCTCGCGGCCGTTTCGTTAGCTTGAGATACACCAACTTTGGTATTGTGTGACATGACTGTGTGACGAACGTAAACGAAACGTGGTAATATGGAAATCATGACATGTCATGAGTGACATGACTTGCATGCCACGCTCATGGCGCGCTCGCGGCCGTTTCGTTAGCTTGATATACACCAAGTTTGGTATTGAGTGACATGACTGTAGAACGAACATAAGTGGCATGTGGTAATATGGAATTATGATATGTCATGTGCGACATGACTAGCATGCCACGCTCATGGCGTGCTCGCGGCCGTTTCATTAGCTTAAGATACACCAACTTTGGTATTGAGTGACATGACTGTATGACGAACGTAAACGACCAGTGGTAATATGGAAATCATGACATGTCATGAGCGACATGACTTGCATTCTACGCTTATGGCGCGCTGCGGCCGTTTCGTTAGCTTGATATACACGAAATTTGGTGTTGAGTGACATGACTGTAGAACGAACATAAGTGGCAGGTGGTAACATGAAAATCTTGGCATGCATGGCATCTACAACGCCATTTACATGCCACGCTCATGGTGCGCTTGCGTCCAGTTCGCTAGCTTGATATACACCAAAATAGGTATTGCGCGACGTGACTGTATGATGAACATAAATGACAGGTCCTAACATGTAAAACATGATATGCAAACTATGTAAAGCATGATTTGCTCCTTCCTGGCTGCTTCGCATTACATCGATTCTCGCAGTGCGTGGGATCTGCCGGCTTTTTTTGCTTTATTATTGTACTTTCTTGCTTGTGCTTATTCTTTATAGTACGTTCTTACTTTATTGTGGCTATTTATTGTTGCATGCATTTTCCGTCCTTGTCCTGTTTCCAGTTTTTTTTTTTTTTTTGCTGTATTCGGTTTACGCCCCCCAAAGCCTGTTAGCAATGCTCAGCGCAAATCGCGCCTCAAGGTTCGAGAAGCTTCACGATTGCATTAGACCATTTTGCTAAGATTCCGCGCAACACGCGAACAGTCGAGCTTACTCCAGACCTCGCGCGGCGACCAGTGATAAGGCTAGAAAATTCTATGCCTGATATATATATAACGATGACCAGTTTATCGACGGCCGACGCTCTGTTCGTCGCTATCAGTGCACAGCGTTTACTACTTGCTGTACTTTTACTTTCGGTTTCCCGGCCATAAGTTCGGCCAAATAAAAAGTTTCAACTTGGACACGCCGACTGCTGCCTTCGTCGACGTAACGACCACGTGACAATACTGTAGCCAACGCCTCCGCTATTTCATTCAATGCCAGTGCAAAAGCTCGCTCCTCAATGGGAGCCGTCGGTCCGACATAGTTCAGGAAGTATGCTGAACATTTTGTACGTGGCGCAAAGCTGGAAACATGAAAATGGGGCGGAGGAAAGAAAGAGACAGAGGAGCGCCAACAGAGGGCGCTCCTCTGTCTCTTTCTTTCCTCCGCCCCATTTTCATGTTTCCAGCTTTGCGCCACGTACAAAATGTTCAGCAAACTTAGTCACCAACTCGCCCAAAAACAAGTTCTTCTAGAGTTCAGGAAGTAGTCGTGATGCGATGCCACGTGAACGGTAGGGCTGCTTGCGTCACACGTGCGTCCGAGCGATTTCCCACGGAGATGCGATAGACCAATGCCACCTAGAAAAATAATTCAGGCCTGCTCATTACTCCGGGCATGGCCTCTGACATCACTCAGTTTTGACCCTCGTCTCCTTCCGAGTAGACGTTCGCATGCATTATCCCGCCGTTCGAGAGGGCAGGATTGCTAAGCCTGACGAAGCCTGTCGTGGCAGTTTCTTTTGGCGACTACATGAAGATGACCGTCATTTTCTGCGTCTGTGAAGTGCTGCGTGGTGATGTGATGTGCTTCGTTCACTGAATGTTCGCGTAGTGTACTCCTGCAAGCTCTCCCAATGGGGAACTGCTGCGGGCCCAACTATCGCCGCTATTGATAATGTACCGGAGGTCCAAGTGTTTTCATTCCCCTAGGACGACCAAAAAGCGAAATGAGAGCGTTCCGTTGATCCGTATGACACCGATATGCGTTCTCTGCGTGATTCGAAGGTACGTTTTTGATTTATTTTAAAAGCACCATTTCCAGCATGTTCGGTTCTTTCTGTAAAATGCTGTCGTGTGCGCTTCTGACTTGTTAGCGGAAGCCTTGAGATTAGACACTTTTAGCTGAGCGTCGCTCACGCTCACCCCGCGATGACGTAGCGTCTCGAGACAGTGATAGGAACCGCATAGATTTCGCGTTTTTGACGAGCGCGTTGGCCGAGACACTGTCTGCTTGCCTGCAAAACGACGGCGACACAGAGTAGACACACCTTCACGCTCCGCTCAACCGATTTCACAAGCGGAGTGAAAGAAGCGTATTACGTTCTGCTGCTCGCACGCCGAACACATCAAAATGAAGCAATAAACGCGCGTGGCAATATATTATCACAACAGGCGCCTTTAGGGTCGGTAAACATTTCGCTATTTGCGCATAGCACCACGGGCTTATTGTAACACCTCCGATTACCATGTTGAGAAAAGGGAAGGAGGGCTGGTGCGTGGAACGGTGCATCGGTTATGTAGTACGTAGTATTTCTTACCGCTGCTCCGACTCTTTTTTTTTTTTTGCAGTATAATAATTCTGCGCCGGTCTCGCCAGCACTTTCGCCTAATTTATTTCCTTGAAATGTGTACCGCTGCTCTTCAGCCAGATTTGGATGCCTGTAGACACCTCAAAGATTTCCCTGTTTTGTACCTTAGTCAATAGGGGCATGTGGGGCAGAAAGCTTGTGAAAAATCACTTTCTTAAATGGTTTTCAGGTGTGTCAGCTCCATTTCAAACCGGAATACTTAAGGACGACAGCGATCCAAGAACCGGCATGACAGTACAAAAGCACTCGCTCAGCAGCGAAAACTGCAGAAGTTTAGCAAATGAATAGGAACAGTTTCTGTGCATCTTCTGCACAGTGTGTCGTGTGCGTGTGTGAGTGTGTAAATAAAGAATAAAGTTTACCTTATTTATATCGTCACTTTGTTGGGCCATCAAACTTTGCTCTAGTAAATCGGTGACACGTTCCATAGCGTACGATATTTTATTTTTAAGTGGAATGGTAAATGGCTTACAGATAAATCACCAAAAAAAAATTAATGCGTAACACGTTCCATAAACTAGCGTCAATCCCAACACAAAAGGCAAAATTAAGCTATTGCACGTGTAAAACTCGCTACGAACGTTTTATCTTTGCACAGAAGTTGTTGGTGGCAATGGCTTCACAGCCTCCCGTGCGCGCTCGCTCGGTCAAGACGCGTGACGTCACGGAGGCAGTGAGCAGGCCTGAAATCTAGGTGGCATTGGATAGACGCGCTTTACGTCTCCAATATCGTGCGTCTGTCAGATTTCTTCCTTCGTGCTCCTCCTTTGTAGCTCGAAGCGATGCCCCGCCTCACAGCGCTCATGTGGCACCTCTTAAAGGCAGCGCATGCACTGCAGCGTCGCAGTGACGCGTCCCCATTGGTTGCCTGCATAGCACCACGAACGGAGACGCGATATCTCAAAACACCGCGTCTCTTACAGAGCCAGCGGGATCGCCAACATAGTGCACACGAAGGATGCAAGACGCCGCCCCACGCATATGTACACAACTGAACAAAAAATTACTTCATGTGATTTCCGTCGTGAGGCACCACATGAAGGGTGCTCTCCCCCATGAACGAAAAGCACGCGCGAAGTCTAGGCAATAGACGAGAGCAGGAAAGGGCTAGATGAGAGGGTGGTGAACGGCTGGAGCGGGCGCATTTGGCTGGCATTGATAAAATAGAGGAGGCGTTGCTGTAGCGCTAAACTGGAAAAGAAACACTGGGAGGCACTAAGAAGAAGGAAAGTCGGCCTCTTACTTTTTATATTCGAGTTTTCTCCTTGAACATCATGTCGTTCAGTAAGTGCCAACTCGCCCTGGAAAAACTAATTGTGGAACGTAAACACGACAGCAAAGCAACTAGGACACAAATTAAACAGATTTGATGAGACCATGTTGTTTGGTTTGGTCACGATTGTTGACGCAGTGCTGGTTTAATGAATGTGGCTCAGTTTGAAACAATTGCACACTTGCTCGTTTCAGGGGCGAAGCACCTTAAAAGGACACTAAAGCGAAACAATGACTTGGTTTAGATTGACAAACTGCACTCTGAGAACTCTAATGCCATATGTTTCACTGTCATAAGTTCACTATTAGCGGAGAAAATCAAGGTTGAAGTTTTATTTTTAAATTTGGCGCCGATACCTGCACGCGTGACGCCAGAAATCCCAAATGTATTTTTCGTATTTTCGCGATATTGGCTCGATGAAATTTTCTGAAACTTCGTATGCTAGGTCTATGGCACCCACAGATGACAATGTACCTCATTTTTATCGATTAGAAGCTACGTAGGACTCAGTAGACGCCTTCAAAATATATGACGTCACAGTGTATGGTGCGGGAATCTCAAGGTGGCGTCTCCACCCGCATTTTCTTTTCGCGTGTTTTCTCGCTTACCCAGCGTCGTGTAAGAGTGGTGTTTTCGGCATATTGAAATTGTACTTAACTAATATGCGAAAAATCGTTTTGCCGTTTAGTGTCCCTTTAAGACCGAGCCTTGTCGGCGTGCGGCGGCACGCACAGCACATGCAAGGTACCTACTCTACGCCATGACGATGACAATGACGCTGCTGATGATGAAGAATAAGCGTGTTAGCACGTGCAAGGTACTCGATGACGATGACGACCATGGAACAGTCTCTTTCTGCCATGGGTGAAAACGAACGTAAGGCGCGGGAAGCGGCGGCAAAACGACAAAAACACCCAGCGGACGCTGAGTTGAGGGCGCGAGAAGCGGCGGCTCAACGGCAACGCCGACAACAAGCTGCTACCCCGCTGGCGAGAGCTGGGGAAGCGGTGACTAAATGGCAAAAACGGCTTGTGCAGTATACGACGTCTCGATACGCTCTACGATGCATTTCGTATGACTGGAAACAACCAACAACCACCAGGGGAACGTGCATAGACCTCGTCTTTGCCAACTTCAGGCTAGATCCGATCCAAGAACAATTGGCTCTACACGTGACAGACCACAAAGCAGTAATAATGAAGGCAAAACGAAATCCACAACTCAACATGGCATACCATTTGTGACATTGTTTGTAACTGTACACCGCTCTGTCACTCATTTACATGCGGGAGCGGGCAATGTCACGGGTGATTTACGGCAACACCGAACGAACCCCCTGCTTCGCCCAATCATCATCATTCACTTCGTGGAGATGCGGTGATTTTTTTACTAGAAACTGCCTTTTTGAGTAAACGTTACAATCAGGAATCGCCCCATTTTGATTCAAAATGTTTTAGAAGTTAAAGATAGTTAGGCGCGCTTTACGCTCCCGTGAACTTTAGCCCAGTTCGGTTTCTGCATTTCGCTTTTCTGAAAAAAAAAAACCAAAAAAAAAACGCCACATACGATGACAACATACGAGAGCCCGGGCTCCAGAAGTGTGCCGCACTCAATATCATCACCAAGGCGCTCCAAGAACGAGAGGAAGAAGACTTCTTGGCGGTGAATGCGCACTCATTTGCTACAGATAGCTATGCTATACGTAGTTTTGCCGGTGCTACGCGAAGCTACAACAGCATACGATGAAAGCATACGACAGCCCGGGCCCCTGAAGTGTTGCGCACTCTATACTGTCACGTTTAAAATAAAGGCGACGTTTACAAGGCGGCGTTACGAGGCCCATGTCCCGGAAGGGTTCGGCACAGCACAGCCAAAACGAAAGCACTGGTGAGAGGACTACCGCGTCTTCGTCTGCCTCTTTCTCGCTGGAAGATCAAGCGCGTGGCATTGCCCCTCCTCCCGAAAGAGCATCGCCTGGATGCTAAACGAAGCGTTTCGTTAACATAAACAAAAACCTAATGTCCTGAAAACCATGAATGTCACAATGTGTGGTATGGCTTTAACCCCACTACGTGCAGAATTTCTGGCCGTGGCTTTCGGCCTCATGGTGGTTGGCTTCCGTCTGGTAGGACTTCGTAATTGACGTCTTTTCTTTCTTGTGGCGTGAGTTAAACCTGACAATCAAATTGGCTGGTCCATCACCCTTTGTGCGCACAAGGTGAATGGCATCAATATCTCCTTCGACAAGATCAGCATTAAATAATAATATCTGGGGTTTAACGTCCCAAAACCACGATATGATTATGAGGGACGCCGTAGTGGAAGGCTCCGGAAATTTCGACCATCTGGCGTTCTTTAACGTGCACTGACATGGTACAGTACATGGGCCTCTACCATTTCGCCTCCATCGAAATGCGACCGCCGAGGCCGAGATCGAACCCGCGACCTTCGGGTCAGCAGTCGAACACCCTAACCGCTACACCACAAAAATTTTGCAATCGTTTCCATTGCTTCGTCAAGAACCTCATTTTCCGTGCAGGGGATGCCTTTCCATTCAAGGTTGTTTCTGGGACCGTACTGCTTCAATTCAGTCAGTTGCCTACGTGTTTCTTTTAGTTCTTTGTCCATCCGTTTGTTTGCCGTTTGAGAAATCAGGCTTTTTTTCCGTACCTGGGAAAGTTCTTGTCGAAGACTCGCAATAGACCTCTCCCTGTTTGCAAACAGTGTGACGTCACTGCGAGCACCCCGCCCCCCAGTCCTCTCCCTCGGAGCAGATACTGGTTGGCAAGAAGGTCCCGCCGGCGGGATCTTTCTGCATAGGAGCGCTGCGTGTGTCTGCATTCCTTCGAGGGAAGTTTCTGCGAATTGCTATTTTCTAAAGCCACAGCTTGTGGAGATTTGCTCGTCGTAGACGGCAGCCATAAAAAATCTTATCCTTTTCGAAAGCGAAGGTTCTGCGTGTTCACTGTGACTAGCGTTTTGTAAAATATTTGCATGATATGGATAACGCGACATGTGCACTGCAGTTTGAAACGAGGTGCAGCATTGACGGCAGCATGGTTTTTAGCTGCTGTGTGCGACGTCACGGATAACATTCTCACTGCGGAAAATTCTGATCGGAGATGAATGACAAAAAAAAAAACGAGAAAAAAAGAAGGAAACGCTTGCCGTGCTTTAGGCCGAGGTTAAAAAATCCTCGTGAAAACAAAGCGAAGTTCTCCCCTACGCCGTTCCTCATTACCCACTGAACATTTATGCGTCTTTAAACCTGATAAGTTAACTATATAAATAATCTCTTGCGAAGTTACCTCGCTGCATCTGATGCCTACAATGTGACTGCATACTTTGCTCCTTTAGAACCGATACACAAACATGCAATGCGCATTGTCACTTCATAAAGATCGGGCCGTAAAGGTACCAAGTATATGATAAACAAGAATCACCATTGTTCTCATTAAGACGTATCAGGTCTCCGATAATACGAGTTATACATTTACTGGGTTTGCGTATTCACCATGGCGAAGCGTATATGCAGCTTCAGCAGTGCTAAAACATGCTAATAGCTCTTGCGTAGTGGTACCTTTGAGTCCGAAGATCACGCACTTTCTTTTTCTGCACGCAGCACAAACGCTGAGATGTACGCACTCGCAGGTGATCGTGTGAAATGCGTTTTTACCTTGACTAAAATGTCGAATCGTGATGCTCCGTCCACAACCGGTTACTGCCACCGGCCCCCAACGAGTGCCAATGTTTTCGCAAACAAAACGCGCCGTTATTCACGCAGCACATACCACACACAATATTCTCAGTTTCACCGTGCGTAAAGGTAAACCAATATTGTCGATGTCTTTCAACGCACACTACAAGCCACAATAAACGCTGCCCATTTTCGAAGACGAAGCCGCTGCTCCTCGCACAGGCCGCCACGTGTCTTCATCCTTCATGATAAACAGCCAGCCAGCGTGGCAAAGTTTACCGTCATGCAGTTTACCCAACATCTAGGTGTTCTCAGACAGATACCACAATAATCTTGCCACATTAAGATGAAGTTTAAGCTTAATACAAAAAAAGTCACAGTTTCACCGCAAGGGTGAAGCAATGAATGCGACAGCAACAAATTGTAATGTTATACGAAGTGAGGCTGGCAGCTAACTCTTTTGGATCCGATCTCACGCAACTCTAGAAAACGCTCGTTTAAGAGAATACGGCCGCTCCAGGGACACTCTGCTCACCACATTCTCTTCGCGTTGAGAGCGCAGCAAGTAGAAGGGTATACCAGCCCCCCGCTGTCGGCCGCCAAGAAGGGGAGATAACGCGCGCGCCCCCCGACGAACGCACTCGTAAAATCGAAGGTCGCACGAGGGACCCCCCCCCCCCCCCTCGCGTCTTTTCACGCTCGCGAACGACGGGCGGGGCCGGTTGAACAGTTGGGGGGGATCTTATCGCATGCGCCTCGGAGCGACGGAGACGGACCGGCTCTGAGATCTCCGCTTCAGCCGCGTTCATCGCTCCCGCTCGCCCGCTAGTACCCGCTGGTGGAACGTACGATGCGCAGGGGGCTCTTATCAATTTGGACTTCATACGCCACATGACGGCGACGGCGACGGCAACGGTGACGGCAAAAACCCGTCGAGACTGTCCATATAATTGCTATCGCAATAAAAGAAAAGCGTGCCCCAAACACCGCGCGACTGTACCACACTGCGCCATCAGCGGGGGTGTTTTGCCAACCACCACCTTGCACGTGCGCCGGTAACGTCATGCTGTGACGTAGCCCGGTAGAGGTCTATTTCTTCCTTGAACTCTTCAAAGCTGCGATTGATAAAGCCCATTGAAGCTGCAACAGATTTGAACTCAGCGTTTAGGCTGTTCTTTGATCTATCAATATTTTTCATTTATGTATTCAATTCTGATAAAACTTCCGCAAATTTTGCAGCCATCTCAGCCATTGTCGTGACAACTTCCTTTATAGATCCAGGTGGTTTGTCCCCCCATAGACTTAGTAAATTCTACAAGCGTGTCACTCTTTCCGCTTTCCATTATACAGAGCAAAATACCAACAGTCCTTCGACTAAAAGCTTACAATACTCAAACATCTAAAACGACAACAGAGAGTACATGCCGACCTGATCGAAGGGTGTTCTGGGTGGTTCGATAGGGTGAAGTAATCCCGCAGGCTTAACAGATGGGGACTTTCGGTGCAGGCATTCGTGGCAGCCTTGAACATACTGTTTAACGAAAGCGCCAAGTTTCGGCCAGTAGTAAGACTTGCGTATTTGCGAAAATAAAACAGCACGAAAGACGAGACGAAAGACACAGTACGACAGGACCAGTGCTGAACTACCAACTGAGATTTATTTGATGAAAGTGCCTTTTTATAGTGTCACATGTCACCACCATGAGGACGCCACACGCACAAAACCAGTAATATCAACAATCAGAACGCTATCTTTTACAAACCCTGAACCGACGTATAAATATAACAAAACCAGGCCCCACTCAGAGATTATACAGACGCGCATGGCAAATGTCAAATCACACTAAAAAACACAATATCACAGTTTTACATTGGGAGGAGCATGCGCAGTTCGTGTTCTCACCCACAGATTAGTGGGTGAGAACACGAACTCCAACAGGCCGAGGGTAAAAAATCAGCATTTCTCCCCGCTGCTTCGCATCCACACATGGTTCCCTTTAGCGGGAGATGGGGAAGTTTTTTTACGTACAGTTTCCAATCGCAATTTTGCTTTCAAACAGCTCGACTTGCTGAAGACTGACAGGTCACCGGTGTTACTTTCAAGGTGGATATCACGATGAGAGACTTACTTGCGCTGACCGTATCACTCGCACACAACTTCTTTCTCCGTGATAGCATATGCGGGGAACAAAACATTTGACGATGCACAGCTGTCTTCTTTTCTTTCTGCTCAATGAATACAGATCACCAGCGAACACGCATTCATCCTCGCTCACGAGCCACGTTGTAAACTTGCTGCAACTATGGTGGCATCATACTGCAACCGAACGACGCCATCGTTGTTTACCGGGGCAGGAAAAAGGTGAAATGACACCAGAAAACTAGAAACAGAAAAAACGAAACTCTCGCACGGACTAAGCTTTCTTGATAACAATGCGAACGATCTTGAAAATAATTACATATTCTGTTTTTATGTTTTCTTTTATGCTACGTAGTATATAAAAGTTAGCGTTCGCGGACGACATGCAGAAGCGTAGTAAAAAAATTCACAGCATATCCACGGTGTGAATGATGATGAGTGGGCGAAGCTCCGGAGGTTCATCGGTAAACCGTGAATCTTCCGCGAATTCTGCCCAGTACATCATCAACGACGTGAGATCGGGCGCGTTTATACTAAAGGGTCGATGAGAGTCATGGCGACTTGCAGCTCACTTTAATTTTACATGTACGCTGTGAAATTTTATTGTTTAATCAAGCACAGGAGAAATCTCACACAGGCGCTACCTTGGAGGTCAAAATCCCGTGCCTATATATACAGGGTGGTCAGTGAACGGTTGTGCAGCGCGAGCAGTCGGTTTTTCCAATCAAGAAACTCGCCTAGCAGACGCTGCCTGCGTCAGCGTCGCGAGGCGAGAGAGGGGGGAGGACCGTAGGAGAGAGGGGGGAAGCGTAGGAGAGGAGAGGGCGACCATAAAACTGGAGAGCAGCTGCACCGCCAACGCCATCAGCGTACCTTCACCCAACCGCCATATTGTACGCATGTCTATGGGACAGCGCCCTCTCGGAAACGAGACGAGAAATGGAATGCGTACAGCGCCATCTAGTGTATCGTCACCCAACTGCAGTTTGCATACATCTCTATGGGACAGCGCCCTCTATTGTACGATCAGGGAACACTACGGGGTACAGAGGACGGTTGACGATTGACGATCGACGCCCGACGCCGCTCGACAACCAGCCAGGTATCGCCATGAGGAGCTTCGCTCCTAAAAAGTCACAGATTCGCCACAAGGCGAAGCAATGAATGCGATAGCAACAAACTAGAATGGCAAGCAGGTCGAAACGTGCAGCGCGCTGCTCACGCACACATGACGCACGAAAACAACACGCACAGGACGAGAGAGAACTAACAACGTTCACAGCTCGACACTTAACGCGCTGCTCAAACAAAAACGACGCACGAAACGTATTCACAGGTACAGACGAGCACGAACTAACAAATGTCCCAGTTGCTACTTCGCTGTGTTTGAAAAGCGTGTTCTTTTCGCAAACGGGGGGGGACTTCCGCGAGCGAAGTGACCTTCGTGCGCTCGGTAACTACAACGCAATCGTTTCAGCAAAAATCGAAGACATACAATAATCTTAGCAAGGGTAGATTGTTGGCCTTGTTGGTGTAACATGATCATAAGTTAAGCGCGGCACTGAAGTGACGAGGACGGGACAGGGAGAACACACGCTCGTGTGTGTTCTCCTCCCGTCCTCGTCACTTCAGTGCCGCGCTTAACTTATGATCATAAAATTCTCCGCCACCGCGAGATAAGCGCGCGCGCGCGCACGGGCGTCTACCCCTCACGACGCAAAGTATGCGAGCGCGCGCGTCACGTCGAGCGGGGAGCCGAGCTAAAGCGCTAAAGCCCCGCCGAGCGCGCCCTTTGCACCATCTCGCTCGTAATGCTAAGAACACGCTGAAAACACGCTGTATATAAATAGCTCGCCGTTTGAACGTTGAAGGACGTGCGCTTTCGTGGCTCAGCGGTTAGCGCCGCGCACTTCAGAGCGAGAGGTCCCTCGTTCGATCCCGCGTGTCCGAAACATTTTTCTGAATTATTTTTCGGTAGCTTTTATAATTATAAAGATACATATACATATACGGGACATGACGGCAACGGCAACGCCGAAAACCAGCCGAGAGTGTCCATATAATTGCTATCGCAATAATATAAAATCGCAAGGAAGGAGAACGCGCCGGCAGTATCGTAGGGAGAGCTGGAGTAAGTTTTTATCAGGGGTCAACTCGTACACAGACGAGGCTAAAGTCTGAAATATGGTTTAAAAAAGTGAGAGGGCGAGAAACATATACACTTCCATTGGTAAACACACAAGGCGACACCTTGGAAGATCAAGCCAGCTTCCTGGGCGCACACTTTGAAAATGTGTCCAGTTCGTCGCACTACACCGAAACTTTCCAGCGGCACAAAACAAGAATAGAAAAAACAGAAACTGCAGCGAAAATGTGCGAAGCACGAGGCATACAATGAGCCTTTTTCTAGGCTGAGCTGCAGGCATCGCTAAACTGCTGCAATAAATCCGCCCCAGGCCCCGACCGAGTAGTATATGAAATGTTGAAGCATCTGCCCTGTGAAACTAAAAAAACTTCCCCATCTTCCGCTAAAGGAAACCATGTGTGGATGCGAAGCAGCGGGGAGATAATCAGCTTGAGCGGGAGGAACGTCGCCGCTCTCATTTCACGGCAGCGGTCCGGGCGCTCATCGCGGCGCTGCACAGGAGAGAGAATGAGGCGCGCGCGCTCCGTCATTTTCATACCGCGGAACTACCGTGGCGCCCCCCAGCGGAGTATGCAGCTGTCACACCACCTGTCGTGCGCACCGCTCCATAGAGGATTCCTAGTGGACAGGACGGGGGGGACCGTAGGAGAGGAGAGAGAGGGGACGTACATGCGCTGTTGGGGTGTGGGACGCGGAAGCCGCTCCGTAGAGCAGAGGAATCCTACAGGAGAGAGGAGGAGGGGACGCGCATGCGCTGTGGGTGTGTGGGACGCCGGAGCCGCTCCGTAGAGTAGAGGATTCCTAGAGGAGAGATGTGGGGGAGAGGACGCGCATGCGCTGTGGGGATGTGGGACGCGGGCGCCGCTCCGTAGAGTAGATGATTCCTAGAGTAGAGAATGAGGGTGAGCGTAGGAGAGGATAGGGGAGGGGACTCGCATGCGCTGTAGGGGGGTGTGGGACGCGGGGGGCCGCTCCGTAGAGTAGAGGATTCCTAGAGGAGAGAAAGGGGAGTGAGCGTAGGAGAGAGAGGGGGAGGGAACGCGCATGCGCTGTGGGACGCGGGAAGGAGCGACGGACTAAGCCCCCTCCAAACACATGCAAGCAAGATCAAGGAATGGGGTCAACCTGGGCGACAGACACCACCTGCCTAGCCATTGCTAAGCAGCCTCTCTGTGCTCTCGGCCATGACTCTGATGACTGTGATAGTGGTTGATGGCCTTCATATCACTACAGTGTTCTGGTTCGCATAATGGGTGCTTCCCTACTTCATGAATGTGGCCGGACGCGGGACGCGGGACGGCGGACGCGGGAGGGACGGACAGAGCCCCGAGCATAAGATGCTTCGCATCTAAAAAAACCGTCCTTTCTCTTTATAATGCTGTTTGGTTTTCCGACGAAATTCCCAATACCTGGAAAGAAGCTGTAGTAATTGCTATTTTGAAACAGGGCAAGGATCCATCTTTGGTCTCAAGTTACAGGCCTATAGCCTTAACGAGCTGCCTCCGTAAATTGTTCGAAAAAATGTTAAACCGCCGGCTACTACTCTTCCTAGAATCAAACAAACTGCTTGACCCACGTCACTGCGGGTTTCGAGAGGGCCGATCCACAATCGATCACCTCATACGAATAGAAGCACACATTCGTGAAGCTTTCGTTCACAGTCAACATTTTCTCTCGGTATTCCTTGATATGGAGAACGCTTATGATACTACGTGGCAGTTCGGATACTACGTGGCAGTTCGGAATCCTCACTCAGAGACCTTTCAGAATTAGGTATACGTGGTAGGATGTTGACTGTGATAGAGAGCTACATGTCGAACCGCACATTCCGCGTCCGAGTGGGCAGTGTTCTGACGCGGCCATTTATCCAGGGGTACCGCAGGGTGGCGTGCTCAGTTGCACGCTCTTTATCATCAAAATGAACTCCTTGCGTCTGTGGATCCCCTCGGTATGTTTTATTCCACGTATGTCGATGACATACAGATAGATTTTAGGTCGGGCAATCTATCTTTGTGCGAGCGACAGGTAAAGCTTGGTCTGAACAAAGTGTTTAAATGGGCCAACGAGAATGCGTTCAGACTAAACCCACAAAAGAGCACCTGTGTCCTTTTCCCATAGGAAGAGAGGCCTGCACCCCGACCCCGACATTTACTTGCAGGGTCAGCGGCTACCTGTCAAAATGGAACACAAATTCCTTGGCTTGATTCTAGACGCGAAGCTAACCTTTGTGCCCTATATAAAGTATCTGAAAAACAAGTGTATGAAAACAACCAACATTCTGAAGGTGTTGTCACACACTACATGGGGTAGTGACAAAAAATGTCTTATGTATTTGTACAAAAGCCTAATACGCTCACGTTTAGATTACGGGTCTATCAGTCTGCGACACCAAGCACCTTGAAGATGCTGGACCCCATGCACCACTTGGGTATTCGCCTTGCTACCGGCGCCTTTAGGACAAGCCCTGTAGAGAGCCTTTACGTGGAATCGGACGAGTGGTCCCTGCATTTCCAGAGGTAATAGTTATCCTTTGCGTATTTTTTGAAAGTGAACGCGAACGAGGAGCATCCCGCGTACTCTGCTGCAAATGATCTGTCCAGCTGTACCCTGTTTCATAATTGTCCTCGAGTAAGAGAGCCGTACTCATTGCGTGTAAGAGGTTTGGCAGAGGAGATGGGTGTGCCGCTTCTTGAACACCAACTAATGACTCCCGGTAACCAGCTTCCACCATGGCAATGGCAGATTATTAGGAGCGTAGCTCCTTAGGCCGGCACCCCGCCGTCGCCGTTGAAGCTCCCTGGCACGGTGCCAGCTGTGGCGTCTCCCCGTCACGCGGGAGGATAAGTGAGCTGTATGAGCGCTGGAACACGGATGGCGTCTGCACGATGCGCAAAGCGCGAGAATACGAACGCATGCGAAACGGAGGCAGATTAGTCTCCCTCTCCCTCTTTCTTCGACTCTCCCCTCAAACCAGCGAACGCGCGAAATCATCGCTTCACGCTGTCGTCCGCCAAGTGGTTGGTCCGTTGCCTGGACAACGAAACGCCGCGCGCGCCCGACGCCGCGTACGTCCCATTTCTAAGGAGCTTCGCTCATCGGTTGCATTCGTACACGGAACAACTGCTAGTTTTAAGTGCGATTTGTCTTTCGTAGATGCTACAAAGCACGCGCCTGTGGCAGATATCCAGATGTATTTTCTCAAATTACAACACAAATACTCTAGTCCCGAGTTTTTCACGGATGCTTCCAAGTCTCATGCTGGCGCGTCCTACGCAGCAGTCGGCCCATCTTTTTCGGATGCCGGAGCCCTGCACCCTTGCACAAGCATTTTCACAGCAGAGGCTTACGCCATATTGGTGGCCGTTAAGCACATTAAGGAACTAAAATTACAAAATGCTGTTGTATACACCGATTCCCTAAGTGTTGTAACAGCTTTAAAAACTCTCAAAAAGCTAAAACATCCTGTCATTGCATCACTGTACTCGCTCCTATGCACCATTTACGCTTTGAAACAGCATGTCGTGATATGCTGGGTGCCAAGACACCGGGATATTGAAGGGAATGTATTGGCTGACCACCTAGCCACATCCGTCCAATCAAACGCTGTCAACCTATTAATGACCGTACCTGCAATGGACCTCAAGCCTTTCATAAGGAAGAAACTCAGGACTTTCATAAGGAAGAAACTCAGGACTTACTGGAAGTGCCTATGGGATATGGAAACACAAAGCAAGCTACATCTTATCAAGCCGCATCTTGGCATCTGGCCGCCACTCAGAGGTTACACTTTGCAGACTTAGGATAGGACACGCACACAGCACACACTCATACCTCTTGTCTGGTGGTGACCCACCCTTGTGTGACAAATGCGGCGAGGCTCTGACCGTGCTTCATATCCTGCTGCAATGTCCAGAACTATACGCTAAGAGAAGAAGGCATTCTCCATTTTCATACCGACATCAGATCCCACTCCATCCTATGTTTATAGGCAGGCAACCTCTATTTAACAACGAGTCACTCTTCTCTTTTTTAAAAGCCATACCAAATTTTCATGTCATATTCCCTGGCAATCCATAGCACCGCCTCTGAGCAGATAGTTGTATCAAGGAAGCACCTGTCTCATGGCCTTTGGGCTCAAAGGCCTTCAGAAGGCAGTTGTGCTCATTATAATTCCCCACATGTTGAAATCACAATCACCCGTCATGCATACAACACCCATAGATTACTACACGTGTCACTGCCATAATTTTATACCGTATACAGTTTTACGCTTCAAAATAGCGCGCGATTTTAGGGCCCCTTTACAGCCATATTGCATCCCATCATGAAATGCATTGGTCAACGCTTACACCACATCCAAAGACATGGCGCTCTTTGGCCAACCATGGCCATTGGGCCACAAAACCCCACTAATCATCATCAGTTTGTGGTCCGAAATACCTTTAAATATTGTCACGGGTATGGAAAGGTACCTCTGGCACGGGCGCCGAAATGACACCGAATGGATGAAGACGACGACGATGTTGTTGTGCGGCTGAGTTTGAGCTGCCCTGCTGTGCTGCATTCCTGCGCGGTTTTAAATGGTCGACCTGCCTGTGCTATCTGGACGATGTTATTGTTTTCTCGCCCACCTTTGAAAGCCACCTTCCACGTCTCTCAGCCATTCTTGACGTTTTCCGCCGTGCTGGCCTACAGCTTAACGCATCGAAGTGCACCTTTGGACGCCGTCAAATCAAACTACTTGGCCACCTTGTTGACGCTACAGGTGTCCAACACGACCCTGACAAAGTCCGCGCTGTACGGGAGTTCCCTGTCCCACGTTCAACACAAGAAGTCCGCAGCTTTCTTGGGCTCTGCTCGTATTTCCGCCGTTTTGTCATCAACTTCGCGGAAATTGCTCGGCCCCTCACTGACCTCCTCAGAAAGAACGTGGCCTTTTCCTGGGATGAGGCCCAAGATCACTCCCTTGCGTCACTGATTTCCGCGCTCACATCACCACCTGTGTTGGCTCATTTTGACCCAGCCGCTCGAACGGAGCTTCGCACCGACGCAAGTGGCCATGGCATTGGGGCTATACTCGCTCAGATACAGAACGGCACAAACCGTGTAATAGCGTACGCTAGCCGCCTTCTCTCACAGTCGGAAAGAAATTATTCCATTACGGAGCGGGAGTGCCTGGCTCTCGTCTGGGCTATCGCAAAATTCCGCCCGTACCTATATGGACGCCCGTTCTCAGTCATCACAGACCACCATGCGCTCTGCTGCTTGTCAACACTTAAGGACTCTACAGGACGACTCGGGCGATGGGCTTTACGTCTGCAAGAGTACACGTTCTCGGTAGTGTACAAATCTGGCAAGTTGCACAGCGATGCCGACTGTTTATCACGACACCCTGTTGATCCACCCAACTGCACTGAGTTGGAAGCCGATGCCAACATCTTAGCCATCACTGACTTTCTGCACGTGGCGGACGAACAACGCCGAGATCCATCGCTGCTCTCCATCATTAACCGTCTTCAATCCGGCAATACAGACCCTTCGCTGAGCCTCTTCGTGCTTCAAGACAATGTTTTGTACCGCCGCAACTTACACCCCGAAGGCGCGGAACTTTTACTAGTCGTCCCACATCATCTGCGCAAGGATGTCTTGCAAGAACTTCATGATGCCCCAACTTCTGGGCATTTAGGCGTCTCCAGAACCTATGACCGTGTTCGACGACGGGTATTCTGGAAGGGCCTTTATCGTTCCGTTCGCCGCTACGTTGCAGCGTGTGACCTGTGCCAGCGCCGGAAGAAACCTACGACTCTCCCTGCCGGTCACCTTCAACCTATTGAAGTCCCAGCCGAGCCGTTTTATCGAGTGGGGTTGGATTTGCTAGGTCCCTTCCCAACTTCGGCAACCGGAAACAAATGGATTGCAGTAGCTACAGATTACGCCACTCGGTATGCAATTACTCGGCCGCTACCAACTAGCTGCGCGACGGACGTTGCAGATTTCCTTCTCTACGACATCATCCTTCAGCATGGCGCTCCTTCTCACTTACTCACAGACCATGGTCGCTGCTTCCTGTCTCGTGTGGTTGACGAGCTACTTCGATCCTGTGCTACCCGACACAACTTTACGACTTCTTACCATCCTCAGACTAATGGACTTACCGAACGCCTCAACCGCACACTGACCGACATGCTTTCCATGTACGTTTCTGACGACCACACCGATTGGGACATTGCCCTGCCGTTCGTCACATTCGCGTACAACTCCTCGCGTCATGAAACTGCCGGCTATTCACCATTTTATCTTCTGTTTGGCCGTGATCCCCTACTACCTTTCGATACCCTGCTTCCGCCTGACCTTCCGTCCACCACTTCATACGCTCAAGATGCCGTCATCCGTGCTCTCAACGCACGTACAGTGGCCCGCGCTCGGTTCTCGTCTTCCCAGACAGCGCAAAAGTCGCTCTATGACAGTCGACATAGGGATGCCGATTTTCCTCCGGGCTCTCTCGTTCTACTGTGGCTTCCATCCCGTCGTGTTGGCCTCTGCGAGAAGCTTTTATCGCGATACGTCGGGCCATACCGCGTTGTGCGCCAGGTGACACCTGTCACCTATGAGATTTGTCCGACCACGAACCCTTCGACTGCTACATCAAGAACTGACATTGTGCATGTTTCTCGCCTGAAGCGCTACAACAGCGACACGCCCTTCTAACCATAACAGGCACCGGGACGGTGCTTTGCCGACCGGGGTAATGTCACGGGTATGGAAAGGTACCTCTGGCACGGGCGCCGAAATGACACCGAATGGATGAAGACGACGACGATGTTGTTGTGCGGCTGAGTTTGAGCTGCCCTGTTGTGCTGCATTCCTGCGCGCTGTGTACAGTGTTAACCCGATCGGTGTTAACCTAATAAATACTTCCCGTTACAATATGTCAACTTTCGGGTCTCGATTAGGAACACTGTCACTAATAATAAAAAGGTCCAAAATTGATCACCCTGTATCCTTGTAGGCGCTTTTACTAATTGTGTTAAGCCATGTAATAAAACAATACCTACGATGGGCTCTGCGGAAAGACGAAGTGCCTCAGGAAAATCACCGTCCCACTTAACTAATGGAATGTTAAAATCACCAGTTAGTAAAAGGTTAGAAGCGCGGTTCCTGCACACCAACTCGTTTAGCGCCTCAAGAAATGTGCCGTCACTGTTAGGGGGGCGGTAAAATTCTGCAATTACCAAATGGAATTCATCAAAGTGAACTTTTACCAATACGCACTGAATGCTGGCGATATCCGGTAGTCTTGTAACGCGCACGAGACCATGTACAAAATAGCAACGCCGCCGCCGCGGGAGTCGTGGTCCTTACGGTAGATACGGTATCCATGTGGTACGAATTCCGAGTCATCTATGTCACCATGAAGCCACGTTTCCGTAATAACTATTACGTGGGGGGCTGTGGGCGATAACTATAAAGGTTTAAATTGCGCGAAGAAGACGGGACGGAAAGAGGAACACATACACACACACAAGCGCAGAAGAGTCTTCTTCGCGCAGTTTAAACCTTTACCTTACAATGAACCGACTAGCCCAACAACATGCCTTGCGATAACTATGCTTTCAAGGTAAGTTGTTTTCTTTAATATACTTCGGGCATTTAGGTTAAGTCATCGGAAAGTACTTTTGTGGCCTTTGTTTCATTAAACAGCTCCCACGCCGGCGCGAAGCTGACAGTCCATCGTCCGCTTGTTTTCGCGGCACAGATTGCTCGGTACTCGCATATTTCTAGTTCTATCCCAGCCGTAAATTTCACTGCAAATTTTTATTTTATCATGGATCACTTTTGTCCCACCTCTGGTGATATCAATCGCCAGAGACACTTTCGAACTTCTCTAGTGGCGGCCGAGAAATCCTCTAAGACCGCTTTTTCCCTTTAATTTGTAGCATTTACCTAGGACGGTGGTCAAGCAGCTTTAATATCACAGGGCGTAGTTTGTTAGTCCATTCTATGAATTCGTTCTACGGAGGATACCTTCATTCCTATTGTATGTCGAAATAAGCCATCAATCACTGTCTCCGCAAGTGATTCTGGCGTTTCTCCAGTCGCCTCGGAAACGCCCAACACAAGAAGATTGTTCCGCCTACTCGTGTCCTCAAGTTCAGTAAATGTTTTATCTAATTGCGTCACTGTCTGTTTGAATCCACGGTTTTTATAAATAGTCATTTTTAATAGTTATTTTTATACATAGGGGACGAAAAGCACACCCACACACAGATCATATCGTATAGGTTCCGCTAGATAAACGCCAGACTCCGACGTGATAAAAGTACCAGCAAAAGAGTAGCTACTTGGGCTGGTTGGTATTGCATTTTTAAAAGAAATATAGTTTCTTAGTGCGCAGAACGTTTTAGAAACGTTTTTTTCCTATCTGACTCCTTTCTAAAACGTTCTGCGCACTAAGAAACTATATTTCTTTTTAAAAAAAGTACCAGGCGTAACTTGCCGACCAATACTCACCGGCAAATCGCAGATCACCTCCCAGACACTCCCGAGCACCAAAATATGAATCCGTCCTAGCGAGTCTGCCCAGCAGAGACTCCCTTGATCGCTGAACCTGAAATTGCGTCCCGAAAGGCTCGTTAAGTGTAATATCATTAAAAGTAGCTTGAAGACACCGCTTGCGTGATGTTAAGTTCGCATATATTGGTCTCAGCGACATACAAAGACTGAAATCTTGACAGGCGACTGGAACAGAAAAAAACGACGTCAAGGGCAACACGTCAAAAAACTCTTCACGTAGATCGCGAAACTTGTGGCGCTCGAAAATGATATGGACAAAGAAAGAAGACGGGACGATGCGCTTAAGCGCATCGTCTCTTTCTTTGTCCGTGTCTCTTTCGTGCGTCACAAGTTTCACGATGGATCACCACCAACAAGCTCATGCTTACGTCCTGTCAACTCTGCACGTGTAGAAGGTTTCCGTACGGCAGCGGTAATGTGCAAATTCTCTTGAGCCATTTAATTTTCCGTGGGTGTTTCTTAGTCTTTTCATTGCTTCATGTTAGCTGAGCATGTTCATTTTTCTATGCAATCTATTTGCTGCGATAAAGCATGCGCTTCTGAGAGAATTCGGCATGTGTCTTTACTGCTTCATCTAGAACCACTGATCATCCAGACTACACAGAATACCCCTAACAGAAGGGATGGAATTTTTCACCAATTCATGGGGTGAATATGCCACATCATCCTGAGTGCATAAAGTAGTGTGAGTGACGGCTTTTTACTCTTGAGCATCGTCGCCGTAAAGCATCTGCCACATGAAGCATCAGCGAAGTGCACATAATACCTTACCCTCTTGAGACCTGAGGAAAAAGTACTTAAGGTGAACTCGTATAAACACTTTATTTTGAGCATTTGGGGATCACAAAACACTTCTCAGAAGAAGAAAAAACAAAAACTGCAATTTCAGAGGAGAAAATGGATGTACCCATTTGGGTACATCAGGCCTAAGCTGAGTAAAAATCAACAGAGCCATTTTTCTTTAGAAGGCAAGGAAACAGCTGACATTTAGGGTGTTTAACGCGGGTTTTCACGCTGTTATCTTCATTGTGGCATCTTATCTGAAACTTTGGGTGCACATGCCATGAAAAATGTCCCTGCATGCGTAATCGGGCCTCATTAGCTGGTACTGAGACCACTTTGCTACGTTTTGAGACTTCCAGAGATAAGCCAAATTGAACATCCAGCTCTACTGCATTTTGGAATTCTTGCATTTGCTTGACGTGTGTGTGAATTGGCATTTTCGCCACTCTGTTTTTAAACTTCAATTGGTCGAGAATGTTCTTGCTGCAACATCTATGAGCTTGCAGTCATTACGGCATTCGATCCTGAGATTCATCGCCACTAGTTTCAAAAAGGGGGGCAAATACCCTGATGGGCCACTTCTTTGCATGAATATCTGTGAATATCTCTCCTGAATTAAGGCAGGTACGTGTCCGAAAGGTCCACACCACCCATAATTGTTGCTGCATGCTTTGTTGCAATGGGGATGCTGTACATCTACTTTTTTTCTCCTCCTATGACCTACGCGTACCCGCATGCGTTCTACCCCTTTTCGATTGGGCCTACTCTGCCTCTTTCAAAATCGAGCCGCAAAGTTCAACTTGGAAGCTCACGGGTGCATCATTATCTTCATCATAATCATCATCATTATCATCATCACTGCTGCTATCTGACCATTCACTGCTGCTGTGCAGCTCACCCACAATGTCGCGTTCTTCAGACAAGTCAACATCACTCTAAAAGAGTAGCTCTTGTATCTCCTAGTCACTGCGAAATTTGCCTGCAACACAAAACAAAATTGAATGTATTTTCAACGCAATGACCTGAAGTACCCAATTGGGTACATTGGTAAGTAAGTTAAGCTATCTCAGAGGCAACTCAAAGCAACAAGTCCGAAATTTCCATGCGCCTTCTCTAGTCTATCGTGATCGTTTATACTCACTGCTTAACAAAATATATCTAGCATTTCATTAATTAAGAAAAATCTAATCTCACCTGGTTGACTGCGCGCGCTTTCCTCGCATGACGCCGCCATACATCTTTTTACTGCGAGCGCGTACATGGGCATACGGGGACATGTCGCGGGCATTTTGTTAACTGATGCTTCCGCTCACAGAAACATCAATTTTCGTCAAGCGGTCTTCAAACATAGGATCACAGCGCACGTTTTTCAAATGTACCCATTTGGGTACCCACGGACTGAAGAGGTTACAGAGTCTAGCCGAAATTTAATTGCGTCGTTTGCTTATGATTGAGAACATTTAGAAGTGTTTTGGGATGACTGCCTTGCGTGACGACATTCCGTCGAGCCCTGCGGTCCACCGGTATTCTTAGTTCCCGTTTCCACAAAAAACGGCGTCAAGAGTAAAAGCACATCATAAGAGAAAACATAGCCCGAACAAAAAAGCTTTATTAAGGCGAAAGCCTCAGATGCCTCATCAAATGCGAAAAGTCACCGTCGGCGTGAACGCGAAGCATGCAAAAAATCATCATGCGATGACGTAATCATGGCGTCACGTCACGGCACATTACCACGTCAGCACACGAAATCGTCACATAATCCGAGGTTGGCCCATCCTGGAAGCCCTGCAGAACAAGTGCGGGATGCAATGCACAAAGGACCTTTCGAAGGTCAACCGAGAATTCGGCAGCCATGTGCTTTTAAAATGACTTTCCCAGGCGGATGGATGTTGTACTCAGCAAACATGTGTAGAATTTTTTTACGCATTCACGTATCTAGAAAACAAGCAAATGTGGGAACTGGCTGTTCATACATGCGTAAAGACGCCGCCACAAACATGCGCACTACCAGCACCAGCAGTGGTAGGCTGAAATGTAGTTCTTGTATTCGTGCGTGATGTATGTTACGCGAAGCGTAATACTGAAGCCTATGCTGATTTTATTTATTTTTTTCTTTATGACACGTGTTACGAGCTGGATCTACGTTGAGTGCAGTAGTTGTGCGCACATCGCGTGCTTACCAGAGACTACACTGCAGCGCTCGTGTCTCTTTCGATAGACACACGAGTTAGCGCTGACGAGTTAGCGCTCGTGGACTAGGAAAACAGGCACATGAGTTAGCGCTCGTGTGTCTATCTTCGTTGTCTTTTGTGCGCGCTAAAGAAGTTTAAATATCGATACATACCAACTTGCCCAGTTATGAGTCTTACTGCACTACACTGGCGCCTACTGGTGACTACACCAGGCAACTTATGGTCTAACATAGCATCAGCACTCACGTTTGAGCAGAGACGTCAGTATTATCGAAACGAAGCGCGCTTTACGGCGTGACTATGTGAATATCACTCCTAACTTTCGTTCGCGTATTCCCCAGGGGTCGAGCAACGCTTCAATATTACTCGCTGAATCATAGGAATACAAATGTGTTTATTTGACTGCTATGAAACTGTAGTCAACATAAGAACTACAACTGACGTTAACCCGGCATGACGTCAGTGTCATAGGTTTACATATGTAAAGTATATTGCTTGTTTAAAAAATTAGATAGCCAGCACTGCAACGGACCGTATGCCTGCAGGGTGTCTTTTTGCAAGAAGTTTAAAGACCTGTCATGGCTCTGTGGTAAAATACCTGACCGCCAAGCAGAACACTTGGGTTCGATTCATGCTGAGATTCTGAGTTTTTCTCTTAGCATTCATCGGGTCTGCGCTGCAGATGTCAGTTTTTCTTAACACTCTCAAATTTAAGTTACTGTCTGTCGTCGCCGTTCCTGGGTAGATATAAACTGTTAATCACCTGTGGCGCATACCTGAGTACCGCGGCCCGTGGTATACGGGTATGTGCCACACGTGTCCGGAGGAAAGGATTTGACGACTTACGCGACAGGATTTTCACGTTATTCATATCGTGACCAGACAGCAGAGTTGCCAGATGCTAATGGCTTAGAAGCAAATAATCATCACAAAAGAAGCCCCCAAAAAAGCGGCGCGCCTTTCGCGAGGAAGCCCCAAAAAACCGCTTGGCCTGAGCGGAACGCGCAGCACGGTCACAGCGAAAGCTGGAAGAGCGACCTTTCTAGAGCATTTTTTAAACACTCTTGGGTCAACTATTACAAGCACACTTGCATGGTACCCACTACGCCATAAATCATCATAATTTTTGTGTAGTGGAGAAGCGGCCACTATGCCATTATTGGTCATTCTTCGGAAACGCGCGGTACCCGCTACACATTTGTAGCGCATTATGTGCACTTTGTTGACGCTGTGGCTGACGACTATGAAGAATTATACCTGAGGCTTTTGTAATGGGTTGCAGCATTGAACGACCCACTCGTTACGCAATTCGTATTGTGTAACGCCTGGTTGTTACTTTACTGTTCAAAAACGCTTTACAATATATGTTACGCGATTTCTTACCCGACATGAAGCCCGCATAGGGTCAGTTTGCAACGTAGTTTCAAGCACCGGCGTAGCTCAATGGTAGAGTGCTGGGCTGCCACGCAGAGCCCAGCACTCGATTCCCATTCTATCATTGGTATGTTTTAGTTATTTAGTTTTAAATGCGAAGCATTTCTTAGCGAACTTCGGTGACTTTGAGCGTATCTATCTATCTATCTAGCTATCCATCTAGCCGCCTACGACTTTGTGCTCTCCCGGCCGTATAGTTAATTGGATTTATACCAAATTTGGTATGGCATAACATGACTCTATGACGAACGTAAATGGCTGGTCATATCATAAAAATCATGACTAACTTGTCATGAAAAGTATGATTTACATGCCACACTCATGGTGCGCTCGCGGCCGTTTCGTTAGCTTGATATACAACAAATTTGGGATTGAGTGACGTGTCCGCATGACGAACACAAATGACAGGCGGTAATATGCAAATAATGACTTGTCATGTGCGACATGACTTGCATGCCAGGCTCATGGCGCGCTCGCGGCCGTTTCGTTAGCTTGATATACACCAAACTTGGTATTGAGTGACGTGTCTGTATGACGAACATAAATGACAAGTGAAGGAAAGTGTGAACTTAAGGGCTCGTTTCGTTTGTTAAACACATTATTAATGAGAACTAACAGACAATGATGCCAAGGAAAGTATAGGGGACGTTATTAGAAGTAATTGTAATGTAAATCTGAAGAAAGGAAAGTGGACGAAACGATAACTTGCCACCGGCAGGATCCGAACCTGCGACCTTCGAATAACGCGTCCGATGCTCTACCACTGAGCTACGGTGGCGGTCATCCCTCCGTCCACTTTTTAGGGTATATATGTTCATTTAAACGTGGGAGCGTCAGTCAGCGCCGCCTGTTGCCATTACGGCGAGTCTGGAACACCCTTTTTGCCTGTAGGCGTCACGTAGTACGTGATGTTATTACGAGCTGGCAGCTGACCAATAATCCCTCGCATACCACCTGAAGGCAACAAGTCTGCCAGAACGAGACCCTCGGCTATGAACGAAGGAAAGAAGTGTGAACTTAAGGGCTCGTTTGGTTTGTAAGGGCTCGTTTGGTATGACGATCCTGCCGGTGGCAAGTTATCTTTTCGTCCACTTTCCTTTCTTCAGATTTACATTACAATTACTTCTAATAACGTCCCCTATACTTTCCTTGGCATCATTGTCTGTTAGTTCTCATTAATAAATGACAAGTGGTAATATGAAAATCATGACTTGTCATGTGCGACATGACTTGCATGCCACGCTCATGGCGCGCTCGCGGCCGTTTCGTTAGCTTGATATACACCAAACTTGGTATTGAGTGACGTGACCGTATGACGAACATAAATGACAAGTGGCAATATGAAAATCATGACTTGTCATGTGCGACATGACTTGGATGCCACGCTCATGGCGCGCTCGCGGCCATTTCGTTAGCTTGATATACACCAAACTTGGTATTGAGTGACGTGTCTGTATGACGAACATAAATGACAAGTGGTAATATGAAAATCATGACTTGTCATGTGCGACATGACTTGCATGCCACGCTCATGGCGCGCTCACGGCCGTTTCGTTAGCTTGATATACACCAAACTTGGTAGTGAGTGACGTGACTGTATGACGAACATAAATGACAAGTGGTAATATGAAAATAGTGACTTGTCATGTGTGACATGACTTGCATGCCACGCTCATGGCGCGCTCGCGGCCGTTTCATTAGCTTGATATGCACCAAATTTGGTATTGAGTGACATGACTGTATAACGAACATAAATGGCAGGTGGTAACATGAAAATCTTGGCATGCGTGTCATCTACAACGCCATTTACATGCCACGCTCATGGTGCGCTTGCGTCCAGTTCGCTGTTCAGGCACGTCGGCTGGCGTCCAGTGGGCACCATGTCAAATCCGTTCCTGTTTTTCATGCAGTTTGCTTTGATCGCCTCGACTACGGCAGCCAGCACAGCGAACACGGAATCCACGCCTGTTCCACGAGCTAACCAGCACAGAGACTGCGCAGAGGAATTCCTGCATCTGAGCGACGACTGGGGACACCCGTATGCAACTTCGTCGATAACATCGACCCAAGATACAAATGCTCTGCTTCCATCGGATTTCTTCAGTGGGCACGTCGGCTGGCGTCCAGTGGGCACCATGTCAAATCCGTTCCTGTTTTTCATGCAGTTTGCTTTGATCGCCTCGACTACGGCAGCCAGCACAGCGAACACGGAATCCACGCCTGTTCCACGAGCTAACCAGCACAGAGACTGCGCAGAGGAATTCCTGCATCTGAGCGACGACTGGGGACACCCGTATGCAACTTCGTCGATAACATCGACCCAAGATACAAATGCCCTGCTTCCATCGGATTTCTTCAGTGGGCACGTCGGCTGGCGTCCAGTGGGCACCATGTCAAATCCGTTCCTGTTTTTCATGCAGGTTAGTAACGATGCTTCCACAATTAAATCCAGCGACCCTTGCTTTATCCAGCTGCCGTGCCCACGCAGACTGATTGAAGTGTACTTTATTGCCCGTGACTTCTTGTTGTCGCTTCTCATGATATGTGGTGACGTCGAGTCTAATCCAGGGCCTGCCACTCAGCAGGTTCTAGCTGAACTGCTTGAGGGCCAAAAAGATATTCAACGAAGGTTGAGGGGGATATTGAGGTTAAACTGCAGAAAGTGGACGAAGCTACATCTGCGATAAATGAAATCAAGAACTTGACCCGCGACCTAGATTCACGAGTTACAGTTCTGGAAAGAAAGCTTGTCGACCTAGAAGATTACAGCAGACGCAACAACCTAATTGTTTTTGGTTTAGCTGAAAAACCAAACGAAACGTATGAAGAACTGTCGCAGCTTGTGTTGAAAGACGTGTTCGCCGATAAACTTGGCATAAAAGTCATTTCGGTAGAAAGAATTCACAGATTGGGTCGAAAGCAACATAACAGGCATCGACCGGCTATCATCAAACTGTTCGATCACCGTGAGAAACTAAACATTCTAAAACATTGTTTTAAATTAAAAGGCAGCGACTACTCTGTATCAGAAGACTACTCCCCTACTACAAGGCAGACACGCAAGAAACTGTGGGAAAGCACTGCTGAACTACGGAGGGCGGGTCAGAAGGTTAAGCTAATCTCCAACAAGATAAAGATTGGCGAAGAACTGTTCATTTGGGATGATGCGCGAGACGAGAGAATCCCGGCGCATGATAGCAGCGATAAGAACAAAAGAAAGCAAAGAAAGCAATGAACTGACACCAGGCACAATGAATCAGAAAACTTAACGCTTTTGTGTTTGAACGCCCGCAGTCTTGTAAACAAGTTTGTCGACTTCAGTTGCCTAGTAGAGTGTCATAATCCATCAGTTATATGTGTCACTGAAACCTGGCTTAATGAATCTATCTCTGAAAATGAATTTCTGCCCTCTGGTTACTCTGTTATTCGAAACGACAGGTCGTGTGGTCGCGGTGGTGGCGTGGCGATTTTTATCAAAAATGGCATTGAGTACGCGACTCTGCCTGACCTCCTTGAAACAGAGTCTGTCTGGTGTAAGATTAAGGTATGCAGTGTGTTTGTAGCGATTGGCGCTGTATACCGGCCGCCAAATGAAGATGGCAATTGCATATCGGCTATCACTGACTATATCGTAAAGCACAGACTTCACGACGGCAAACTGATCATGTGCGGGGATTTCAATGCGCCCCACATTAACTGGGAATCCTTCACCACAACCGGCCGTGATAAGGTTCTCTGTAATTCTTTGATTGAATTCGCTGTATTCCATGATTTTACTCAAGTTGTTCACAAAGCCACTAGAGGTTGTTCAATCCTGGACCTTGTTTTTGTTACGGTTGACCTATTGAATGATGACTTTGAGTGTGAAGTTGTAGAAGGTGTTTCAGATCACAATGCAGTCTTTGTAAATTTTTCTGTTACCTGTGAAGTTAAGAAACCAGAATAAAAAGTTGTTACTGATTTCTCACGTGCCTACGATGAAGGTGTACTTTCCCTGCTAGCAGATTCCTATGACAATTTTTTGTTTTCCAGCAACAGATGTGGTGTGAACGCGTTAGTGGAACACTTTGGTGCGATTGTGTCCGAATGTATATCGAAATTCGTGCCAAACAAATGTGTCAAGCGCAATCCTAATCACCCATGGTACAACAGGGAGATAATACAGCTTATTCGCCGCATAAAGAGACTACGTCGCCGATGTCGTTCCAAGCCAAACTATGATTTCCTTTTGTGTAGGTTAAAAACAACACTCAAAAATAAAATGCATGAAGCCAGAGACTTCTACTACAATAACACGTTGTCAACGTTCATTAGGGAAAATCCGACCAAGTTTTGGAAGACAATTAATCCACCTTCCACCAGCCCTTGCTCATTCATTATTGAAAACGAAACCTGCTCGGACGCTCAGACGATCTCAGAAGCCTTGAATAGTTACTTCAAGTCTGTGTTTACCACTGATAATGGCACTGTCCCTTCTTTTGACACCCCCCCCCCCCCCCTCTGTTTCGGTAGCTATTCCAGATATTGAGTTGAGTTGCTGCGGTATTCACAATCTCTTACTAAACATAGACATCACTAAAAGTGCCGGTCCAGATGATATCCCCTAACGCTTTTTTGAAAAGGTACTCTGAATGGTGTGCACGGTACCTCATAATTATATTCAAGAAATCACTTGACTCCAAACGGGTCCCGCGAATTTGGAAGGTCGCCAATGTTGTTCCTATCTTCAAATCGGGTAAGAAAGAAATCATTTCTAACTATAGACCAATTTCATTACTATCTACGTGCTGCAAGCTACTAGAGCACATCATCCACAAGCACATCATTCAATACCTAACTGACAACGACATCCTTTCACAGCATCAGCATGGTTTTCGCAGCGGTTTTTCCACGGTTACACAGCTGATCAAATTCACGCATGACATCGCCTCATCACTTAACAACCATGAACAGATCGACGCCATCTTTATTGATTACTCCAAAGCTTTTGACAAGGTATGCCACAAAAAACTTCTCCTCAAACTTCGCAACTTTCTCACAGGCCCCTATGCTGAAAAATTACTTGGCTGGATTACGGATTATTTGCACCTGAGGAGTCAGTTTGTTCGCTACAACCACCGACAGTCATCATCAGCTCATATTTCCTCAGGTGTTCCCCAAGGCTCTGTTTTGGGACCCCTTTTATTCATAATTTACATTAATGATGTCGTTCAAGTTGTTACTAACACTCCAGTTAAGCTACGTCTATACGCTGATGACTGTGTTTTGTATTCGACTGTGCGTAGTGTCACTGATCAGGTTTTGTTAAATAATGTGTTTTCTTCTTTTTGCGACTGGAGCAGAACTTGGCAAATGGAGCTTAATTTTCAGAAAACGGTGACAATGACTTTTACTTATAAAAAGGAACCATTGCAATTTAGGTATGGCAGTCCCGATCATACACTAGGAAACGTCCAGGAATTCAAGTACCTTGGTGTTGTATTCTCTCCAAACTTAAAGTGGCACAAACACATTGACCTTATTTCTGCAAAATCACTTAAGAAATTAGGGTACTTAAGAAGAACGTTAAAGGGTGCCACAAAAGAATGCAAGCTTATAGCCTATAAATCACTGGTCAGGCCTCTTCTTGAATATGCGTCAGTTGTATGGTCGCCACATCTTGCAAACGACAAAGATAAACTTGAGTCCGTCCAGCGAAAAGCTATCAGATTCATTTTTAATCGCTACGACCGTAACTTCTCCCCTTCAGAGCACTACCACGTTTTATCGCTGAATCGTTTAGAACACCGACGTATGTGCGATCGGCTTATCATGTTACATAATATCGTACACAAATCTGTCCGCATAGCTACACCCATTTCATTCACCAGTCATACTACCCATGTGACGCGCCGATACAATCCGTTGAACATTGTGCCATTCAGATGTTTTATTGATTGTTATAAATACTCTTTTTTCCCGTGCACAGTTGACACGTGGAATAATCTTGACAGTTCTTTGAGACGACTACCACATGCACAGTTTGTAAAAAAAGTGTCCAATTATGTATTTTGACGTTCTCATTCTTTGTTGTTCTTTGTGCGTTTCTTGTAACCACTCCTGCAATGTCTCAAACATGAGACAGCAGTATCTGTAAATAAAATAAATAAATAAAAAAATTGGTATTGCGCGACGTGACTGTATGACGAACATAAATGACAGGTCCTAACATGTAAAACATGACATGCAAATTATATAAAGCAGGATTTGCTCCTTCCTGGCTGCTTCGCATTACATGGATTCCCACAGTGCGTGGGATCAGCCGGCTTTTTTTTTTCTTATTTCGCGCGATAGTGCTTACGAACACCGGCAGCGGCGGTGGCGGCAGCGGCGGGTGTTATGTGATCTCATAACATCTTTCGCATTAAAAGGGAAAATATAGGTGGCGCAGCAGTCCACTGCACCAATGCGCCGCCGGCACCACGAGTGGCCACTTGCGGTCACTTCAGTTTCAACTGGCGTGCTACGAATCGTCGTCTCTCCGTCTGCTACGCCCACGTTGTAGGCAAGTGCGTGTGCGCGAAGGCGGTATATTTGATGAGGATTAGCAGTGCAGGATTCCTTTAGCCCTCAAACGAAGAGAAAGGCCATAAATTACACAGAATCAAACATGTTTCCGATGTGACAGAGAGAACGGACGCGCGACACAGTGTTTTGAAAGGGCGATTCGTGCGGCCGGCAAGCGTAAACCTCCAAGCATAGGCCGTCACCATTGGTGTTTGTATGCATTCTTTATTGTCATTTTGCCTGCTTAATGTTGAGTAAGCGATGGTATTTGTGTGTTATATGTGTTATACAACCCCTTGCGACGGGAGCAAGTAAAACGTACGATCACCGAGCTGCACGTGCTGCATTTAGTAACGCGTGGCAGTTCCGCGAAGTTTTCTGTGCTGTACTTCAGCTCCGTTTGTAGATGTTGCTGAGGCTGCATGAGTAAGTTTGTCACGTGCCAGCTTTCCACATGATATCTTAGTTACCACGTAGCGCAATAGAACGGCGTGGCGCGGCTTCGCTTGAACGAACAGTGCTGTTAAGGGCACCGGCAGTACATGGGGAATAAATTTGAAAATTCTCGCGATCCACGACGCATTTGGACAGGCATGCAGGGCTTCTTCCTTACTGTTGTTGTTTGCGAACTGTGCCGCTAGACGAACTGCCGCAGCAGAGTACGAGGGAAAATTGCTGGATCTGTCGACGGCTTTCCGCCAACGAAATGCAGACTACAGACTCGAGATCACTTTGCCGGCTGCCACTTGGTTCCGTCAGCACTGTAAAAATATCATTTAACTTGAGTGGAGAGTAAATTCACAGCGAATCAGCTACAGCACGTACAGCCGTCATTTTTATGAAAGAAAACACACGAGTGCGTGGCCCGTGCGCTCCGGCGGCTGCTTGCAGCGCGTTCAAGCGGGAGAGAGAGCAACCATAGCCTCTTTTCGCGTCATCTAGTGGTGAGCAAAACAACCAGTCATTGGCGACATGGAACCGGCGGCGAGATTGCAGCCCCCTCCCCCTTCAAGGTGATTACGCAAGATGCCCCCCTCCCCCTTCAAGGCGATTACGCAAGATGCGCGGCATGTTGTGTAATCACCTTGAAGGGGCACGGGGCTGCAATCTTGCCACCGGTTCCATATCACCAATGACTGGTTGTTTTGCTCGCCACTAGATGACGCGAAGAGAGGCTGTGGTTGCTCTCGCTCCCGCTTGAACGCGCTGCAAGCAGCCGCCGGAGCACGCGGGCCACCCGCTCGAGTGTTCCCTTTCATAAAAATGACAGGTATACTTGTTAACGTATCCGCGGAATCACTTGCTTTACGCGGCGTACGCTAATCCTGACTTCCCGCCGGTTTGTGAAGCATGTTAACGGCGGGAAACTGAAAAACGTTGGTCCACGTGCGTAGTTCTTATAGTTATTGACACAGTTTACTACACAACAATTCATGCGCGACATTTCAAGAAACCGCTAACAACATGACACGGCTCCGCTCATGGGTGGGCTGCTGCACGGAGCTTTCGTTACTCGCGCACCGCGGCGCCACCGGCTCAATGCACGTTTACTATAGTGAATTTTCTAACCCTTCAAAATATTTTCAATTATAATAAAAATGTCACACAGATACGAAGTTGAAAAAAATCACTTTGATTCGTTTGTAAAACTATGAACGAAAGCACATATTTCCTTTTTAAGATTGTCTCTAGGGTAGTCTCCATTTCTTTGAATGGACGTTTGCCAGTGCATGATTAACGTCGATAGTACACTACCCATACGTATGTCTGACTTCAACACTCAGCTGCTCAAAGTAATCGACAAACGCGCTACTGCTGAACGGATGAAGACTGTATTTGCTTAAAAAAATGCGAATAAGCCCAAAAAAAGTCGGCAGATCCCACGCACTGTGGGAATCGATGTAATGCGAAGCAGCCAGGAAGGAGCAAATCACGATTTACATAATTTGCATGTCATGTTTTACATGTTACAACCTCTCATTTGTGTTCGTCATACAGTCACGTCGCGATATACCAATTCTGGTGTATGTCAAGCTAGGGAACTGGACGCAAGCGCAGCATGAGCGTGGCATGTAAATGGCATTGTAGATGACATGCATGCCAAGATTTTCATGTTACCACCTGCCACTTATGTTCGTTATACAGTCATGCCACTCAATACCCAATTTGGTGTATATCAAGCTAACGAAACGGCCGCGAGCGCGCCATGAGCGTGGAATGCAAGTCATGTCGCTCATGACATGTCATGATTTCCATATTACCACTTGTCATTTATGCTCGTCATACAGTGATGTCACTCAATACCAAATTTGGTGTATATCAAGCTAACTAAACGGCCGCCAGCGCGCCATGAGCGTGGCATGCAAGTCATGTCGCACATGACAAGTCATGATTTCCATATTACCACTTGTCATTTATGTTCGTCATACAGCCATGTCACTAAAAACCAACTTTGGTGTATATTGCCACGCGCGTTTCTTTCACTGTATTCGATTTCCGCCCACAAAGACTATCAGCAGTACTCGGCGCAGACCGCGCCTTATTGTTCCAGAAGCTTCTCGCTTGTAGTAGATCGTTCTGTTAAGATTGCACGCAAGACGCTAACACTCAAGATTATTCCAGACCTTCCGCGACGACTAGTGATAAGGCTAGAATGTTCGACGCGTGCGTTATAAAAGCCGGCGCGTTCCAACGATGTACAGTTGTTGATCGACGGCCGACGCTCCGTTCGCCGCTATCTGTGCCAGTGTGCATAGCTGTAATCTGACTTTACGTTTCACGGCCACAAGTTCGGCCAAATAAACAGTTTCTTCTTTGACCCGCTCACTGTTGCCTTCGTCGACGTCACGACCACGTGACATCTGGTGGAGGTGCTTCCCGGTCCATGTACCGAACGCCCCCCTCCAGCCGTGAGCCAAGCCCACTCCGTGAAAAGGACATCGACGCCGACGCTGAGCAGCGAACCAGCCACAGGCAACAAGGGCTACCTCCAGAGTTCGGGCCCCTACCGGATAAGATTCGAAAGTCCAAGGCCACGACCACTACTGCGACAACTATGGCAGCCACTGCACCAACTCCCGGAACGGTCGTGATGCAGCAGCCAAGGGAGCCACCGACTTTCCGTGGATCATCTTTTGAAGACCCGGAGACGTGGCTGGAGACGTACGACCGAGTGGCCAGCCTCAACCACTGGGACACGGAAGAGAAGCTACGTCGCGTCTACTTCTACTTGGAAGACGCGGCAAGAACCTGGTTTGAGAACCGCGAGTCAGCACTTCAAACCTGGGATCTCTTCCGCGGCGCATTCCTGGGCACGTTCACGAGCGTCGCCCGCAAGGAAAGGGCCGCTTCTTCGCTGGAAACACGGGTGCAACTACCAAATGAGAAAGTGGCGATCTTCGTGGAAGAAATGACGCGGCTGTTCCGGCACGCTGACCCCAACATGCCCGAGGAGAAGAAGGTCCGTTTGCTCATGCGAGGGGTCAAGCAAGAACTATTCGCTGGGCTGATGCGGAACCCACCGACGACCATCCAGGAATTCCTGTCGGAAGCAACAGCGATCGAGAAGACGCTGGAAATGCGAACCCGTCAGTACAATCGCCCAACGAGTCAAGACAGCCCAGCCGTTTATGCTCTCGACGACTTGCGCGACACGATCCGAGCGATCGTGCGGGAGGAACTGCGCAAGCTGTTACCCTCACCGCAGCCGCAAGTGGACTCCATCGCAGAGATCGTTCGAGAGGAAATCCAGCAGTCGATGGGCACCTCTGAACCGCCACGGCCCCAGCCGCATGCCATGAGCTACGCAGCTGCAGCCCGACGCTACGCTCCCGCTCCACGCCCACGTCAAGAGGTCGCACCGCCGCATTTCCGCCGCCAGACAGCGCCGCCACCACCACCGACGCAATACCGTCCACCCGCCGGCCAGCACTACGCTCCGAGGAAGACCGACGTTTGGCGCGCCCCTGACAACCGCCCGCTCTGCTACCACTGCGGGGAGGCCGGCCACACGTACCGCCGCTGCCAGTACCGACAGATGGGGCTGCGCGGATTCGCCGTCAACGCGCCGCGTCCGCAGCCAGGCGAACGGCCTCGCGACATCGACGACTACATCATCGGAACACAGTGGACACCCCGACGACCTTCCCGCTCGCCGTCGCCCGGCCGCTACATGTCACCGCACCGCGGGCAGTACACTGGCCCAAACCGGGGCCGGTCGCCTAGCCCGTATCCGGGAAACTAAGGGCAGCAACCGATGGAGGTGCGGTTGCTGTACGACGAAATGCCGAAGATCCTCCGCGGCCGCCGACGACGACAACGCGACGAAACCTGCAGAACACGACGCGAAGCAGACGAAGCCCTGCCGGCGAAACGTCGCCGACCGACGAAGACGTGACGACGCAACAACGAGGCAGCGCAACAAATCGACGCAGCCGTGACCCGACGTCGCGACCCAACCGCAACGCACGACGACGAACCAGCGACCTCGACGTAATATTCGACGGCCACAACGTCACCGCTCTCGTCGACACTGGAGCCGACTATTCCGTCGTCAGTGGACCTTTCGCGACGAAGCTGAAGAAAGTGAAGACTGCTTGGCAAGGCCCTGAAATCCGGACCGCTGGCGGTCATCTAATAACGCCGGCCGGTGTTTGCACAGCAAGAGTCACCATCAATAACCGGACTTATCCCGCCAGTTTTCTAATCCTACAACACTGCTCCAGGGATGTGATACTCGGGATGGACTTCCTAAGTCAACATGGCGCCGTGATCGACCTGAGGTCTGAGTCAATAACCCTAACCTCAGAAAACGCACTGCCGCCCCACACGACGCCAGCGACCCATGCTTTAAATTTGATAGATGAGCACATCACCGTTCCGCCTTTCTCCAGCGTCATCATTTCGGTCGGCAGCGAAGAACCGATAGACTTGGAAGGCGTCATCGAGGGCAACCAGCACCTGCTTCTTAACCGTCAGATTTGCGTCGCAAGAGGCATCGCCGAGCTGCATGATGGCAAAGCTAAAGTAATGCTTACAAATTTCAGCCACGAATACAGGCACCTCAACATTGGTACGACGGTCGCCTTCATGAATGAATTCGTAGACGCCAGCAACGCTTTCATCCTCAGCGACGCCACGGAACCTGCTTCGACGAATCGAGGTCCCCAACCAGTTTTCGACGTGAATCCGAGCCTTCCGAAGAGCAAGCAATGCCAGCTCGAAGCCCTGCTCCTGCAATTCAGGGACTGCTTCTCGTCGTCGTCAAGGATCCGACAGACTCCACTCGCTAAACATCGCATTATAACAGAAGAAAGCGCCCGCCCAATCCGCCAAAGCCCGTATCGGGTTTCGACACGTGAACGTGAAGCCGTTAGGAAACAGGTCGACGAAATGCTACGCGACGACATCATTCAGCCGTCCAAGAGTCCATGGGCGTCACCCGTGGTCTTAGTGAAGAAGAAGGACGGAACCCTACGCTTCTGCGTCGATTATCGTCGCCTGAACAAAATCACGAAGAAGGACGTGTATCCTCTCCCACGCATAGACGACGCCCTGGATCGACTCCACAACGCGATGTACTTTTCGTCGATGGACCTCAAGACCGGATATTGGCAAATCGAAGTCGACGAGAGAGACCGAGAGAAGACTGCCTTTATCACACCAGACGGCCTCTTCGAATTCAAGGTCATGCCCTTCGGTCTTTGCTCGGCACCTGCGACGTTCCAACGTGTTATGGACACTGTACTCGCCGGCTTGAAGTGGCAGACCTGCCTTGTGTACTTGGACGACGTCGTTGTGTTTTCTTCGAACTTCGACGAACATCTCCGGCGCCTTGAAGCTGTACTTCAAGCAATCAAGGCCTCCGGACTCACCCTGAAGTCAGAAAAGTGCCGCTTCGCATACGAGGAACTTGCTTTTCTTGGGTCACGTCATCAGCAAGTCCGGAGTTCGCCCCGACCCACGGGAAACAGCTGCCATCGCTGCCTTCCCGCCGCCCACCGACAAGAAGGCCGTACGCCGATTTCTCGGCTTGTGCGCCTATTATAGACGCTTCGTCAAGGAATTTTCACGCATCGCCGAGCCACTCACTCACCTCACGAAAAACGACGTGGAATTCAAGTGGCAAACGGCGCAAGTCGAAGCATTTCAAGAATTGAAACGACGCCTGCAGACGCCTCCAATACTTGCGCATTTCGACGAACACGCCGACACGGAAATCCACACCGACGCAAGCAGCGTAGGACTCGGCGCCGTTCTTGTCCAGAGAAATTCCGGCGTGGAAAGGGTTATCAGTTATGCTAGCCGGTCGCTATCCAAGGCAGAAGCCAACTATTCCACAACAGAAAAGGAGTGCCTTGCCATCATCTGGGCAACGTCAAAGTTTCGCCCCTACCTCTACGGCAGGCCCTTCAAAGTTGTGAGCGACCACCACGCCTTGTGTTGGCTAGCTAACCTGAAGGACCCTTCAGGTCGTCTCGCCAGATGGAGTCTGAGACTTCAAGAATTCGACGTTACCGTCGTTTACAAGTCCGGACGAAAACACTCTGACGCCGACTGCTTGTCTCGCGCCCCCCGTCGACCCGCCGCCGCAAGATGACCAGGAGGATGACTTCTTCTTGGGAGCCATAAGGTGCCGACGACTTCGCCGAACGACAGCGAGCCGACCCAGAACTCATGGGCCTTGTGGACTACCTCGAAGGCAAGACCGCCATTGTTCCAAAGGCATTCAAGCGAGGACTCGCGTCGTTTTTCTTGCGAAACGGCATTCTCCTAAAGAAGAATTTCTCGCCACTTCGAGCCAACTACCTTCTCGTAGTGCCCTCAGCCTTGCGACCAGAAGTCCTGCAGGCTCTACACGACGACCCGACGGCTGGACACCTCGGACTTTCCCGCACGCTCGCCAGAGTACAGGAAAAGTACTTCTGGCCGCGTCTTGCCACCGACGTCGCCCGCTACGTAAGGACGTGCCGAGACTGTCAGCGACGGAAGACACCGCCCACAAGACCAGCAGGCTTCCTTCAGCCGATCGAGCCTCCTCGGCGACCGTTCCAGCAGATCGGGATGGACCTCCTGGGGCCGTTCCCAACGTCGACTTGCGGAAATAAATGGATCGTCGTAGCTACTGACTACCTCACCCGCTACGCCGAGACAAGGGCCCTGCCCAAGGGCAGTGCCGCCGAGGTAGCAAAGTTCTTCGTCGAGAACATCGTACTGCGTCATGGCGCCCCAGAGGTCCTCATCACCGACAGAGGTACGGCGTTTACGGCTGACCTAACTCAGGCGATCTTGGGATACAGCCACACAAGCCACCGCCGGACCACCGCGTACCACCCACAGACCAACGGCCTCACCGAGCGTCTTAATAAGACCATTGCCGACATGCTGGCCATGTACGTCCGATGTCGAACACAAGACGTGGGACGCCATCCTCCCGTACGTGACCTTCGCGTACAACACGGCCATACAAGAAACGACGCAGATGGCGCCATACAAGTTGGTATACGGACGGAGCCCAGCAACGACGCTCGACGCCATGTTGCCAAACGTCACCGACGAAGCAAACATCGACGTCACCGCCTACCTACAGCGCGCCGAAGAAGCCCGACAACTAGCCCGCCTCCGCATCAAGAATCAACAGACGACCGATAGCCGCCGCTACAATCTTCGACGACGCTTCGTGGAATACCAGCCCGGCGATCGTGTTTGGGTGTGGACGCCGATACGCCGACGCGGACTAAGTGAAAAACTTCTGCGACGGTACTTCGGACCGTACAGGGTACTTAGACGTCTCGGCACACTCGACTACGAGGTTGTCCCCGACGGCATTACGAACTCTCAACGGCGCCGTGCGCGACCTGAAGTCGTCCATGTCGTGCGCCTCAAACCGTTTTACGTGCGTTAGTGAACCTGAGGACTCTACTTTTTTCATTGGACTTTCTTGCTTGTGCTTATTGTTTATTGTGCTTTCTTGATTTATTTATTGTTGCATGCATTTTCCCCCCCGTGTTCTGTTTTAAGCATCGGGACGATGCTTTTTCAGAGGGGGGCATTGCCACGCGCGTTTCTTTCACTGTATTCGATTTCCGCCCACAAAGACTATCAGCAGTACTCGGCGCAGACCGCGCCTTATTGTTCCAGAAGCTTCTCGCTTGTAGTAGATCGTTCTGTTAAGATTGCACGCAAGACGCTAACACTCAAGATTATTCCAGAGCTTCCGCGACGACTAGTGATAAGGCTAGAATGTTCGACGCGTGCGTTATAAAAGCCGGCGCGTTCCAACGATGTACAGTTGTTGATCGACGGCCGACGCTCCGTTCGCCGCTATCTGTGCCAGTGTGCATAGCTGTAATCTGACTTTACGTTTCACGGCCACAAGTTCGGCCAAATAAACAGTTTCTTCTTTGACCCGCTCACTGTTGCCTTCGTCGACGTCACGACCACGTGACAATATCAAGCTAACGAAACGGCCGCGAGCGCGCCATGAGCGTGGAATGCAAGTCATGTCGCACATTACAAGTCATGATTTCCATATTACGACTTGCCTTTTATGTTCGTCATACAGTCATGTCACTCAATACCAAATTTGGTGTATATCAAGCTAACGAAACGGCCGCGAACATGCCATGAGCGTGGCATGCAAGTCATGTCGCACATGACAGGTCATGATTTCCATATTACCAGTTATTTATGTTCGTCATACAGTCATGTCACTCAATACCAAATTTGGTGTATATCAAGCTAACGAGGCCGCGAGCGCGCCATGAGCATGGAATTCAAGTCATGTCGCACATGACAAGTCATGATTTCCATGTTACCACCTGCCAATTATGTTCGTTATACAGTCATGTCACTCAATACCAAATTTGGGGTATATCAAGCTAACGAAACGGCCGCGAGCGCGCCATGAGCGTGGAATGCAAGTCATGTCGCACATGATAAGTCATGATTTCCATGTTACCATCTGCCACTTATGTTCGGTATACAATCATGTCACTCAATACCAAATTTGGTGTATATCAGGCTTACGAAACGGCCGCGAGCGCGCCATGAGCGTGGAATGCAAGTCATGGCGCTCATGACATGTCATGATTTCCATATTACCACTTGTCATTTATGTTCGTCATACAGTCATGTCACTCAATACCAAATTTGGTGTATATCAAGCTAACTAAACGGCCGCGAGCGCGCTATGAGCGTGGAATGCAAGTCATGTCGCTCATGAAGTCATGATTTTCATATTACCACTTGTCATTTATGTTCGTCATACAGTCATGTCTAGAGACCGGATTTTAGGCAAATGCCTATTGTGTTCCTTGCGTTCCTATCGTGTCACTTTGACATATGAGCATGAATTATGGGTTGAGGAGGGCTTTTATAGTGTTTTTATAGTGCCTATAAACGCCTATTTTTGGGGTTTGTGCCTAAATGTCTGTAAGTGCCTATAAATGCCTATTTTCGAAAATGGCGCCTTTATGAGCACTATTTAAACTCAAATTTTGCTTGCGAGTACAGTTTGAGACCCGGCAAAATTCATGTTACCCGGCAAAATTGACGTTTTGGTACTCTATGGGGTGCCACAATCTAGTTCACTTGTTCAACGAACTCCCAGTAAGCAACCGTTAGCAGCAGTGAAATGGGACGCGCCGGCTACTTTACCCCACCGCACTGACATGGCGCGAGCGGTTGGAGCAGAACGATCGAGGTGTAGTAGGAGGAGAGGAAAAGGCGCTATTTCTGCAATCGTAAATGGGAGCACGTCCCAGCGTATACAGTGCAATGGGTAGAGGAAAATAAAGGCGGCAAGAGGAGAGTGGTAAAGAGGATTGAGAGTGGCGTCCATGGCCGAGGACATGGCGGGCGGCTTTTACAGCCGGTTTTACAGTACAGTGTTCCCAAGGAATTGAAGCACCTCCTTGAAGACCTGGGTGTGGTGGTGTGGCAGGAAACAGGAGGTGCCTCTGTACAGCAGCAGGAATATGGAGAATGAATGCGAAACCATGCATGGAGTGCCGTCAGGGGAAAGTAGAGTGCGGGTAAAAGAAGATCAGATGTGCTCGTGGCTTTTCTCCAAGTCACATTAGAAATTTTAGTTAGACACTGGAAGGTGTAGCGTGCCCAATGAAAAGCTTTGTACACCACAAGAACTTTTTAGTTGGTTCATTACGAGCCGCGAAAGCATGATACTGGTAGGTGAGCTTGAAACCTTTGCCACTCGAAAGCCAAGTTCCTTAATAAATTTCCCTGCCCTCTTCGATATCGGAGCAACTCGGAGCCGGAAGATCACACGACGCAGACGCAGACGCATCAACACGTCATGCGCACAAGTGGTGTTGTATCGTTTCGGCGTTCTCCCTAGTGTACTGCCTGTTTCTGTGGGATGGATCCCTCTATATATGCGTTTGGAGAGGCTGGCATGGATGATGTATCCTTACCACGACACAGCTCGTCACACCGCTGGAACTGCTTCAAGGGAATTGATGCATCAAAAGCACGCCAAGCGTCAGGGCTGCCGCCGGGACGACACGGGAACGGCGAGCACATGGACGCAAACGAAATGGAGGCAGCTTAATTATATATATAGTCTCGCATCGCGCTCGATTTGAAGTAAAAAAATAATAATGAAAAATAAAAACGCACACAGATTTCGTTTGCATGTTTTAATATTTCTACAACTTTCATTCTGCTATTCAAGCAACCAGTAGCGTAGCCGGAAATTTTTTTCGGGGGGGGGGGGGGGGGGGGTTTCAACCATACTTTATGTATGTTCGTGCGTGCGTTTGTATGTGTGCGTGCATATATACGCAAGCAAAACTGAAAAATTTCGGGGGGGGGGGGGGGGGTTGAACCCCCCAACCCCCCCCCCCCCCTTGGCTACGCCATTGCAAGCAACAGATTGCACAAATTACACATGTGGTCTCGAATAAATCTCACAGTGTCTCCTGTGCTGTCCTTCTCAGCCATGCCGAAAAGAAAGAGACCCAGGAGCGTGTTTATTCGACGGTGGACACTTCACTAACCATGCAGGACAATTAAAGAAGCGCGTGTTCTGCAAACCGCGCGGGAAAAAGGACAATTGCGTGGCTACGTTAAACCATCGGCGCCTTTGTTCCATCATAGAATATAACATATTTTTTTTTTAATTTTCAGTCGTAGACAGAGGTCACGCACGTCTGTCATCGAAATTTTGAGTTTTTCTAAAAATTTATTGTGCCTATATTTACGATTTTGGGAGCCTAAAACTGTGTTTTGCCTGCCTATTTTTGGCGCCTAAAACGCGATTTTTAGTGCCTAAAAATCCGGCCTCTAGTCATGTCACTCAATCCCAAATTTGGTGTATATCAAGCTCATGAAACGGCCGCGAGCGCGCCATGAGCGTGGCATGTATATCATACTGCTCATGACAAGTTAGTCATGATTTTCATGATATGACAAGCCATATATGTTCCTCATACAGTCATGTTATGCCATACCAAATTTGGTATAAATCCCATTAACGATACGGCCAGGGGAGCACAAAGTCGTAGGCGGCTAGATAGATAGATAGATAGATAGATAGATAGATAGATAGATAGATAGATAGATAGATAGATAGATAGATAGATAGATAGATAGATAGATAGATAGATAGATAGATAGATAGATAGATAGATAGATAGATAGATAGATAGATAGATAGATACGCTCAAAGTCGCCGAAGTTCGCTAAGAAATGCTTCGCATTGAAAACGCGACAAGCGAGTGGGAAATTCTACAATCGACTCGGCGAAAAAAGAAGCCCAAATACGCTTACTAAAAGCGCAACCGCCAACTCTGCCAGACAGTCATATTCCTAAATCTCTCTTACCTTCCCGTACCAATTTTATTCTACACCAAGTTAAAGAGCCGATCACGACAGCACCCGGAACATACGCGGCTAGACAGACAGACAGACAGACAGACAGACAGACAGACAGACAGACAGACAGACAGACAGACAGATAGATAGATAGATAGATAGATAGATAGATAGATAGATAGATAGATAGATAGATAGATAGATAGATAGATAGATAGATAGATAGATAGATAGATAGATAGATAGAAACGCTCAACGTGTCTGCAGTTTGCTAAGAAATGCTTCGGGTTTAAAATTCACCGGCGATTACGATACTGCCTTTTTGAGCGCAGCTGTTTTGGTTGTTTTGCGATAAGCTGAGGCAAACGCTTCGACGGCGCGCACCTCTAGATTCTGGTGGCGTTGAGCCTCTGCGCGGGCATCTCGTCTAGCCACGACGACGCTCTTCCACCAGTTGCGTCGCTCACTGTTCATAAAGAACAGGCTGCCATTTTTTTGCTTATAGGTAGGTACACGGTTTACATTTAGAAGAGAACACGGTGAGCAGTGTGACTGGCGCGGACAATTTCGTGCAGCCCATTTCATATTAAGCTCCGCAGACGGAGCTTAGCGCGACTGCACTGTAACCGGGAGACCGCGTAAGGCAGCGCGTGGGCGCGTTCCACAATAGCCGACGCACAACGACGCGCACTACCATGGCGCCGCGGAACTTGTCGTCTCGCTACTGTCTGCTCCTCGCGCTCTCCTTTCAGTTCTTCGTGGACTCAGCGTTTGCTCTGCCGGTTACGGTGACGCCGCCGAACGCACGCCTAAAAGGACCTAGATTTCGCCTTCAAGTCGTCTAAGGCATAAGGGACCGCGTGACTTGTGCGTTTTAGCATCAATGAATAAATTAGAAATACAATCAGCACAAAATCAAGAATGGAGGCGAAATGCGATCGTAAAAGGTGTTATACCACATGTTTTGCAGGTGCATGATTTCATTTTGACGCCGTCTCATAGAAAGTAAGCTGGCGTTTTGCGGCCTCATCAGCGGTTCGCGTCTAGATGGTCGGTATCGTTGGGGCATTGTACGCTTCATACCAATGCACCAGTACCACAACCTTTGGACAATGTGGCCGCCGAAAGAGATCTGAAATGGAAGCTGACGCAGTGGCCATGTGGGTTGACATCCCTGCGCCCCAATATTAAAATTAATTTGTTTGTTTATTATTGCGATAGCGATTGTGCGGGACTTTGCCGTCGTGCTCCAAATAAAATCCAAATCGATAACATCACCCCGCGCATCGTACGTATCGCGCGCTAGCAAAATGATCAAAGCGCAGGGGACAAACGTGTCTGAGGCGAAACAAGCCGGCCATCTCCGTCACACGACGGGTGTACAACCGCAGCCTGCCGTCGATGGCCCCTCAAACCATGGAAATACTTAGGAGTTGAAACTCGCGTTAGAACGGGCGGAGTTCGACTGGCATACACACAGGATACACACCTTTTTTTTTCCTCCTGCAACTACGCGCCTCAGTGCGCGTAGTCTAGAAATTTTTCGTTCTTTCTGCCATCTCGCACCTTTGGGCGCGCAGCCCTTGTAAGGGCTAATCACAAAATGGAACCCATGGTCCTCAGGAGTAGGGGCAACAAGCGGCCCAAGGGAACCAAAAAAATTACACCATCTCCCGCTAAAGGGAACCATGTGTAGATGTGAAGCAGCGGGCGCTAACGCTTACACTGGCGGCGGCGTTGACGCTGGCGCTCATTGCAGCGTTGCGCAGGAGAGAAAACTGGGGAGGCGCAAAGCAGGCAGTGATGGAGCAGTTTTTCCTACTAGAACATGCCAATCGCTGCTAATGGGCAATGAGAGACAGAAGACTCCGACTGGACACAGAGACCCGCACTCCGCTTTTAGTTAACGCGCACGCTGCGAATTTTTATTGTTCAACAACGCACAGGAGAAATCTCCCACCGGCACCACTTTGGAGGTCAAGATCCATTGCTATATATACGGGATGGCCAGTGAACGGTTGTGCAGCGCGAGCAGTCGGTTTTTTCAACCAAGAAACTCGCTAGCAGACGCTGCCTGCGTCGGCGTCGCGAGGCGCGAGAGAGGGGGGGAGCGTAGGAGAGGAGAGAGAGGGGGGTGACACGCATGCGCAGTGGGAGTGTGAACGCCGTGGGGTGGGCAGGGATGCGTAGAGGAGAGAGGGGGGGAGCGTAGGAGAGGAGAGAGAGGGGGGGACGCGCATGCGCAGGGGGAGTTAGACGCCGCGGGCAGGGATGGAGAGAGGGGGGGGAGTGTAAGAGGGGAGAGAGGAAGGGAGGCGCATGCGCAGTGTGGGTGTGGTTGCCGCGGGGAGGGATGCCTAGAGGAGAGAGAGGGGGGAGAGGAGGTTTTTTTTTATTTTTATTTTTTTTAACTGTTTGCGCATGCGCAGTAAGGGTGGGCACGCGGCACACCACCACCACCACCACCACCACCACCGGATTAAGCTTCGCCATAAGATGCTTCACATCTAAAAGAACACAACGGATGTTACCTCACTGGCAACGTCCTCGGCGTCGTCCGCGACAGCACGCAAACATCAACAGGAGCCTCCGGCCCCTCGCGAAGAGTCAAGCCCGCCCCCCGAGCGCGCAAGAAAGGGAAAGCAGCAATACCTCTTCAACAGACATGGATACGACCATATCCAGCTCCTCCTGGGAGCACAACACTCCCCCCCACCTCACCCGATACTTTGGCGGTAGCGTGGAGGGAATCTGGAGCGGCCACTTTCCGCTTCAACATCCTCACTACTCCGGACTCCCCCCCACACGGCCGCCGATGCAAACAACACGACGGCGCCCGAACCCGAAGACCACACGGCCGCCAATGTAAACAACACGACGGCGCCTGAACCCGAAGCCCCTGCAACACCCCAATGCGGCGGCACTGTCATTTTTCGTCCGGTCGGGAAGAAGACCAACTTCCTGGCCGCGACTCGTGACTTCCATCGCGGCATTACTTTCCGGAATACCGGCAACACGGCGCGTTCGCGTCAATTTTCGGCGCAACCTCGTTGCTGTGGACGTCGTCAACAGTGCAGATCCTTCACCGCTCTTACGAGTGGCTCGGATCTGCGAGGTTCCAGTCAGGGCCAAGCAATTGGTGACCAACACCTGCGTAGGCACCATTTATGGCGTCGACGCGGACATTACTGCCGATGACATCGCGGCGAACCTCGAGTCGGCTGCCCCAGTCCAATCGTGCACTCGCCGAGGCAAATGCGTGACGATCACGTTCGAGGGCACCACCATTCCATCGGAGGTCTCCCTCTTCAAGCTCAGGAGACCGGTCCGGCCTCGTCTGCCGCGCCCCCTCCAGTGTGCCCGTTGCGGCCGCTTCGGGCACGCCACAGCAACCTGCTCGCATGACGAGCGCTGCCTCCGATGCGGCGGTAGCCACCCCAAGGGTCCCTGCTCAGCAGAACGCCCGCGCTGCAGCGGAGACCACGCTGCGAACGAGCCGCGCTGCCCCTCCTGGCAAGTCCAACGCAAAGCCGCCGTCATCATTGCCTCCTCGGATGGTCCCGTGACGCGCCGCCAAGCGTTGGAGAAAGCCAGGACTGCCGTCAACACCCAGCGACGCAGCGCGGCCTCTTCTCACTCCGTGGCTCAACCGGGCCTCTCCTTCCGCGACGCACTCACCGGTCGTCGTGAGACGGACTCGTCACCCTCCGTGCCTCCTCCTGCGAGTCACACGCCGTCAACCGACGATCGGAGGGACGCCGTGCTCGCCGCACTTGCTGCGGCGCTTCGTGCAGTGCTGACGTTAGTGCCAGTGGATTCTCCTGTTCGTGGAATGTGCGCCGCGGCTCTCGCCGCTCACGACGCCATCTCCACCGGTCAGGATTAACTCACTGGATACGACGCCCACTGCGAGGTCGACCGGACTTGCCACGTGAGTGCGGAAGACCTATTTTTCTTCTTCTTGTCGGTTGTTTACATCCGGCGCGCACTTCGTGCATTCACTGTTTACCTCCGACCTTCTCCGCGGCTTTTCCCGATGGCTGCGCATTGCGTGAGGCTCGCGCTGTCACGGTTTTCGGACACGGAATCAAGGCGCATTTTTATCTCTCTATCATTTTTTTTTCTCTTTCTACTTCGATCTTTATTCCCCTTCCCCCCCTCCCTGCGTCAGCCTGTTGAGGTGACCTTAAATGAGACAGTTACGGGCTGACACTTATCTCTTCACCTTTTCTTTAATAGCCACGACGCGTTAGAACGGGCGTCCAGATAACGTCACAAAAACAACCTTGAGAACATACCCCGACGGACGCACCATAGAGTGACATAGTAAACGTAAATAAATGATATTACACGTAACATTGACACCAGTTCAACGACACGGCTTTTTGCAGATGACTGCTTAAGTTATAAAGAAATAAAAAATGACAATGACCAGAAGGCACTTGACGACGCTCTTGCAGTTGTCAATGATTGGTGCACTACTTCAAAAATGGAAACAAATAAGAGCGAAACTGTCGCGCTACGCATCACGAAAAAGTCACAGTTTCGCCACAAGGCGAAGCAATGAATGCGAGAGCAACGAATTGGAATGTCAAGCGACGAATGGCAAGCAAGTCGAAACGTGCAGCGCGCTGCTCACGTACACATGACGCACGAAAACAACACGCACAGGACGAGAGAGAACTAACAACGTTCACAGCTCGGCACTTAACGCGCTGCTCAAACAAAAACGACGCACGAAACCGTATTCACTGGTACAGACGAGCGCGAACTAACAAGTGTCACAGTTGTTACTTCGCTGTGTTTGGAAGGCGCGTGTTCTTTTCGCAAACGGGGGGGGACTGCCGCGAGCGAAGTGACCTTCGTGCGCTCGGTGACTACAACGCAATCGTTCCGGCGAACGCCCAATTCTCCCCCCCTCCCCCCCGAGAGATAAGCGCACGCAAGGGCGTCTACCCCCCCACGGAGCAAAGTGCGCGAGACAGCGTGAGGGAGATGAGTGCATGCGCGCGGGCGTCGCGAACCGCGGGGCGGGCACCAAGCTAAGTTCCGCCGAGCGCGGCCTTTGCGCCATCTCGCTGGTAATGGTGAAAACACGCTGAAAACTCGCTGTATATAAATAGCTCGCCGTTTGAACGTTGAAGGACGTGCGCTATCGTGGCTCAGTGGTTAGCGCCGCGCCCTGCAGAGCGAGAGGTCCCTCGTTCGATGCAGCCCGTCGGTAGCATTTTTCTGAATTATTTCAGGGGCGAAGCCCCTTATGGCGAGACCTGGCCGGTTGTCGAGCGGCGTCGGTCGTCGATCGTCAACCATCCTCTGTACCCCGTAGTGTTCCCTTATCGTACAATAGAGGGCGCCGTCCCATAGAGATGCATGCAAACTGCAGTTGGGTGACGATATACTGGATGGCGCTGTACGCATTCCACTTCTTGTCTCGTTTCCGAGAGGGCGCTGTCCCATAGACATGCGTAAAATATGGTGGTTGGGTGAAGGCGCGCTAGATGGCGTTGGCGGTGCAGCTGCTCTCCGATTGGCTGCTGCGCGGGGTTGCGCCGGGCGGCGAGCGCCCGCTATCTCTCATTCCCCGGATCGTCGCCGTACGAGTGCGCTTGCCGGATCGTGCTGCTTGGCGGACCATGGACGACGAGGAGCGCCGGGTGCGGATGGCCGCTGCGGCTCTCGTGCTCGTCGGCAGGATCCCGAGGTGCGAGCTCGAGAGGCCGCCGCGACGCGAGCGCGGCGCCAGGCGAATCTCGAGGCGGTGCGCGCCCGCGAAGCCGCCGCCAAGCGCGCGCGGCGTCAGGCGGATCCCGAGACGGTGCGCGCCAAGGAGGCCGCCCAGCAGTAATCGCTTTGATTACTGCTGGGCGAAACCACTGAAGATTTCACGGTGTAACCATGATTGCTTCATGAGCCCCAAACTCTTCATCATTCACCCCGTGGATATGCTGTGATTTTTTCCTTTGTGGCTTTTATAAATGTATAGATACATATACATATACGGGCATGACGGCGGCGGCAACGGCGACGCCGACGCCATTGGCGAAGACCAGCCTAGAGTGTCCATATAATTGCTATCGCAATAATAAGAGCAAGGACGTCCTCGTCTACGATTATCCTATAGGTTCTACCCCCTCTCTACAGTTGACGCCATAAAGTACTTAGGCGCGACTGAAAAAATCCGTAAACAGGGCTTGTGTGCTCGAGCCGACGTTTCGACAAGTGGACTTTTCTTCAAGGCTAGAACTGATTTCCTTAGCGGTACCGTGCATGTGTTCCGTACCCTCTCCTCCATCCTAACAAAGGAGGGGGGAGAGGGTGACTGTGGATACGGGGGTTCGGGAGTATGTGTGCGTGGGGGGGGTCCCGAGACGAATTGTGTGAGTGAAGAGGGAACAGGTGTTCCTTGAGTTAAACGAAAAGAAAACAGCTTGGGGGGGGGGGGGGGGGGGGTTTAGACGTATCGCTGAATCCCAGGTGTCAAAAGAAGCACTACTTAACAATAGTAGGCTTTGAAATTCCTAGAGGGAGAGCTTAAAGGAGTCCTGACACAAAAATTTTCGCCCCGCGTTTTTTTGCTGCAATGTGTTGCTGGGGGGCCTGTTAGTCATAACACGGCACATCGTTTGCTGCAGCGCGCGACAGATAATTAGTTACAAGCTCCTCATTACCGACACAGCCTCAGTTTCGGTTTGACAGAGCTCCAAAAACGACAAGCCGCCGGGTGCAACTATCACCACCTAGCGAGTGAAACGCTCGGTCACGGAGCACACAGAACAGTGACGCACTTCCGCGCGGTCTGCATCGTCTGCTTGCATTCGCTTGTCACCCATGCTGCGTGATGTCGTCGCCGTTATCGTCCTCGCTGTCGTCGTCGGGCTCATCGTCGTCTGATGGCGACAATTTTGCTTGCGACGGGGATGGAAGGAATTTACGACGGGGCGAATCACTTCAAGGTTTGACCCGCTGGCGAGGAGTGCTTCGTCGGGAAGCGGCAACGATACCAGCGACGACGACCACGATGAACCTCGCGTCGGCAATGTACTATGATAAGACCCGACACACTCGTGCACAAATGTTCTGCAGGGCAATTCATTTAGCCAAAGTACGTTCGCTTTTTCTACGTTCAATATCCGATTGAATCACATGATAACATTGTGCTGCCCTTCAAGTTGTTGGTGCCGAAGAAAGCTAGGTAACACCAGAGCACCAGACGTGAGCGATGCACAGGGTGGAGTCGGAAGACCCATGTACGCCAAGTCCGGCGCCTGTGTGGTAAAGCAATGCGCCTCGAAATGGAGCCCGCAAACGCGACTGTTCTGCACGGGGGACCAGTCCTGATACTCCTGACGTCCACAAGCGCACACGAACTCGATCCACTTCTGCCGCCGAGGTTCGTCGCGGGGAAACGTATGCAGCGATACGCCTGATCCCGACTTCGACGTGCAGAAGGATTTCGGCATTGTGGCCTGTCACTGCTGCCCAGGCAGCACAGGGAAATCAAGAAGTCCTTGGGAGCAGGAAACGGGAAAGCTGTAGTGTCGCCAAACACAAAACTTTCAACGCGTGCGCCGCGGCAGCGCCTCCTCTTGGCCGCGGCCACACACTCGCGAGCAGCCGCCGAGCAGTCACCAACAGCGCAGTTAGCGCAGTGGCGAGCGCGCCAAAACAGAAATGGCGGCTACGACGTCATCATAACCTGTTGTATCTGGAAGTAGGGGGGGGTCACCTCGGGTCACCTCCGAGGGTGTCAATGCCGCCAGGTGCGGCCTAGAATGCTGGATCGCGCACGCGAACTTCAAAATTCATATAAAATACCTTCCAAGCTTTATTCGCTGTCGATATTTTGCAGATGGTACACGCATGTACACGGGAATCGAATCCAGCAGGCTATCTCGGCCGCGAAATTTTGTGTCAGTACCCCTTTAACTCTCACTGGTTTTCTTTGTGTGTGTACCATATCTAATGGATTCAAGAGCCCCTTTAGAAACGTTTATACCTGCTGGCTGGAGGGTATTGAACTTGTGAATAAGGTATGACTCGGTATATTTTCTGTCTCTTGCGGACCGGAAGTTTGACTGAAGTATGTAAAGTTTGAAATCGGCGTGACTATAAGACGTGATTTAAAATGAAGTTGCCACGCTGAAAATATTTGCTCACCAGCGGTAAACTGTGGTATTTACGACGCAAAATTGAAACTCGCTACGGCCCCGGTTAAGCTAACAGCGTATCTCACGTACGTATGGCCAACTCTGGAATCCCAAATATCATATGGGGCCCCTCAGACGTTGGGCTAATAAAAATGCCAGAAAGAGCACAGAGGAGAGCAGCTAGGTTCATCCTTTGAAAATATTCATCGAAAAAATTAGTAACAGAAATGGTACGTCTTCTGGGACTTCCCACTCTGTGAGATCGTCGAAAACTGTCCAGGCTAAAATTCTTTTCCCTACTGTCAAAAATAAACTAAATATTAATATAGATCACTATTTACCGCCGCGCAGAGTAAGAATTCTGAGAGAAATTAATGAACATACATATGAAGTACCTCAGCAACGCCTCAATATATATGCACATTCATTCTTCCCAAAAACTATTGGACAATGGAATTCACAACCTTCATCACTGCTCCGATGTACTTCAGTGGAGAACTTCGAGGAAGGGCACAAGCAATATTTCGCTCAGCCTTAGCTAAAACATTGACATATTGACCTGTGTATGTTAATTTTGCTTTGTTCTAACTCCTGCTATGTTATTGTTGGGAACAAGCTTGTAAATAAGTGCACAAGTGTAATGTATTGTATAGAATTTGTTGTGTATTGTATTTTATGTATTGAATTGCTTGAATATTTCATTTTGACATGTCGTACATATTTTTCTTGAAATGTTGTTTAGTGTGGTACAAAAACTGCAACCCACCCCTGTAACGGCCTGAGGGCCAACAGTAGGCTGAAATAAAAAAAAAAGTAAAGAGTGGTCAATGGCCGCCGTCCGCGGCCCAGGCAAGCAGGGTTCCTGCCGTCTGTTAGGAATGCCGTCCGTCTTCACCTGGGCGCGGCGGGGGGAGCATTACGACGAGCTGGAAAAGCGCACCTCCTCTCTTTTCTCCCTCCTCCGACCTCTCCGAGGCTGATGCCGCGTCGGTATTGGCCAGATGACATCACGTGGGACTAGAGCTGTGCGCCGGTCGCAAAATCGCCGGCGGCGGCGCGCCGGTGTTTCCACCTTCGGCGGCGGCGCGACACCGGCGCGGGGTTCATCGAACCGGCGGCGGCGCGGCGCGCGGGGGGGGGGGGGGGGGGTAGAGTCGATATTCAAGACTTGGCGGGGCGAGAAATTTGTCCCTTGAAAAAAATTTGCCCTTTGAAAAAAAAAATCTGTTTCCCCGAAAGGGCGAAGCAGTGAATGCGATAACGACATGTAATGTTAAAAATAACTAAGGCTATCGGCTAACTCTTTTTCATTATGTAACTGCGCAAAAACGGACGGTAACACAAAAGAAGAGAAGGCACAAACAGGCGCAGACTATCAACTGAAGTTTATTGCGGGAACAGGGCAATATATAAAGGGCAAAAGGGAGGGAGAAAAGGCTAGAGGGTATCCATATCAACAAAAAAAATCAAGGCCACATCAACCATAGCACGTGCGTTATACAAAACCTAGATAGCTGAGCTCTTTGTCATGCAAAGCAACAGAGGGCACACTGACGCACGACTCAGATTCCCTGTGAATGTGCGCAGCCTCAATCAGTTCGCGCGCTCTTTGATTCTTATGTTTGAACAACACAGAAGTGTCATTAAAGAGCGGTGCGCAGCCAGATTTATTGCAATGCGCTACCAGATGAAGTCCAGAATGGCCTTCAGAGAATTGTAATGTTCTCGAAGTCTGACATTTAGACAACGTCCTGTTTGTCCCACGTATACGCGATTGCACGACGGAAATACTAACGCATGCGAACGGAGGAAGATTAGTCTCGCGTATCGTTGCGATTCGCGGTAAAAAAATTGAAAAAAGGAAAACATGCACACATTCGGTGTGTGTTATCCCACTGAGAGTGTAAAAGATAAAAGACATGGCATAGTCAGTGGAATGGCCACACGCTTTCGCCGAACACACTTTGGAATGTACAAAGTGTCCTTCAATTTTTTTTTGTCCAGATTCCCTGTTCGGGTAAAAAAATAATAGACTAACGGCGGTGCGCCGCAATTTTTGCGCGGCGGCGGCGGCGGCGTGGTCACTCTCGGGACTGCGGCGGCGGCGTGAGCGGCGTGAGCAAAAACAGGCGGCGGCGGCGGCGTGGCGCGGCGGCGCACACCTCTACGTGGGACCCCGCGCAGCGTTCGTTTGTTTACACTCGCTCTCGACTACCATCTTTGCTCTCGAAGCGCGGCTCGTTCGTGTACAGCGCGTGTGTTTTACGGATACACACCGTGCGCGTTGTGCTGTGAAATACCTTTTCACCCAAAACTGACGTCGCTGTTGGTTGCCATGGGTGACTGTCGCGCCTTCTCATACCAGAACAAGTCTAGCGACGGCCAAAAGCTCTTCCTGATACCGTCCGTTCTGCGTAGCGAGTTGCGACAAAATACGTGGTTGCATAGAATCGGAAGTGAGAACTTCAGGCCGACATTTTCGACTCGACTTTGCGGGGTAAGTTGCGAGCTTCTCACTATGAGTATGCGCCAGGTTTCGCGTAATTCAATGCCCGCTCCAACGCCGTAGACATGTCTCAGTTACTTGTGCAGTACGTTGCCATCTCTCACTCACGTTTCATTACCGCTTCTGTGGGGTATGTTTCGCTCTCAACAATAGATGGTTACGTTTTCTCCTTGCCGTGATGCGCCGACTGGTTCAAGTTCGTGGTATTGGTTTGTGCGCCTAGCATCACGCACGCGGACACGCGATCGAAAATGTGATTGCGAAACTTGAGAGATTCGGCGCAGCTGTTTTAAATAAATATAATTGGAGTGCGAGAACTCACATTAAAATTGCTTCTCTCCGCTGCTTTTTTGTTGCGTGCTCGTTTATTTCAGAACAAAAAGCCGGCAGATCCCACGCACTGTGGGAATCGATGTAATGCGAAGCAGCCAAGAAGGAGCAAATCATGCTTTACATAATTTGCATGTCATGTTTTACATGTTAGGACCTGTCAATTATGTCGTCATACAGTCACATCGCGCAATACCAATTTTGGTGTATATCAAGCTAGCGAACTGGACGCAAGCGCACCATTAGCATGGCATGTAAATGGCGTTGTAGATGACATGCATGCCAAGATTTTCATGTTACCACCTGCCACTTATGTTCGTTATACAGTCATGTCACACAATACCAAATTTCCTGTATATCAAGCGAACGAAACGCCCGCGTGCGCGCCATGAGCGTGGCATGAAGTCATGTCGCACATGACATGTCATGATTTCCACATTACCACGTGTCATTTATGTTCGTCATACGGTCACGTCACACAATATCAAATTTGCTGTATATCAAGCTAACGAAACGCCCGCGTGCGCGCCATGAGCGTGCCATGCAAGTCATGTCGCACATGACAAGTCATGATTTCCATATTAGCACTCATCATTTATGTTCGCCATACAGTCACGTCACTCAATCCCAAATTTGGTAGATATCAAGCTAACTAAACAGCCGCGTGCGCGCCATGAGCGTGGCATGCAGGTCATGTCGCACATAACATGTCATGATTTCCATATTACCACTTGTCATTTACAGGGGTGGAACAGGGTACATGAGTTTGGGAGCAGTCCTGGGAGCAGGAAAAAGTGCCTTGTGTAGCAGGCTTGGAGCATCCAGAAAGACATTTTGGAGCAGGTTTGGAGCAGCTAGAAAGGCCTTTTCGAGCAAGTTTGGAGCAGTAAGAACGTTGAGAGCAGATGTAACCCCATTTCACAGCACTTGTGAAGCAACATTTGTCCAATGATGCATTTTTCAACCGCTAAGCTAAATTGTGGAATATGTTTATTATTGCGATAGCAACTATATGGGCACCTCTCGATGGGTTTTTGCCGTCACCGGTATAAAGTCCAAATTGATAACATCCACCCGCACGTCATATGTTATACCCGCGGGTAAAAGCGCGCGAGCGGAGGCGACGAACGCGGCTGAAGCAGAGCTCAAAGGAGCCGGCCCATCTCCGTCGCTCGGAGGGCGCATGCGATAACATCACCGCTATCGGGAGGCCTGCGTTGAAGCAGAGAGGAAACACCCCACCCGTCTTGAATGAGCATGAAAAAAACGCGAGTGGGGGGGCATACAAGGTTGAGGGGGGGGGGGGGGGTATAGCTGTCGTTCGAGCAGCAACTGTAAACTTTGCTAGCAAGGGCGCGGTCGCGATCGCTGGCGCGCGCGCTCGTATACATTTCTACGAGCTGCGCTCTCATCGCGATGAGAGTGGGCCAAAAGGGTTGCTCTCCCTGAAGCTGCCGTATTCTTTTACACCAGCTTTTTGTATAGAGTAATGTGAGATCGAATCCAAAATAGTTAGTTGACAGCCTGACTTCGTACAACATTACAATTTGTTGATATCGCATTCATTGCTTCGCCCTTGCGCTGACACTAACTTTTTTAGCTATAAACAGCCACCTTTTTTTTAGCCTGAACGTGCGTGCGTCAACCTCCAAATTGATAAGCGCTGTAAAGTGGAGCACAGCGGCGAAATGAACGAGAATACACGCACCCGGACGCGTGTTTCCGTATCATATCCCCTGAGATGTATGGGGCGAATTTTGCGCCGCTATTGGCTGGTGGTGGTCACGTGATCAAAACGCGCTTCCGGTATTTTTGTTTATTTTTGTTTCTTTTCGAGCAAGATGGTGGCGCCCGTGTTGCGTTTGTTTTGCGCTGAAGCCTTACGCGTATACATCTCAGGGGATATGATACGGAAACACGCCACCCGCGTACTATCCCCCCCCTTCTTTTGAGCACCGTTACCGACATCCTTTCTTCGTTTCTGAATGCTGCTGTGTCAAGTTACAAAAAAGAATCACAGTATTACCACAAGGGCGAAGCAATGAATGCGATAGCAACAAACTGTAATGTTACACGAACTGAGGCTGGCAGCTAACTCTTTTCGATCCGATATCGCCTAACTCCACAAAACGCTGGTGTAAGATGATACAGCCGCGACAGGGAGAGATGCTCTTTCGCACAGTCTCTTCGCGTTGAGAGTGCAGCACGTAGAAATGTTTACGAGCCATTCGCACTGATGCCTGCCGAGTAAGCGCGCACGCCAGCGATCGTGCGCTTAAGGCCTGACCACACGTACCCGTGGCAGCGCGTTAGCGCGTGGCTTTCTGACCCGGCGCCGCGCCCTCTCCCTATGGCGAGAGAGGGCGCGCAGCTTCGCGTAGCCACGCGCCCTCTGTCTCGAAGAGGGCACAGCGCCGCGTCAAAAAAGCCAGGCGCTGACGCGCTGCGACGCGTACGTGCGGTCAGGACTTTAGAAATGATTCGCAGCTGCTGCTCGAGCCATCACAGCCTTGATAAAACCGAAACTATAACCGTTTCGATGAAACCGAAAACAAGATGTTTCAGACACGTTTTCGGGCACGGGGCTTGATGGCTGTCGCACCGTGCAGCTAAATTCAGGTGCTGCGGCGCAGTACGGCGCTGATAAACGAGTTTGGCGCAACAGGGGTGGTTAGGCGCAGGATGGCGCAGGTAAGCAAGTTTGGCGCACAATGGCGCAAATGGCGCTGGTGTTCTACCCCTGCATTTATGTTCGTCATACAGTCACGTCACTCAATACCAAGTTTGTTGTATATCAAGCTAACGAAACCGCCGCGAGCGCGCCATGAGCGTGGCATGTAAATCATGTTGTTCACGACATGCACGTCATTATTTCCATATTACCACCTGTCATTTATGTTCGTCATACAGTCACATCACTCAATGCCAAATTTGGTGTATATCAAGCGAACGAAACGGCCGCGAGCGCGCCATGAGCGTGGCATGTAAATCGTTCACGACATGCACGTCATTATTTCCATATTACCACCTGTCATTTATGTTCGTCATACAGTCACATCACTCAATGCCAAATTTGGTGTATATCAAGCTAACGAAACGGCCGCGAGCGCGCCATGAACGTGGCATGTAAATCATACTTTTCATGACAAGTTATTCAAGATTTTTATAATATGACCAGCCATTTATTTTCGTCATACAGTCATGTTATGCCATACCAAATTTGGTGTAAATCCCATTAACGATACGGCCAGGAGAGCACAAAATCGTACGCGGCTAGATAGATAGCTACATAGATAGATAGATACGCTCAAAGTCGCCGAAGTTCGCTAAGAAATGCTTCGCATTTAATAGAGAGTTTTAGTTTGGCGTTTTTACGGCCCGCTCCGCTCCGAGTTGGCCCGCTAAGCCGCAGCGGGAGCGGCGGATGATTTTCTCGTTTTAGTTGTGCGTTGTCGGCAGCGGGACTAGCGTAGCGGATGGATGGATGGATGCTATGAGCGTCCCCTTTATAACGGGGCGGTGACATGTCTGCCACCAGGCTCGAAAAAAAACTTTCTTTTTTATGGTGGCCTAATGCCTTATCTACATTGATTAAATCTATGTTATTACAGCAAAGAAAAATATAAGTTCACGGTCCATCTCTCTGCTTCTTAAGGCAGAATGGCCTTATTTTCCCCCTTCTTCATTTTTGTCCTTTATCTCTACTTTTCTGCCACCAATACTCTAACCGTCTCTTACTTATTTCTATCGCGGACGTGTTCAGCTTTCCATTGTTGTCCCTAAAACCCAAGGCTTCATGTAGACTCGTGTCCACACGTATATCTGGGTGGATATCGCCACATTCAATCAGTACATGTTCCATCGTTTCCTTAGTTCCCCCCACAGCATGTACATTGTTCTTCTTCGTTACAGAATCTCGCTTTATAGCTACGCGTTCTAAGGCAACCCGACCTTGCCTCAAACAGTAAAGCAGTTAAGGCGCCCTCTGGTGATGTTCAGCGTTGCTAAAGAAAAAGAGAAAAACATTTAGTCGCATTTACAAACCGAAATGAGAACGTATGAATTTATTTGTTCGCGACGAATTTAGAAGTGCGCTTTAAATACGTTGGCGGTGTATATTTTCTTTACAGAGAAGCAAGCACTGACCTGTCGCTGCACGCACGAGAGAGGGCGCGCGCTTCGTCCCCCGTCCGCTTGCGAAAACGGCAGCGACGCTCCGCGCTCCGCGTAGGCAGCCCGTAAGCGGAGCGTGGGCCTCGTTTTGCTAATGCGCTTACGGCCGTAGCGGAAGGCGCATGCGCACCCGCGTTCCCGCTCCGATTAGTTTGCTGAGCGGAGCGTAAAAACGCCAGACTAAAACTCCCTATTTTTACGCTCCGCTCAGCAGCTAAGCGGAGCGGGAACGCGAGTTAGACGGCTGGCGCGAATGCTCTCAGCGGGCTGCATGGCAAGCAAGCGCTCTCTCCGCGAAAGGGCGTCTGCTACGGAGCACCAAGGCAGATGGCGCCACGTTCTAAAAGAGAGTTCGAAGGAGAGAAGACCGAGGAGAAACGAGAGCAGAGGAGAAGAGTGCCGCTATTTGAAATACGTGGCGCAAGGTTACTACTGAGAAGAGACAAGAAGAGACCGAAAGAACGCCAACTCACAACTAAGTTTATTTTCATGAAGCAATCACAATATAAAGGCTCTTGAAAGACATGCGCAGACCTTTCCACTCACTGCACGTGCAGGAACGAACAGACGAGGTTTGAAAAGGAGATCACAATCCTGATATCTGGGAACCAGCAACAAACAAATGTATCCTAATGTAAAGGCATCGGAAAAAAAACGGAGACCCAAACCTGCGCAAAGCTCGTGGAAAACAAACAAAATAAATTGGCAGACACTTCGTAAAAAAAACATCTAAAGTACATCTAGATCCAACAGTTGAAATTCACTAGTATGCAACAAAACAGATAGCACGCTGACGCAAGAATCACCTTTCTTCCTTATGGGAAAGGCTTCCAGGAACTCCCGCGCCAGCGCATCCCGGCTCCGTCCAAGTAGTCGCGTGCGACCAAACTGCATGCGGTGTGCACCCACACGAAGCACAGTGAAAGGGTAAACCCTGTTCCATTCCTAATTGATAAAGAATGCTCCCTTAAACGGTGATTTGTACAGCGCCCTGTCTGGCCTATATAGACTTTGCCACAGCTCAGGGGTATTTCGTAAACAGTGCCCACAGCACAACGCAGAAAGGGCTTTGCATGCTTCTTATCGCACGCCGCCTTGGCACCGCTCGAAGAAATGCGGGCGCAGAGCCTTGAAAGCTTATTTGGAGCAGAGGCACATGGTGCCTCTGCTCCAGCACCATGTGCCTGCTCCACAGGCACATGGTGCTGATTTGCAACCTTTTTTAGGTTGTGGGAGATTTTGTGCATGTATGGCACAACATGCGGTCTTTTTCTCTGGCCTTGCAAGGGCTCTGGCCTCCTGCGTTCCCCCTTTCAGCCTCTGAAGCAACGTTTCGGACACACTGACAAAGACCGAAGAAGGGAACCCAGCTGCAGTAAGCCGCAGTATCTGACAGGAAAACTATCATGCACTGTGTGCTCGCATGACTTGGACAGCGCAGAACGAAAACACATTGCAGCTATAGCCCTCTTTATCACCTTTGAATGCGCGGAATCGTATGAAAGAAGACCTTTTCTCGTTCTAGGGCTGAACTTCCAACAGACATGACCATCACCGAGAGTCAAGTTAATATCTAAAAACTGCAAGCTCTTGTCATTGGGCAGCTGATGGGTAAAGAACAAGTTGTCCGAACTGGTTCAGACCCAGATCTACCTCGCTAGAGTGTGTTACAGGGTTAGTAGAAATTAAAACCACGAGGAAATCGTCCACATATCTAAAAATCTTAGGGACATTGCCTTGGTCCAAGGCACTTGCTAACGCACGGTCAATAGACGCCAAAAATATGCTACGCAGAACAGGTGTAACGCAGGAACCGATACAAATGCCCTTTCTTTGAATAAACAAATCATTATTAAAAGAGACAAAGCTGCTACGAAGGTAAAATTCTAAAAGTGACGGATACGCCAGAAGTATTGATAAACGTCGTGCCCCCCATGTTCCTCGATACAGTCCCTTACACAGGATAAAAGTTCATTATGGGGCGCAGTGAATAAAAAAGATCCTCAACGTGAATCGAAAACATATAACTGATGTCACTTCGGATTTTCAAGAAAGCTATGACGTCGCAGGAGCTTTTTGTTGCGAATGGATCTACAAACGCCAACGTATTTAAATTCTTCAACACATAACGACTCCCTTGCAGCTGCCAAGCACCATTTTCCGTCACAATTGACCTAAACGGCATGTCAATTTTGTGCGTTTTTACATTGAAAAAGACATCCAAGGTATCAGTTTTGTTGAATACTAGTGAATTTCAACTGTTGGATCTAGATGTACTTCAGATGGTTTTTTTACGAAGTGTCTGTCAATTTTTATTGTGTTTTCCACGAGCTTTGCGCAGGTTTCGGTATCCGTTGTTTTCTTCCGATGCCTTTACATTAGGATACATTTGTTTGTTGCTGGTTCCCAGCTATCATGATTGTGATCTTCTTTTCAAACCTCGTCTGTTCGTTCCTGCACGTGCAGTGAGTGTAAAGTTCTGCGCATGTCCTTCAAGAGCCTTTATATTGTGATTGCGTCATGAAAATAAACTTAGTTGTGAGTTGGCGTTCTTTCTGTCTCTTCTTGTCTCTTCTCAGTAGTAACCTTGCGCCACGTATTTCAAATAACGATGCACCAACTGGCCCAACATAACGTACTGTTAAGAGTGTCGCTACTTTACGAAGTTTCAGGGGCTTTAGCTCGGCGGTGCTTTAGCTCGGCGTCCCGCTCGTCGCAACGCGCGCGCTCATGCGCTCATCTTCCACGCGTACTTTGCGCCATGGAGGGTAGACGCCCGTACGCGCGCGCGCTTATCCAGCGGTGGGGGATAATTGTACGTCTTGGGCTTTCGCCGGAACGATTGCATTGTAGTTACGGAGCGCACGAAGGTCGCTTCGCTCGCTGCAGTCCCCCCCGTTTGCGAAAAGAGTACGCCTTTTCAAACACAGCGAAGTAACAACTGTGACACTTGTTCGCGCTCGTCTGTACCTGTGAATACGTCTCGCGTGTCGTTTTTGTTTGAGCAGCGCGTAAAGTGTCGAGCTGTGAACGTTGCTATTTCGCTCTCGTCCTGTGCGTGTTGTTTTCGTGCGTCATGTGTGCGTGACCAGCGCGCTGCACGTTTCAATCTGCTTGCCATTCGACGCTTGACATTCCAATTTGTTGCTATCGCACTCACTGCTTCGCCTTCTGGCGAAACTGTGACCTTTTATTTAAGGACTACGGGCCTTTGTGAACGTCTCCGACTACTGTGCAGTGCCAACGCCACATAAGCGTCAGCGAATTTGTTGATCATTCCCTGTCTTTTTTTTTTCTTGCGCTCCTCTCTCTCTGTCTCTCTAATCTTTCTACTCCCCTTTCCATTTTCCCCCCTGTCTGCTGTCTGGTTAACCTCCCTGCCTTCTCCCTTTTGTATTCATTCCTTCCTACGCGCGACTGGATGCAAAAGAGTTAGCTGATACCCTTACGTCGTGTAACATTCGAATTAGTTCCTATAGCATTATTAGCTTTGTCCTTGCGGTGAAACTGTGATTGTTTCGCGCAGTCACCAACGTCACGGAAAGCGCATCAGGTGGTGGTGATGGTGATGATGATGATAGGAGCTCGCTTGGGTGCGCCACGTCGCGAATGACGGCACATGAATGCCCCAAAGATCGTGTGGGAGTAGTTTCGGCGCAATAATGCGTTTTGGAGCAGGATGGCGCAGCAGAAGCGGTTTGGCGCAGCATGGCTCAATTGGCGGAGCACCTTCACCCCTGATAAAAGGATCTCACCCGACTTACCTGGGACACTTCCGGTTCCGAGCAGTCCTCTCGAATAGGCGCGGCCATAACTCGCCCGAAAAACAGCGCTAACAACACCGCAGAAAAGAAAATTCGGCAGATCCCACGAACCATGGGAATCAATGTAATGCGAAGCATGCGGCGGGAAGGTGACTGTGGTGTATATTTAATTGTGTTAGCAATTATATGGACCGTCTCGACGGGCTTTTGCCGTCGCCGTTGTCGTCGCCGTCAGTCGCGTATAAAGTCAAAATTCATAAAAACCCCCAGCGCATCGTACGTTCTACCCGCGGGCAATAGCGCGCGAGCGCGAGCGACGAACGCGGCTAAAGCGGAGATCAAACGAGCCGGCCCATCTCCGTCGCTCCGAGGCGCTTGCGATAAGATCCCCCCGCATGTTGGACCAGCCGTCGAATGCTAAAGCAGAAAGGAAACGCCCCGCACGTCTTTCGCGAGCGTGCAAAGACGCGATGGAGGAGGAGGGGGGGGTCCCTAGAGCGACATTAGATTTTACGAGCTCACTCGTTATCTCGCTATCTCAGCAGCCGACAGTGGGAGGCCGGTATACCCTCCTACGTGCTGCGCTCTCATCGCGAAGATAATGTGTGAACAGTTCCATGGAGCGGCCGTATTCTCTTAAACCAGCGTTTTGTAGAGTTGCGCAAGACCGGATCCAGAAGAGTAGCTGCCAGCCTCACTTCGTGTAACATTACAATTTGTTGCTATCGCATTCATTGCTTCACCCTTAGCGGTGAAACTGTGAATTATTTAATTTTTTGAGCAAGGCCTTACGAAATTACGCTAAAAATATGTACAAATGTTATATGCACAGAGATATGTTGAACAGTTGCATACGTTTTATATAACTAGTTGTTTACAGTTGCGTAACGATGCCAACAGCAACATGGGTGTTACCAACACCAGAAGCGGTACGCTGACATGTTGCGCTTGTGCTTGCGAGGATGGTAGCCCCGGCTACTACTACGTAGACCAACTTCTGTGGATGGAGCTTGAGCATACAATTGACGTTAACCCTACGTGACGCCTGCATCATATGGGTACAAGTGTACCACTTATAAAATTAGATAGCCAGCACTGCAAACCACAAGTCATGTTTCACCAGCATTACACCTGCGTAGGGTCTTCTTCCAAAGCAGTTTCGAGACGTGGCGTGGCTCTGTGGTAGAATACTTGATTGCCACGCAGAATGCTTGGGTTCCATTCCAGTTCGGACCATTTGCATTCGTGGGGTGAACGCTGCCGATGTCAGTTTTTCTTAACGCTCTCACCTTTAAATTACCAATGTCTGTTCTCGCCGTTCCAGGGTAGATTAAACAGTGAATCACCTGTGGCGCATACCCATATACCGTGGCCCGTGGTATACGAGTATGTGTCACACGTGTCAGGAGGAAAGGGTCTGACGACGTACGCGACGATATTTTCACGTTATTCATGCCATGACCAGCCAGACATATTCGTCCATCCATCCCTCTTACCATCCCATACGAATTTTGGTCTACACCAAGTTAAACTGGCGATCACGAGAGCAGCCAGACGTACCCCAGCTAGATAGATAGATAGGTAGATAGATACGTAGACAGAAACGCTGAAAGTGCCTGCAGTTCGCTAAGAAGTGCTTGGCACTTAAAATAATAGGGAAGGACAGCGCTGAAAACACTTACTGGCCCAGACCAATCGAGTGCGCAACGTTTGTCACTTTCGCCGCAGTACACTTGTGTCATGCAAAAAAAAAAGCGCAATTACATTGGCCACGCCTTCTGCTTGTCACGGGACACAGCACATTTGTCCCTTAATGGGCCTTTTGCGACGCATAGTTGCGCCGGTCATGCGGTGACCACGAGAAACAATGTCGTGGGCGCCGCCGCGCGGCTGCGCACCCCGAATGCATTGTCGCCGTACGCGAGGCTCGCGAGCTGACAAGCAGCGTGTGAGGACAATTTAAAAAAAAAAGTAATGTTGCTTTCTGCTTTGCGTTGAAGTTTATTTTTTGTTTCCTGCTTTAAAGCTAAGTTCCTGGTTTCATGCGCTGTTGAAGGCAGGAACGGGCTGAAAATGTGCTCGAAGTGCGCAATGCAGAAACTGTCCGAGATAAGACCTTTGCAGTACGACGGCTGTCAAACGCAGCACAGAAAAAGTCCTGTACTGAAAAAAGCCTACCGTACTCCCGTAGTACAGTCCATAGGACTCTTTAAATTGTTTACGTCTTTTCGAAGCACATAAGACGGACCCGCACGACTGTTCGCTCTGGGTATCTCTTGCGGCTTTGCGCATTTTTTTTTTGTTTGTTATGCTGTTTCAAGACGGCCGGGCTTTCTTTGACACCCAGATGGTAAGAACACGTGCTTTCGGCGCTGAAACATGAAAAAAAAAATACATATTGCAAAGAAGAAAACGAGACTGCGGAGATTAAAGCAGGTCAAAACCACATCGGCCGCTTTGCAGTATTTTCCTGTCTACACTTCTTATGGGCCTGTGTGTCGTTCCGTAAACGACTGCAGACAGCCCAGTGTTATCTAGAAGGGAATGCGCGTGCTTTTCCCAGCAACAGGCCGCCGGGCACGAAAGCGTTCGGAAACGGTGGACACCCATAATGAACGAGCTGCCGCGGGGTGAAAGGCGAGATCCGGTAAAAAAACATGACTGATTCCTCTGTCATAGGAATCGGTAGAACACGGAAGCTAAACATGTCTTCACAGAGGTAGTTGAGCGTTTATTGTGCATTGTTACGCCACAAGTTCGAATGAATAAATGCTATAGCAACAAATTGTAATGTCACGCGAAGAACGGCAAGCCACTCGAAACTAGCAGCACGTTCCTCAAGCACAAAGAACGCACGAAAAGAACATACACAGGACAAGCGCAAACTGACAACTGTCACAGCTCGACATTTAAAGCGGTCTGCCCAAACACAAAGAAGGACGCACGGAACGAACGCGAACAACTTTCACAATTGTTATTTGTGTGCGAGAGCGTGCTCCTTTCGGAAGCGCGGCCGCTGCAGCGAGCGAAGTGGCCTTCGTGCTCTCTGTAACTTCAACGCACACTTGCGGTGAAAGCCCAAGACGTACAAACCACCACGATCACGAGATAAGCGCGGGCGCACGAGCGACCACGCCCTGTTGAAGAGCGCACGCATTGCAACGCGCGGGGCGACGACCTTTAAAGTGCGCCCTGCGGAGCCTTCGCGCCATCTCGCCAGTGACAACAAGAACACGCTGAAGTTGCCGATCTCCGAGTACTGCCAGCGTTAAATGGTGTATATAAATAGCTCGCCTGTAGCAAGCTGAAGGACGTGGCCGAGTCAGTTTGCGCCGAAGGAGCGAGAGGTCGTAGGTTCGACTGCCGGCGGCGGAACTTTTAGATGCGAAGCATCTTATGGCGGGGGCTTTGTCTGTCCCTCCCGCGTCCCCCCTTCCGGTGTCCGGTCACTTTCATGAAGTAGGGACCACAGTCACCAGAGTCATGGCCGAGTGGCTGCTTAGCAATGGCTAGGCATGTGGTGGGTGCAAGCAAAGAATAACACGCACTACAGGTGGTGTCTGTCGCCCAGGTCGCTCCCTTTCTCTCCTCTAGGAATCCTCTGGGCCCTGGAATAGGGGACTCCACCCATATGAACCTACCATCTGTGATCATTAGAGGCCGGACATTTAGGCACTAAAAAATCGCGTTTTAGGCGCCAAAAATAGGCAGGCAGAACAATATTTTAGGCACCAAAAATAGGCTCGCAAAACAAGTTTTAGGCGGCTTCCAACGTCGCAAATGTAGGCACAATAAATTTTTACATCAATGAAAATAATTTCAGAACAAAGACGTCAATGACCTATCCACGACAGGAACAAAAAAAAAAAGCAGTTTCGCACTACGGGTGCCAAGCCTGAAGGAACGGTGCAGCTCGGCGCCCTTCTTTCTTTCTCTTTTTGTTTCGCTGTCTTTTTCAATCTATTTCTTTTTCTCTCACCCTTCTGTTATTTTATGTCTTTCTTTCTCTGCGTATATATTACTTTCTATTTCTGGCCCTCTTTCTCTCTCTTTCTTCTTTTCCTTTCTCTTTGGCTCTCTAGTTATCTCCTTCTAGGCCATGTTTTACTCTCTCCCTTCCTCCTTTCCTTTTTTACTTACCCTCACCACTCTCCTCCTCAACCGCATTTTCCCTTCCCACCCATTTCGCATATTATACTATTTGGATTGGATAAAACTTTATTCGCGCCTGCAGTTGGGCGCTCGCGCGTCCCGACGGGGCCTACGTCGTCTTCGGGGTTGCCGTTACTCGGCGCGGGTCTCCGCTCGCCGTTGCCGGCTCGCTGAGTCCCTGCCTTTCGAGCGCTCCGAGGACCTGCTGGACGGCCCAGATATTATACTATACAATGCTATGTTACGCTCGGCCGGCGTGCCTGGATAGCCGAGTGGTTACGATGCTCGCATTCGGATCGTGGGTACGCGGTTTCGAATCCCGCCTCGGCAAGAATTTTTTTTTCGCCATGGATATCTCTCTTACTCATTATTTCTATATATTTCTTCCTTCCTTTCTCTCTGTGGTTACTCTCTTACCCATCAGAGTTATTGCAGGCCACGCCGGAAAAATCGGCGCTCATGCTCTGGGAGCGAAGCTGAAGATAACGAAAACGACGAAGAGAAAGGAGAGGCTGAAGAGAGCACGTGTCGGTTCATGATGATGATAATTTCTGTTTATCCGTCACGGACCAATGCGCGGCTTAAATGGGCCATTCCAATACTTTTCAAGACATCATTGTTTTACATGTTTTACTAGCGGGATGTGTAGACTGAAGGCTGAAGGAAGTAGTGCAGAAAAAACGGCAGTGATATGGGCACGCATTCCGAAGTTATTCAGCCTAGAAAATTCAAAATACAATAAAATGGACGCCTGCCCTCAACTCGATTTTTGGCGGGGTCATCTGACCGCGTTTCCCTCGCCCTGTGACATCGGATGACTCGCCAATGAAATGAACTGAAAGCTCTTACGTACCGGAAGCTGGCATGCCATATTGCACGTTAATTCCAACGTATTGAGACGCCGTTGCGAAGGTAAGAAGAAATGTGGTACTTGAAGAGTGAACCGCACGTGCGAAACAAGGCAGCTCGCGAACGCCTCTATAATTTTTTGTAGTTTTAGTGATCTATCTTGTTGCGACGGCGTCTCTGTCAACGCTCTTACATTCAGTTTCTTCAAACAACGGCGCCTGGAGCGTTCCCGGCGCGTTTCCTCCAGTACCGTGGCGTTCTGCGCATTCGTTCGCGGCTGCAGTTTTCAAATTGAAAAGTTCGGAGAGCTTTAGTCTATTCCGCGTTCAGTGAAAAAGTACGCTCAAGAAAAAAGAAATGCAATAATATTTTTTATTTTGATGCAACGCCGCAATTACATCTAACATTACATTTATCCAATCACAGGCCTGCGCCATCCCTCGTCATTTCCGCCCGCAATAGTTCTGCACTGTAAACAAAAATATACCGCGTTGGGAGGTCTTGCAGGGCAATGTACCCGTTTCACTCCGGTGATCTCCGACAAATCGGAATGAGCCGGAGGGAATGCATGCGTTTGACGTGATACTGCTCCGGTAGGTGGAGGCCGGAGGAAAACGGGTTGCATTGCCTGATTACGCTCCGGTGAATAATGGCCGAAAATATCGTTTCGCTCCCGTCTCATGCCCTAAATACTCCCGTATATCGCCCGACAACTTTCATTGGCTGTTGGAGAAGTGACGTCAGCGACCTAGCTGGTCGGCTAAACCCAACATGGCGCTGCTCACGCACAGCAACTGGGGTGAAGCGAGACCCAGCCGTGATGGAAAAAAGAAAGTGTTTCGTGCTTATTGTGATTATTACGAGTGGTTGCGAGCGTCAGCGTAGGTTGTCATGGAATGCTGCAAGCCTTTGTGACTGGTGCAAATGTTTAGACGAGTGACGATGTGCGGCGATCGACACAGTTGGCCGGCTGACGGTTGCAATGTCGCTGCTCGCAACTGTTTTCCTCGCGTCAGTCCCAAGTGCACCGCGTACGTTGGTTCAAGTGTGACGTTTTTTTCCCCCCCGAAACTGAAGCTCTGCCAGAGTCCTGCAAATGTGAGCCTGCAGTCGCTGTAGTGCTGTGATAACGGCGCTGAGCGTTTACGTCGTCGAGCACCGTGCAAGGTACTCAGTTTGTAAACATCCTGCACACAAACAAGATGCGTTGAAATGTTTTTGTTCTCATTGCCGCTTTCACGTACGTGCTTGTTGTGTAGTATTCACATGTGTTGCTGTGTCGGGCGCCGCGATCACTTCGTGCTCATGCCTGTCGTTGAGCGGCGATGTGCCTGCACCGGCTGGTTGGTCACTGTGGTTAGTTTGTAAGTTATGAATAGGAATTGCGCATTAATGAACGCATTTCTTCTTTTTTCTTTCCTGCGATTAGGGATAGATAGATAGATAGATAGATAGATAGATAGATAGATAGATAGATAGATAGATAGATAGATAGATAGATAGATAGATAGATAGATAGATAGATAGATAGATAGATAGATAGATAGATAGATAGATAGATAGATAGATAGATAGATAGATAGATAGATCTATTGAGCACCGAGTTTGCGATGAGGGAGTTTTCTTTGATTTGCCACGGCCTCAGAGGAGGTCGTGACTTATAGCAAGCGTGTGTAAGGCACACTCTCCACTCTCCAAAGCTGCCTTTGCGGTGCGCGAATTCCCACTTTAGTGACTCGATGCACCGTAGACAATGTTTGTGCTTAATTAAATAATAGCCATTGGCGAACTTTCCTGGAGGGGACGGTATATGCTGCCTGCAGCCAGCATATTGTGGGGAGTCACGCTTCACTCGATCATGATCGAGCCCGATAAGAGTCGAATTTCTCGGTCGCGATCACCCTGTTTGCATAATTTGCATAAGCTGCGGAAAGGAGCCAGTCACCGCCGTGAAATTCATGGGTCCGTCGACCACGATCGAAAGTGCACCATGCAACACCGGTACTAGTGTCACCGAATTTTTTACTACTTTCATTATTATAACTATGACTGGGAAGTTCGATCCACCGTGAGTCAAGCTATTAAAGGGGAACTCCGGCGATTTTTCGATACTCACCGATTTAAATAAAACTTTAAACATAAGTGCTCTTCGGTGCCCTGATGATATGTGCCAAATTATACAGCCGTAAGTAATTTAGTTTTTCGGAGAACGAGTTTTAAAAATTGGTAACCAATTCCGGAATCATACCTTCAAATGCGGGCCACCCTGTGTACGTGACGTATCTAGGTACTCCTTTCTCGTCCCCCCCCCAGACGGACGCTTGCTCGCGGCGCGCGCTTTTAAATGCGAATGCATTTCATAGTCGGGCTATGTCAGGCATCCGGCGTCGTGCGGCGTTGGCGTTGTCCGCGGCGAGAGTGTAGTAGCGGAGACTGCGTGGAGAGGAGGAGCGCGCTTTAGTGCGTGAGGGCGCTCGCATCGCGGGAGCTCGGAGGAGCTATATATGAAAAAAAATAAAAAAATAAAAATAAAAAAAATAAAAAAAACAAAAAAAAAAACAAAAAAAGCCCCCCCCCCCCCCCTCCCCGAAGGGAATCGTGAGGAAATGCGAATGCATTTCGCGCGCGCTTCACTCCATTTATATATGGTGGTTGTGGTTCGAAGAAGGAAAAGGCGCCTAATTTCTGCAGCCCGGTTGGGAGCACGGCGCAGCGCCTTTTTTATTTTTTATTTTTTTTTTGCTTTTTTTGTGGTTTTCTTTTTTTTTATTTTTTTATTTATTTTTTTTTCATATATAGCTCCGCCGAGCTCCCGCGATGCGAGCGCCCTCACGCGTTAGAGCGCGCTCCTCCTCTCCACTCAGAGCGGAGAGAAAACACCTGCGGCGGACAACGCCAACGCCGCACAACGCCGGATGCCTGACATAGCCCGACTATGAAATGCATTCGCATTTAAAAAATGGCGCTGTGCCGTGCTCCCGACCAGGCTGCAGAAATTAGGCGCCTTTTCCTTCTTCGAACCACAACCACCATATATAAATGGAGTGAAGCGCGCGCGAAATGCATTCGCATTTCCTCACGATTCCCTTCGGGGAGGTGGGGGGCATTTTTTTCTTCGAGGCGACGCTGACGCTAGCACAGGCGACGCTTCCGCGCTCATGTAGCTGCACTCCTCATCGCTGGACTCCTCGCTGGTCAGTTCAGACGAGCTGGCACAGCTTGTTTCCACGTCGGAAGACATCGGCAGTTTGCTTTTCCCGCGGAAGAAGAGGCACGTGAGCAATGTTTACGTGCCGTGGTGGCGTGTAGCGGATTTGGTGACGCCATGACGTCATAGAGTACCCAGCATGGAGCACGAAGCAGCTCCCCGTTTCGGTTTCGGTTTTGACTCGTTTTTCATTGCTTATTTAAAATTATTGGCGAGTGTGTCGGCAAAATGAACCGCCCTAGCTGTTGCAGGACTGTTAATACTATTTGAAAACGGCGTTATCTCGGTATGGTCGAAAATGCACCGGAGCTCCCCTTTAAGTCCTTTTCTGTTATTGTATGTCTGTTTTTGCATACAATGAGGCCCAAGGATGACATTTCGTCCCTATTACTGCTCTTTTGGCTACTTGGTTCTAGCAAATGGAAGTATCAGGAGAGTACTTGAGATAAGGCAGGCTGCATACAATCTCCGGTGAAGCAGGGAAGACCAAGCCTGGAAGCACAGTGACTCGAGCAATTTTTAACAGCTCGGTTGCAGTGAGCACTTTGAATCACATTTTATAATTTCGAGCGCTGCACCGTAAGACATAAATTCAAACTAACAAAGCAACAATCGGAGTGAACCTCATTAATAAAAAGTGACACAGCCAGCAAAATTCACACCACTCGCCACGATTATCTAGGAAGCCGAAAAGTACACCAAGAAAATGCAAGTGACAGTGACACATCAGCAGTCGAACCGCACGTCATCCGCTTATGTGGAGCATAAAGATAATTTTTTCAATGGTGGCAAAAAGTGAAACATGACTGCGAACTGAAGCGATGTATCACCCACTCTACTAAGTTGGCCGAAAAGCACCCCGGGAAACCATAGCAGACAGAAGTTGAAATAAACATGTGACCGACTTCAAAGCGCCCTAAGCAAAAAAGGAAAGCCAAAGGCACATTCTCTAGTTTCTACCTATGGTGCAAACCAAGGCAAAAGCGGGAACATAAACGGAGAAATACAGTGTGAATCAGATGAAAGCAGGAGGCACAGATGAGCTGTGAGTTACAGCTGAGTTTATTTGCACTTCAATAAGCCTTTTTATGCACAATGCTTGGCCATATCAGTGAAAGGATTCATAAGAATGACAAATTAACAGGAAAGCGAATGAAGATGAGGTAGACAAAACAATCCCTTGTCTACAAGCAGGACGAACTGATAGTGTGCTGCACACCCACATTATACTAGGCAAACTTATCCAGTGACGACGAGACCAATAACTGTGAGATTAAACTTCGAAAATACAGCGTCAGAATAACAAAACCACGCATGTGTAGGGAAGGAATTTAACTTCATGGTCCTGGTAATAAGTACAAGTATGATGTGACCAACATGAAAATTGCATGTGACAATGAAACTTTTCTTGCAGCCACAATGCTTGCTGTGTTCAGCTAAGAAGGCACCAGCTTTGTTGTGTACGTTGAAATTGTGCTCCGTTACTCTTTCAATAAAGCATTTGCCCTATGCAGTAAGCAAAGGAGGAAGAAACAGGCAGAAAGACAGGCAGGTTAGCCAGTTCTTAGACTGGCTTGCTACTCTGCATTGGGTAAAAGGGGGAAAGGGGAATGAAAGGAAACCATGCAGCATAGAAGGCGTTAAAAGAGTTGTTTCGCTTTTTAAAGGAGCACTGACACAAAAATCTTGCACCTTGTTCTTTTTGTTGCAATAGGTAGCTAATGACCCGCTTATCACAGCTGGAAACCTGTTTCGCACCAGTGCGTGACGGTTATTTACTTAGACACGTTTTTAGAGCGCCCAGTCTCAGTTTTGGTTTCAAAGAGCACTTAGCTAGGCAGGAGCAGTTCTGGGGGCAAGGTAAACACAGCTGGGCACGTGACCACACAAAACTGTGACGTGGAGCCGAGCGCGAGAGCGTGCGCCGCACTGACAGCCAGCACAGCCAGCACACGCAAAGCCGCAGGCACGGAGGAAGAAATCGCAGCTAGCTCATGCCTGCGACCAGTCAACACAAACTCTAACGTAGGTTTATTTACATTGCCCCCTTGCTGATATCGGCGTCGCGAGGGGCTCCGCATCTCGCTCAGTCGCGCAGCGTGCAGTTTAAAATTGATCTTAAATATGTTCTAGGCTATATTTATCTCGTAGATGTTGTGTATGTCTCCACATAAATCTATCTCGCCTTCGAAATTTTGTGTCAGTGCTCCTTTAAGGAAAACCAGCCTCGAAGACAGACTTTAAACAATGTGGTCATCTACCTTTTTTTTTTGCCCTATATAAGCATGGCCACAGCTTACGGGACCGTCATGAATGACGTTGGCAACACATTCTTTGAACCTGTTTGTTTGATGTGTCGTGCACTGTGGCAACCTTTCCCGATTAGTGATGCTATAAATTTCAACAACTTGCAGTGGGCTAAAGATACAACTGGAACATCATGTTTTGATTATACCTTCATGACGCTTAATCTTTTGACGCAATGATTCAGAAACTTGAGGTTAAGAATGATAAATATCCTGCATTCTTTGCAGCATGCGGCCTGAATGCTACGCTTTCACTTGTGCAATGTTCACATGATTTTGTTTGGGCATATTGAGGGCAGTTCAATATTCACAATTGGTAAGCTTGGGATGGGTGCTTCCAAAAGAAAGTCCATGACCTTGGACTTAATTTACAACATATGTTATTTATTTATTGAACAGTACTGACGATCCTGTTTGAGATCATTGTAAGATGCAGGCCGAAGTCAAGAAATTGAAGCTTGTTGTGTTCTTGTTATTCCCATGTGCACTTAGGACTGACGCAACTTGTCATGAGCACATCAGTGATGCTGTTTGCAGCACTCTCTGTGTCTCCACAATACACATTTTTTACAAGTACAAGGAAGTTGTCTACACACCTGCAGATCTTTACCACGCATAAGTTTGGGAAGGAATGTTTTCGTATAACTGGCAGGAATATGTCGCAAAAAACAGGAGCAACTGACAACCCAGTGCAAATACGTTTTGGAATAAAGAAGTTTCCTTGAAACTTTATAGCTGCAGACTTCAGAATAAAATTGCAACGACTCTAAGCAAGCATCACTGCGGATTCCTGCGGGGTTCTGAAATTCAGATTTCCCATATGCTATTATCGTTTCCTCTAAAGCCCTTAGTAGCTTCTGATTTGAAACTTGCTCCTTGTGCATGTTGCTGATATTGTGTAGTTAAACTAACCAGGAGAGGTTAATAATAATAATTGTTGGGGTTTACCTCCCCAAAACCACGATGTGATAATGAGGGATGCTGTAGAAGAGGGCTCCAGAAATTTTGACCCTGGGGTTTTTTTTAACATGCACCTAAATCTAAGTACACAAACCTCAAGCATTTTTGCCTCCATAAAAAATGGGGCCGGGATGCGATTCCGTGACCTTCAGAATAAGGAAAGGTTGCCTCAGTACATGCCACAGTGCAGAGACACGTTAAAGGAATGTGTTGTCCAAGGTCGTTTATGACAATACCCTAAGCTGTGGCCAGCATTATATTAGTCGAAGAGGCAGATGCTTCAATGCAAGTGCAAAGGAGCCCTGTTTGAATGTACACAATAAAGCTGGTGGCGCCTTAGCTTAACACTGCAAGCACTGTGGCTGCACGCCAAGTTTGAACAGGACAACTTTTTTTAGAGGAGCGAAAGACAGCACTGAACATGAACTTGTTAAGCACCTTTTGTTATGAAAGCCGCAGATAAGTGCTTGACCAAGCCTTCAGTATCACTGACGCCGAGATTGATTTTCGAGACGGTTTTGTTTAGCCTCAGTCGTATCACCCTTATGTGCTATTACACTGTTTTGTTTTTGTCATTTGTTCATCTTTGATGTTCTTGTATTCATCAACCTGACCGAGGTAGTCAGTTTATTGTTTATGCCATGTGTGGCTTTGTCACTTTGATGAGGGGATTTTTCAAAGAACGTTGCTCAGATGTTTCGGATGTGTTCTTAGGGGATTTTGTTCCTCTAAATGCATAAGCAAGCTGTCGATTTTACTGATGCCAAGATCAATTCTCTAGATGTTTTCATATAGCATTAGTCGTCTCATCTCCTTGAGCAATTTCAATGTTTTTGTTGGTTACATGTTAATCTATTGACATAATTTTACTTATATCACCAGGACCAGGCAGTTAATTTCATCCCCTATGCATGTGCGGTTTTGTTATTCTGATGCTTGGTTTTCGAAGTGTAATTTCGGAGTTGTCATTCTTGTCATCGCTGGTTTAGTTTGCCTTATATAATGTGGGTGTGCATCACTGCTAGCAGTTCGTCCTCTTTGTAGACGAGGGATTATTTTGTTTACCTCATCTTCATTCACTTTCCTGTTATTTTGTGATTCTTATAAATGTTTTCACTGATATGGCCAAGTATTGAGCATAAAAAGGCTTGTTGAAGTGCAAATAAACTCAGGTGTAACTCGCAGCTTGTCTGTGCCTTTTTGTTTGCCTGTCTTGGTTTAAGTTGCGCTGCAATTGTCCGAGTATGAACCAACTTGCCCAAGTCAAAGTATTACAGGAACATAAACTTGCGAAGTTGATTCACCATAACTAGGGTTGTTTGTTTTGGGTGAAATGTAATACTTAAATCCCAAACTTGTTTCTGGAAAATTTGGTTAAACTCAGTTTCTCGCGTAATTCCAAAGTGACCTAGCAACCTTTTTTTTTCTTTTTCTAGGCTGCACGGAGTTTGCAGTGCACACACACTATCTCTACCCTGCCTAGAGATGATGACGTTAAATCCTGTTTGCTTAAGTGAACTCCAATGAACAATAGTCCATTTTGTAAGCTGTGTGCAGCACCTACTGCACACAGCTAGCCAAATGAGTGCTTGCTGTAGGAAAGCCCCACTAATACAGCCGGTTAACTTATTGTGTATTGTCATGACTTAACTGATTGCTACCCCATGCTGATGAATGGTACACTGACATGTTGTGCCTAGGTTATGGGAGCTGTGATAATGAGATAACTTTCACTTAGTTGAGATACATTCAAAGATCAGACAGGTCTTGGGTACATATTTACATGTTGCACATACAGGAGATAATGTATGTTAGCAAAGATCTGTAAAAATCTGTACAATATCAATTACCCGCTTTTTTATGAATAAAATGTTTCATTTACTGTAACTTACTAATGCTGTTTAGTGTAAATATTATTCAACCATTTGTATAAGCTTATTAGAACATTTTTAAGTTTAACCCGAATTTTTGAATGGCTCCACAAAAATATTTGGATTATCCTCGATTATCAGCTACACAAATAGCATCTAATTTGTAGTCCCTAAATCAATAAAAGATTCAAAATCTGAAAATGAAGAACACTAACTGTAACTCTGATACAGGAAAACAAATATTGGAAGAAATCAAGAAAGTGTGTGGCAGAAAAGACCTCGAGTAAAAGTAATCCAAAGCACAACCTGTCAGTAATTTCACAGATCTTTTTCTCATGAAGAGATCAAGTTAGAAGCTTTGACAAAGATAACTCAAAACGCCTTGTTGTGAGCGACAAGGACACTAGCAAAATTCTCCGAAATCTGAACAAAAGAGCAGTGATCAATCTTCCCTTGTCAGCCTTTATAAATAATTCAATTTATTATTTTTTTCATAGTCTTCATCAAAGGCTGTTTGATGTATGTTTTATATTCTCCATGCCGTGCTTCTTAATTTCTCAGATATCTTCCATTATGTATGCTGTACCTGTTCCCAAGAAATTTCAACTTTGTTTAGTTATCATTTTTAGAATGTTATGGATTCTACTGCCTGTTTCTCTTCAAGCCCCCAGATTTCATCAAGCTGTCTGAGACTACCTTTTTTCCTGGGGGACCCCCATCTTGTATGTTGAAAATAAAGTAGATTCTGCTTCTGAAGTTACATGAATGAGGGCTGGGTTGGAGGTGAAATTTCAGCAGTGTTGCAAGTGACCTCCTTGATTAAAGACCAGATAGCACATCAGAAATGGCTGATCGCCAACGAGCTCATGACCTAGAGCGCATCACTCAATGGGAAACGGTGCATATGAATATGAATGTGACCAGCACACCTCCAAGGGCTGTATTTGTGTACAACTGCATTTCTGTACACTCACCAGGACCATGTTTTTCGCAAACTATGCCGCTGGCATCACCAAAATCTGTAACTCATAGATGCTCGCTTAAAATGTGACTAATGCTTGGCACAACACTAACACAACCATGTGGTGTGCCCATGAGGACAATGTAATGACTGTTTGATAAATGTCATAACTCAATTCTTCAAAGCCAGTTACTAGGAAAACTTGCTTTGTATAACAGAAATGTTCAAGAGGCCCCTCACCCCCCACCTACCACAAGTTTTATACCCAATAAGTGTGAAACATTGTCTCTTGGATGTGTTCATATTACAGCTTCAGAGCTAGACACCCCCCCCCCCCTCATGTTTTGAAAGGGCCACATATTTCAGCGTACCTTAAAATCCAGAACAAGGGCACCTCACCCTCCCCTTCCACCATTTTTTTTCAACCTGTTTGCTACAGAATACTGCAGCAGTGGTTCCTGGGAACCCATGTTTTGAGAGTCTTTAGATATGTGCACAGTTTCTTAGTACTTTTACAGTGCAGTGCCTCGTGGTTGCAGTCTGAGCTGTCGCAAATTGTTAGAATATTTGAAGAACGTCTTTTCTCCTTGTCATAACACATGAAATTTCTCACAAGGATTCCCTCCATTTCAGCAAGAAACAGTAAATTCAATCATATTCAATGGAGCATTTCATTTTTAGAGGCTCTTTCACTGCCATCTTAAATTTTGGCCCGAGACCGAGCAAGGGCCCTCCCTCCAAACCTTGTCCAATTAATTTTCGCTGTAGGAAGGGGGGAGGGGGGGTGCTTGCTCGGGATTTTACGTTAGTAAAGGCACAATTCATCGCAATTGTTAGGCACTCTTGTACACTCATTGCAAATTCAGCAGTTGCCCATTTTAGAACCCTAAGTTTCCGTAAACAAAATTTTTATGAACTGCAAATCATAGAAGAAACATTTTAACATATACTCCTATTAGGTGCAGAAAAGCAACGTTTTTTTCTTCAACCTCGTTCGAGCCATTGAAAGCCTTGACCTCGGACGCAGTCAAATATCCCCTTCAGCAGGGGTGGCTACGTTTGTGTACACAACTTTTTTTATGCTAGTTGTGTCAACTTGGGGCCAAAGGAGACCAAGACGCATTGTTCTTAGATGAATTGAACCTTCTACATTGTCAATATGTCTTTACTTAAACTCAGTGGGCTGCGTATGACAGTAGCCGACCGCATTGTCGGAGGCACTACGATGTTTGACGGGTCGTTTGATGTGCAGTGTTCCACAACCAACGTGAAAAGTGTTACTTTTATTTTCTTAATTGTGCATACATTTAAAGCCTATGATTTTATTCTTTCTATGTCAAGATGGAACATGACTGACTGCAGAATAACGAAATGTTTAATTTCATGCTAATTACAATTAATTACGTAAACTCAAACAAAACCAGCGCATTACTTCATTTTCTTTCTTCGATGTAATATTGAGTGCCTTGGAATCATAGTATGTGAATTGGACACATTTGTAGACAGTGCATCATAATTCGCAGCTGAAGGGGATATTCAAGCTCTTTCGGCAGCTGGTATCGCTGAGCCTCTGTCATCGGCCCCGGAATAACTTTTGCGAAGCACACTGCTGGCATTGCTTCAACAGTGTTGCGTTCTCGGGGAAATAAAGAACACTCATTTTTGGTGTGCAGAAAGTATGATTTTCAGATATATAAGCAACCATTGTGAAACAGCGGCTACTGTGATGACAAGTCCCATTGTTGAACAGCTTCAGCAACATTTTTTGTTCAGTTTCCATTCTACACCTGACACTCCATAAATTATGGTACACTCTCAACCTGCGTAGTTTCTATGTGCTATTCTTCTTTGGAGACATTTTTGTAATATAAGGGTCACTTGCTTGCCGAAGCCACATTACAGTTCCACCGGCTTTGAAGAACCCTTGGCAAGATTTAATTATCATACTCAGAAACAAACAGATCAGGCCTGTAGGACACATGGTGCTTCAGCATTACTCTAATGTGTGCCATGGTGAAACCTGAAAAATTGTTTTGAAATTTCAGACAACATATCATTTTGGCGACATGGGAAGACACTGGTCCTTTCTTTGGGGCTGAGTAATAAATGCTCACACAAAAAAAGAAAAAAAGTTCAAAAAAGGAACTTGGAGCTGAACGGCTCAGCCAAAGCAGTTGCACATTTCTAGCCACTGCAGGCACAAACAGCCTCTCATGAGAATGACTCACATACAAAACATTTATTACAAATAAGTTACATATCAAATGGCAATACACAATGAAAACACGAGTAAGGAATGTAGGATTTTATACAATGTAGCGAGGATGTTAGTCATCTGACTCGGTGAAGAATGCAAAACGAGGATTGACACAGTAACTGTCGTTACGTTTGTATGCATACAAAAGTTCAAAAAACTCTCCATGGCACTCAACATCCTCAATTATGACACTGTGAGGGGTCTTTTTTACAACAAATGCATGAATGTGGTTGTCGAAGTATTCAGTGTTCAGAAGTGTAGCAAAAACAAACAGCTGCGAGTTGCACATTACGATCATTGCTACTTCAGCGAACTGTGGTAGGCCATCACTCACTACAAATATGGGTAGTACACAGCCCACACTCAATTCTCTTTCACTGACAGTAACCGAAGCTACAGACATTATGTCTGTAGTTGGCAATCCAAGGTCCTGAAATCGATCCTTCAAGAGGTTAGGTAATGAGCTTAAGTCAATGCTCTTGCTCCCTGCAGTGATGTATTGTTCTTGGTGCTGAGCTAAGCTGTACATCATGTGCATCTGATGCCGGTGACTTAGCGTTGAGCATATGTTCTTAAAGTTGCGAGTCCTCTTGGCAAGTGATTTAAAAAATTGATGTTTTGCCTCAAAGCGCATGCATGACAGATGAGATAGGGGGGCCATATAAAAGAAGAAGTCTTGGGTAATGGATTAAATAGTGCATTTTTGGAATAATGCTGACATCTGGAAATGTGTCTTTAAATGCATCATAAAAATCCTCTATCAGCACTTTCAAATATGCAACTGCACTGTGGCTCACTTGTGGTGCAAGAATGATGTCCACCACAGCCCGCAACATGAGGTATACCTCATATGCAGCATTGCCCTTTTCTGATACAGTCTCCTACAAGGAGAGAAAAAAACCGAAAGAAACAGAGCTTTTCAGCTGCTGAACCTTTGATGGCTGATGTTCCAAATATAGCATGGCGAGATAGAGGTGGTATTCTAGACTTTTTGTCAGCTCGTTGAAAAGCAAATGTGGAGAGGTTGTCATTCAACTGATCTAAAGTGAAAACATGACTTGATACTAAATGTCTTATTACACACTTCATCACAAATGGGATCACACCTTCAAAGAGATCGTGCATAACATCTGGTGGCAATCCTTTTGTTACATCAAATGAGTCAAGGGGACTGAGGCAGCTTTTGCCGGTGATTCCATATGCACTGCAGAGATCTTGATTGTTCTGTGCTAACTGAACGTGACGAGCATGCATTTGTTTTGTTCTCACTGTAAAGTCTCTTTCATGCCATTTTTCATTGATACCTTGTTTGGAAGCCATGCAGAAGCGGCAAATGAGGCCGGATGAGAAGCACTCTCGGAAGCCACCAAGCTGGTGGCTTGACAAATTGTCGCCACTCACAAACAAAACTGAGCCCTTAACAATCTCTCCACCAAAATCAACGCCATTTGTCTCAAGTTCGATTATGTCATTTAGAAGAGGCTGCAAAATTTTGTGCAATGTAAATTTAGACACAGTGGATGTCTTAGCTAGGAGGACGAGGTATTTGTCGGTTAGTTTTGAACGCAATTTTGGGGGCAAATTCAAAATTGTCATGTACCCAGCCAAAACTTTATGTTTCCCTCGCTTGCTCCCCAAGGGGTTGCAAAGCTCAAAGTCGTCGAAATATAGCTGGAGAGCCAATGTCTTCTGAGTGTTAGCATGTTTAAGTACAGTGTGCTCCTTGAAATATGTACCATCACAAACATCACGCAAGAAAGTGGAGCTGCTTTCCCAATTTTTTTTCAAAAAGCTTGCGTGCACCTGCTACAGCTTTCAGAGTTTCTAATAGTGGAACATATTCAAAACATTCATGAGGATTTTGGTTAGAAAGGTGTATGGTCTGAGAGGAAACAAAAGTTAATGTGCTTTTCCATTCATTTTCTCTGCCCGACTTAGTGCGTAAATGCTCAAGTTTCTTTGTGTCAACTGAGTGCAGTGTTTCTTTAAACTCAGTGGCAAAGTTAATCAAATCATTTGCGATTTCGTTAACTGTTTCTTCTGGCAACTGTCGGCCTTGCCATTTAAGCAATAGGGAGCTAAGCTGCGTGGAACACTGGTCACTAATGTCAAGAGCAACACTAGGGCTACATGCTTGCTGAAGCTCCACATTGCAGTCCTCGCTCGACAGTTCGTCCATTCTGTTGTCGGTGTTGTCGGTCGCCGGTGGCAGCACCTGGTCTGGAATCTCATCACCATTCAACAGATGACTGTGGTGGCGAGTAATGTGTTTCCGAAATGACCTGTACAGTCGGTACGTCTTGGAACAGCTTTCCAAATTGCAGCTCCAATCGGTTTCTGTACCATGCCAGGTACACATGTGACGAAGGAGGCTACTCAAAGAATATGTTCTTTGGTGACACCGTTTGCATTTGAAAATGTTACGGTGCTCCATCTGAAATGCAAATAAACGAGACGAGAAATGACATGGTGTATATTGTTACGTAGCAGTAGAAGTAATAGTAAGAAGCAAGAAAGCCAACCACATAAATACGTATAGTTATTTTGATGTATTATACATTCATGGCGCAAGGACACATTAAAAAATGCAAAATACATGCAGCAGTTAAGGTCATCTCATGTTAAAAGCAACTGAATACAGTGAAAGATAAAAGGTTGGAGCTTAAAGGCTGAAAAAGCATTAAATAAGTGGAACATAAATTAAATAAATCGTAGAATCAATAATGGTACATTGGATTACTCTTAATAATAATGATATCTAGGGTTTTACATCCCAAAACCACGATCCCAAAGCCTGTGTGGCATGCGCATTCTTCTGTTTAAGTAAATTAATCCTTTTCTTACAAAGTATCATGTCTTCACTGACGCCTGATGGCAACAATATGATTATGAGAGACGCCGTAGTGAAGGGCTCTGGAAATTTCTACCATCTGGTTTTCCTTAATGTCTACTGACACCAAACAGTACATAGGCCTGAAGCATTTCGCCTCCATCAAAATGTGACCGCCGCGGCCAGGATCGAACCTGCGACCTTCGGGTCAGCAGCTGAGCACCATACCACTGCTTCATCGCGGCGGACAATGGATTACTCTTGCCTTCATTTTTAAAGAAAAGAGGCTCATAAATGTTAACCTAGTGTAGTGTGAGTGCAACATTCAACTGGGTAGCCTACCAGGCTCAGCCCAGGTTAACCTCCCTGCCTTGCTTCTATTCTTATTCTCTTTCTCTCTTTTCAAACAACTGTGTATGGAGCGATGTTATTGTGGGGTACGTTGACCTTGTGGTGGTGGCCTCGACTGGCAAAAAATAAAAATAAAAAAGAGGCTGCTTAGTGTATTAAAATACAGCGCAGCACTGTTACAAGTTTTACAAAAAAGAGAAATGTGCGACCCTACTAGGGGGGCGAGTAAACATAGGAAGCTGAAAGAGAGATTGTATAGTGTTTAGGTGGAGTGGAGATCTTCAGTAGAGGCCTTCATCCAGCATTTACATAAGACAGGCTGATGATAATGGTAATAATGCAGCCTGACATTGGTGCGATTAGACGAATTGTCTTAAAAATAGAGAGAGAAATGTAGTGCATGATGGCAGCTACTGTCAAAAATCTTAATATAGCTCGAGGTCCAGTTTGCTTTAGATGTGTCTCATGTGTTCAATATACAATGAAAGTTGTTAGTCATAGATGCACAAGGAATGTTATAATATTACAAACTGTATAGGTTATCAAGTATGCTTGTTGCATTACAGGCTGTTTAAGACTTAAAATAAGCATACCAAGGTGCATCAGTAATGTATACTTGTAAAAACACAAAAGCATGAAAGAATGTAGAATGAAGAGAGGACTAGTGTTGTGCCCACCTAGTTAATCTATTCACGCTTTAAGCTGTTTTCCCAAGAACATGAAATCTGGATAGCTTTGCTTCATATTGTGTGTTGCTACAACAGTATTTTCGATTACGGTTTCCCTCAGTGTTTTCATTTGCTTTCATAGGTTGTCATCTGATCTGCATAGCAAATCTGTGGTCGTTATTCGAAGTGCCTGAAGAGACACCAATGTTAGTGGTGAAGTACAATAAGTAAAAGCACTGGGTCAAACCTGTGCTTTTATGTCATTAAAAGTGTTGATGTACATCTGGGCACCCTTTTAGATGATCACGTTATTAATATCTATATGTTTAATTTGTAAAGAATGTTATGGCTAGTTTTTTTTAGGGTTTTTGAGACTCTTCAAGTAAAATAGCCTGGTTTGTCAACCTCGGTTCGTACGAATTTCGGGATGATACGAATTTAGCTGTGGTCCCGGCTAAGGCCCATTAGCCTGCAATGTAACGCAAAATGGTTGTTGCGAATCATTTTGACCTCACGACATTTCATACGAACGTACGCCGCGCTGGTACAAACAGACTAGACACGGCGATCACGCGCGCGCGCGCCTACGGTTTGTCAGCGTCAAGGAGAATCGTCGGCACCATCAGTCAGCGGAGCGTCGTATCCTCCGCGATTGTGCGCGCGAATCTCGAACGCTGTAATCGCCTTGCGCTGTCGCTTTTAGATTACACTGCAGGCTCCGCTGGTGTCGCGTGTTTTCTTTTTCTTTTTTTACGACTCTTTGAAGCATGTTGCTGCGCTCGAGCCAGCGTCGTTAAACTTTGTTTACTCGTGCTCTGTCACGTCGATACTAGCCACGTCCTTGTAATCAGACATCCTATAAAAAGTAGACAAAACCGAAAGAAGCGGACGGGCGTGGCGAATGAGCTTCGCTCCTACAGCCTGCAACGTCAACGTGCACGATTGTTGGGGACGCGCACACGTGCAAACTGAATTTTGAGCAAACCTCCCGATTTAGCAGGCCCGGCCGTTATTATTTCGAAACAAGAAGCCCGAAAACCGAAATAATAATAACAAAAATGATGGCAGCCCTAAACTTTTCGGTTTTCAACTATCGCGTTCGGGGCGCTTCTTAAAAAAAATTTTGCACCCTGTTTTTTGTTTGTTTTTTGAAATAGGTAGCTTATGACTTACTTATCACGACTGGAAACCTCGTTTGCGCGAGTGCGCGGCGGTTATTCATTTCCAGTCGCAGTTTCGGTTTCAAAGAGCACCGAGCTAGGCAGGAGCAGTTGCGGTGGCTAAAACACAGCTGGCTACGTGACCACGCAGAACTGTGACGTGGGCGTCGCGCTAGAGAGCGGGTTAAAGTTGGTTAAAGCCCCTTGAGTGGGCGCCGCACCTGCGCTATCTGACCAGGCAACCGAACTTGTGGCCGCACTGACCAGGCAACACAAACTCGTGACGCGCATCTCGCTCAGACGCGCGGCATGCACTTTAGAATTGATTTTAAATATGTGCTAGCTATGTTTGCCCTTGATGTTTCGTAGATGTTTTGTATGTCTCCACGTGAATCTATCTCACTCATTATCTCACCTTCGAAATTTTGTGTCAGTGCTCCTTAAGTCACTTTCGCTGCGCTAAGATTAGGAAGAGGCTACCAGCCGTCACGGGTCACAACACATCTGCGTGGTCCCTTAATTGCACGCGCGCGCGCCGTATATATTTACGAGTACAACTATGATCGTCGGCGTCTAAAAACTTCACTGGCATTCATGCATCTCTATGGCGTTGATGCGGCCCTGAGAAACAATAAATATGCCAGTTTTTTTTTTTTTTTTTTTTGGGGGGGGGGGGGGTCATTATTATTCGTCTATGTTTTCTGGTGATACGAATATTTTTTCGTGATCCCGCACGATTCTTATCACTGAGGTTCTACTGTATGGCCCATTAGCAGGCACATGTTAGCGACGTTGCTGTCGTGCTTGAAATGCCGGTAAAATATTGCAAATCTATAATACACACTTTTGGAATCAGCTGCCTTGAGTGCTAGGGAATATAGGTCTTACCTTCACGTCGGCGATCTTGGCAGGCATGGCAGAGTATGGAGACTATAGAGATGTGGTTGAATCACTTGCGCCAGAACTCAGCATAACTTGGCAAGCATCTTGGTATAAGCCTGAGAAGACCATAGGTACGTGTTAATGCTATCCCGTATATTGGAGCTTGGCACTCGAACAACTCAAGTAATAACGGATTCATGCTGAGGTTGTAAAGGAGAAAGAGATATGATATTAGCTAGAGGGTTTTTCACTTTACAAGTTGAAACAAATGAAACGACATACTAAAGGAGCGCTTGAAAGCTACATTATAGAAGTGCCAAAGTTACAAACACGATTATATTCAGGAAAATAGATAGCGCTGTGAGGCAGACACTATGCAGAATGTCAATTAATCCGCTTAGCGCGCACTTTAAGCGTACAGTTTCTATAATAAGAGTCCGTGACGAGGTACCACCCGGAGTTACAGGAGATGTGTAGGAAAGTATAGTACTTACCTCCTTCATTGTCCAATGCGTCAGTTGGGTTTGTAGCATCGCTGAAATCGTGAAGTCTCGTACGGTATCTTGTCTCAGGCGTCTTGTCAATGCAGCAAGGTATCGTCCCTTTGAATGAACTAAGATCTCGCAGAGCTTTCAGCCTAAGGTAAAAATTCGTCTCGTACTTGTCGTGTGCCTCTGGAACTACTTGGTTCGTCTGCTCACTTATCAGCCGTTCTCTCATCTACTGACGCCGTTCTCTAGGTTGGCATCCTGCTGAAATACAGTTGTCGTACAAAAGCCCTGGGCAAGGGTCCACACTCCCTTGCATGACCAGTTTCCTGGGCACTCCGTGTGCCAATTGGTTGAATTTTCTCCATCCCACTTTTCATTCTTTATTTCCCGCCATTTATTTCCCGCCTTCGACACGTGATGGAAAGAGGAAATTGAAGCCGAAGTGAGGGAACACGGAAGCGACGACGTTCCCACGCTCGGCGAGTGCGCTAACCTGTTTCCCGGCGTCGTTTCCCCGGATAGTGTTTCGAAGGATGGTCTTTTCGTGCGACATCGGTTTCAATAATCCGAACTTCAATCAACCGGGTGAATTCGTGACAATGACCCTGCTTCTCACTGTGTTCTGCTAGAGTGTTTCGTACTGCGTTGAAGCTGCGTACATTGCTTGTATGCTGCCGCATTCTTTCCGAAAAAATTTTCGACTCGTCGGGTGTCAGCACAGGGCACATAGGCATATCTCCCGGAAGAGGGGGGGGGGGGGGGCAAGGGGGGTCGCTAGCTCCTTCACTGAGAAAAGTTAAGGGGCGGAGCCCCGCCACTTTCGACAGAGGTCACTGTCGGCTGCACGCTGGGAAACTAACAACCGAGGCGAAGCTTTCTTTCAGCACGGTAATCACTTAATTATATAATGAAAATTTTCCTGCGCTTCTGCTGTGAAAATTGCCCTTCACAGCATAAGGTATAAGGCCCCTGCGCTGAACTGGGGTCCCGTAACGTTGGATCACTCTTTAATGCTTTTATTCTGCTGTGTCTGGCCTGAAATTTAAATCATCGATGACGCAAATACGGGCGGGAACGAGCAAACGTTTTATGAACCGATCAAACCGCTCCTGCTTCCGGTAATTGATTTTCTTTAATCGAAAAAGAATAGCATCACCGCTGCTCTATGTCGAAGTTGCTGTGAGCCGATGAGTGCGAATTTTTTTTAATGTTTTATTTTTGCCCAACTGGAAGCGCTAAAAATTACACCATCTCCCGCTAAAGGGAACCATGTGTAGATGTGAAGCAGCGGGCGCTAACGCTTACACTGGCGGCGGCGTTGACGCTGGCGCTCATCGCAGCGTTGCGCAGGAGAGAAAACTGGGGAGGCGCAAAGCAGGCAGTGATGGAGCAGTTTTTCCTACTAGAACATGCCAATCGCTGCTAATGGGCAATGAGAGACAGAAGACTCCGACTGGACACAGAGACCCGCACTCCGCTTTTAGTTAACGCGCACGCTGCGAATTTTTATTGTTCAACAACGCACAGGAGAAATATCCCACCGGCACCACCTTGGAGGTCAAGATCCATTGCTATATATACGGGATGGCCAGTGAACGGTTGTGCAGCGCGAGCAGTCGGTTTTTTCAACCAAGAAACTCGCTAGCAGACGCTGCCTGCGTCGGTGTCGCGAGGCGAGAGAGGGAGGAGCGTAGGAGAGGAGAGAGAGGGGGGTGACACGCATGCGCAGTGGGAGTGTGAACGCCGTGGGCAGGGATGCGTAGAGGAGAGAGGGGGGGAGCGTAGGAGAGGAGAGAGAGGGGGGACGCGCATGCGCAGGGGGAGTTAGACGCCGCGGGCAGGGATGGAGAGAGGGGGGGGAGTGTAAGAGGGGAGAGAGGAAGGGAGGCGCATGCGCAGTGTGGGTGTGGTTGCCGCGGGGAGGGATGCCTAGAGGAGAGAGAGGGGGGAGAAGATGTTTTTTATTTTTATTTTTTTTAACTGTTTGCGCATGCGCAGTAAGGGTGGGCACGCGGCACACCACCACCACCACCACCACCACCACCGGATTAAGCTTCGCCATAAGATGCTTCACATCTAAAAAAGGTTTCCACTTTTGTCTCCAATCAACCTGCTCAACTTTGCTTATGATAGCTTGCAGCGATGGCGGCAGCTTGCAACAAGGCGACGAATAAAGCAACGGACTCGAGCACACTGGGAAGCCCAGCTTTTCAGATTACCCCGCAACTTGATCAACCGGACGAGGGAGATGATTAAGGTCCGTGGTTTTTTGGATTAAGGAGACTGAATTAACAATTGGGCTCATTGTTTTTCATTCAACCTGAATTGACTTCTGCAGTGCAAAATACAACACGGACGGCAAAGAAGCACACACGCACAGCGCTGCATGCTTATTTCTCTCTCTCTCCCACTCTCTCAGCTAGCACAAGCTGAAAGAGTTGCATACACACACACAAACAGCTCAACATCGTTGTATACTGCAATTAAAAATATTTATTATACTTATGAATACATCTCGCCAGCTGCTATAAGTAGCCGCTGCTAATGTGATCGGAGGAGAGCCTCCTTGAATAACGTTTAGAAGGAGACGCCGTCTGGCTATTCCAAAAATATTTTAGGTGTTGTTCAGCACATGAATGCGCTGTTTAGTGTGCATACGTCATTATAAACTACACGACATTTCGCAGATTCGTGACGTCGTGTAACAAGCAGGCGATCTCATGGCACACCGAAAATGTTTCACAAGTGCCGGAGAACGAATGGCCAACAATATGCCGTATTAAAAGTAGTTCATTCTCTTATTTCGTACGTAGTCGTGCATAAGTTGTTAAGCGATGGATAATTTTCGCGTGATTTGTTCCTTCGCGTTACGAGCAGGTGCTGTGTGCATGACTCGGAAAGTTTCGACCAATCGTAAACAGCTAACGACTATTCTGGAAGGAAACAATGACGAATACTTTAACGTCATAATCGCCCGAATTGTTTTTCAAAGAAAAGTTTTGGCTACACCGTATGTATTGGCGTATTTACTGCAGGAGGTGTCTGAGGGCCCTTTCAGAAATGTTGTAAATACAAATGCATATAAACAATGTACCACGCCCCTAATACCACAAGTTCTTGATTTTTTAAAGAAAAGCTGTGATTGAGAAGTTGACAATAAGACTAATATAGTAATAGTAATAATATTAATAAGCACGCGCTAGAAACACTATTTCGACTGCCAATTACGCAAGCCTGAATATATGCAAGAAAGTGTACTACTTATTATGAAAAAGTATAAGGGCAGTCATCCATTAAAAATTTCGGCATATCCCATGCATTGTGAGAATCGGTTTCATGGAAAGCAGACAACGAGTGTCATGGCTCACCAACTAGCCCATCAGTACATATTAAGCTTGAATATAGCTTTCTGAGTCATATACGAGTGCATATAAAACGTTTTTAGATTGTTATAACAGCGCAGCCAACACTGAAGTAACGATTGATAACCTGACATATGCAGTGTTTATCACCTTGTTATATTTAGATAGCTAGCAGTGTAACTACAATTTACGTTTCACCGACATGGTGCCTGCATAGTACCTTTTCCAAAGCCGTTTCAAGACCTTGCGTGGCTCTGTGGTATAGAATACATGACAGCTACACGAAATGCTTGGGTTCGATTCCTGCTCGGATCCTGATTTTTATTCTTTGTGTTCGTCGGATCAAAATGCCGATGCGGGGTTTTCCTAAGGCTCTCGCGTTTAAATTACCGATGTCTTATGTCGCCGTTCCTGGGTATACATAACTACTTTTAGGCTCATACCCGCATTCCATGAGCCGTGAAATGCCGGTATGACACATGTGACTGAACGAAAGAGTTTCATGACGTACGCGACCGGATTTTCATGTTATTTATGTCAAGAGCAGAAAGCCGTGTTCGTCACACCCCCATGCCCGCCTATGCCGATATCGCTCCATACCGAGGTAAGAAGGCGACCACGAGAGCACCCACACATAGGCGGCCACATAGATATACAGATAAGTAGATAGAAACGCTCAAAGTACATTTGGATTGCTTCGCATTGAAAAGCGCACTTATTAGTGACCAGCTTTTAGACATTAACAAAATGTCATTGAATGATGCAAATTATACTACTGGGGAGGCCATCGTCGAAATAATTGTATTCATGCGTGAGGTTGTTTGATAATGCATAAGAAGTGTGGCGTGTAATACTATTACATGCATAACACGCATATGTGTTGTGGTAGTGCATGCTGCCTAAAACTGACTGTCCCTTTTCTATAGTGTTATTAAACAGTGTTTAACAAATGCTCCATTTGTATATGAAAAATCACACCAAAGTGTGAGTTTCAATGAAGTTCTCTCTCCCTCTCTTCTGATATATATATATATATATATATATATATATATATATATATATATATATATATATATATATATATATATATAGGGCCGACGAGTGAGGTAGGTTTGCCCCCCCCCCCCCCCCCCCCACTCGCGAATCAGTTGGTACGCCACTGACAGGGCACACTGTAAAGTAGCCCCGGGAATGTTCCATGTTCCTTTTGGCGGTCGGTCTTAAGGATGCGGAATGTGTTGAAGGAATAGGAAAGGCGCTAAATTCTGTATCCCACGCTGGCGACACGGCTAAGCGCCTAGGTCCCTGAATGACTGGTTGGATAGTCAAGCCTGTACCCGGGGGGGGGGGGGGGCAGTTCGTCGCTGCGACTTAAATGGCTGTATCCATGGGCGTTGGCAGAATTTTGTCTCGGGGGGGCGCAAATCGGTGTTGCACCGCCGCAAGGTGGGGTGCGGGGGGGGAGAGGCGGCAAGTGCCTCTTTTGCACAGCCCTGCCGACGCCCGGGCTGCACCCATCGCGGTTCTATGGGCTTGTTTGTAGAATTCCCCCCCAAAGGAGAAATACGTAGCGTTGAGGCAATACGCCGCAGCGCCGCCGCCAGCCCTTGCAAGTTGCCTGGCTGACATTTGACGACTTGACGCTGCTATGGTAGCTGCGCCGCTGCGTGCGCCGTGTTTCCACTTGGGCTGCAACTGCAGTGTACTATAGCTGCAACAAAAAGCGTCCTTCCTCATCGACAATCGCCAATCGCCAACGACAATGTTCTAGGAAAGCCGCAGCGTTTCTTCCACCGGAAGGAGCCACAACGCAAGGACTACGAGCGACAACCCCTAAAACCACCGTAGCACCTGATGACGACAGCGAGATGACATCACCAGACGTTCCGGTCTCCGGCGCATGTGCGATTCCTGCCAGTGAAACTCTGTGTGATTACCGGCTCGACGATAACGGTCAGCTTCATAAATCGGGATTCTTCAGTGCGTCAGTGGGGCGTGAAACAGGCATGGCTGCAGCAGTACCCTTCATGCTGTCTCTACTGCTTACGCAGGTTAGTCATACGGAACCCCCCTTTTTCTTGCCGGTTTCACCCCAAAAGTTGTTTGACTGCGTTCTTTCACATTCATGCCCGCAATACCGTTCGCGGAAGCAGTTTCGTTTGCTACGTCGCTTCTCCTTTTATTTTTTACTGTTGCTATTATGTTGCGACGTAGAGGTGAATCCGGGACCGTCCACCGAGGCGACACTGCAGCAGCTCTTAGCAGGTCAAAGCATAATTAAGGATAAACTAAATGCTATTGAAACCGTTCAAGCTGCCAACAAGCTCGCTATAAACAATCTGGGTGATCGTATCAAATCCCTTGAAACTAGGTTCACAGACCTTGATGAAATGAAGTCGACTGTTGCAGAGTGCGTTGTGCAATGTGAGACTCAAGCACGAGCGATGAAATCCCTAATTTCAAAGGTTGACGACCTTGAAAACCGCAGCAGAAGGTGCAACCTCATCTTTCACGGTATACCCGACAAAGGTGCTAACGAGACTAATGCGGAGTGTGAGAAACAGATCTTGGATATCTGTTCTTCGGCGTTAGGAATTCCCACTGTAGGAATAGAAAGGGCCCACCGGTTAGGACGTTCTCGCACTGGGAGGAGCAGCCCCATCATCGCAAAATTTTCATTTTTTTAAGAAAAACAGCACGTCCTAAGCAACGCAAAGAAGTTAAAGGGCACTGCGACTAGCATTTCCGAAGATTTCTCCGAATCAGTACGAAAGAAAAGAAAAATTTTCTGGGCATATGCAAAAGCACAAAAACAGGATGGCGCGAAAGCTATGCTTAAGTACGATTACCTTCTTTTGAACGGGCACAAGTTTGTATGCGATGATGCAACAATGCAAGTGACCCCACAGAAGTGACCGTGTCAGTCTAGTTCTGTGAACATTAGTATTCTTCTGCTGAATTGCAGGAGCATAAAAAATAAGAGAGATGAATTTTCCGCCTTAGTAGAAACTGTTAAGCCTTCCGTGATTCTCGGTACGGAATCCTGGTTAGATCCTGACATAGGCGATCACGAGGTATTTCCAACAGGCTACACTTGCTACAGGAAAGACAGGAACGGTCATGGAGGGGGGTGTGTTCATTCTCATTGATAGCAGCATTAGGTCCTCCCAGATTCGCGTTGATGCTGGCGTGAGTGAAGTAGTGTTGTGCAAATTAGAACTTTCGAACCGTATCGCCTTAACAGTGTGTAGCTTCTATCGTCCCCCCTAATGCATCGCCGGATGTTCTCACTCGATTTCAAAGTGTGATTGATGAAGTGAACTCAGATACCGTGGTCATTGGGGGAGACTTCAATTTACCGGATTTGAAATGGGATGCATTGAACACCATCACAGTTACTGGAATATGCAATACAGAAATGATGAACATGGTCAACCTGCATGCTCTGCATCAGCTAGTCCTCACCCCAACGCGGGGAAATAACATTTTTGACCTTCTGCTTACCAATCGACCAGAACTTGTTCAGTCAACGCTTGTGATTCCTGGCATAAGCGACCATCACGCTGTCGTGTCGACGATGTCGCTGGCCTATGTTAAAACCAAAAACCATGTTAACAGAAAACTGTACAATTATAAAAAAGCCAATCTCGATTGTATAAATCAAGCATTAGAGGCCTATTTAGTAGTGTTCGAAACGGAAGCCGAGTGTAGGAGTGTGGACGAGCTGTGGCGGTTATTTAAGCAGAAAATACTCCAATTACGTGAGCTGTTCGTCCCAACTTGGGTGTTAACGGCGAGACAGGGTAGAAGCAAACCCTGGTTTACGAAAACCTTGCGCCAGCTCACACAAAAAAGACAACGAACTTATCGCGCTTATTGCAGAAAACCTTCAAAAGAAGCAGAGAAAAAACTGAAAGAAATAACTCGTGAAGTTAAAGAAGCAATACAAATTGCCAAAGACAGTTATTCGGGAACAATTCAATCCAGGCTAAAAGATAAACCAAAAGTATTCTGGAACCACGTGAAACAGAACGGCAAAGATGTTGTAACTATCCCTCCACTCGTGTCTGGTGACGTCATTGTTCGCGAAGACGCTGACAAAGCAGAATGCTTTAACGCCTACTTCTGCTCAGTCTTCACTCCTGCAGTAATGCCTTCTGAAGACGGCCCAACGGTACTTGAATCGATAAGCGACATGGATGATGTTGTCATATGTGCACACGGCATTGAATCGTTACTTCGAAGGCTTGACTCTTCTAAAGCGTGCGGTCCTGACGACTTACCCAATTTCCTGTTTAAATCATGCGCTGAATCGATAGCAAAATACTTGAAAATTATATTTCATAAATCACTACTCGAAGCTTCTCTTCCTGATGATTGGAAAACAGGCAATGTGGTCCCTATTCATAAGTCCGGCCCAAGATGCGATGTTTCAAACTACCGCCCAATATCGCTTACATCCGTGGCATGTAAAATAATGGAGCACATTCTATTCACCAGTATTGTAGCTCACTTGAACACTCATTCTGCGATTACGTCATCCCAACATGGATTTCGTAAAGGTTTCTCCTGTGTTACCCAATTACTGGAATTCACAAATGATATTGCCTCTGCATTAGATAAACGGCTTACGGTTGAATGTATTTTCCTCGACTTCAAGAAAGCTTTCGACACAGTACCCCATTCATTACTCATAGAAAAGATGCTCACATATAAAATTAATCCTGCGGTTGTCTCATGGATTAAAGAATATCTCACGTTAAGACGGCAATTCGTGGTTGTAAATGGGGTTCGGTCGCGCGCACAAAAAGTTTCATCTGGTGTACCCCAGGGCTCCGTCCTGGGGCCTTTACTGTTCTTATTGTACATCAATGATATTGGCGACGGTTTGACATCACAGTTGAGGCTTTTTGCAGATGACTGTGTGGTTTATAGAATCACTAACGGTACGGAAGACCACAACCTGATTCAGCAAGACCTCGATCGAATCAGCACATGGTGCAATAGGTGGCGCATGCAGCTAAACCTCACGAAAACTGTCAATATGACATTCACTCGGAAAAAGAACCCTTTAACTTACTGCTACACCCTGAATAACATTGTAATTGGTAAAGTAACCGAATTTAAATACTTAGGTGTTTGGTATGCCCCTGAATTGTCATGGCAGAAGCAGGTTGACTACGTAACCGGAAAGGCGGGAAAGATGCTGGGCTTCATTCGCAGGAACTCTGGTGCATTCAGTCAGTCCACACGTGAGCTACTCTACAAGACGTACGTGAGGTCCGTCCTCGAGTACGCTTGTGTAGTGTGGGACCCTCCGACGGCACGCGACGTTAATAAACTTGAAAGGGTTCAGAATCTGGGTGCGAGGTACGTGTCCCGTCAATACACCATTAATTTCAGTGCAACAAGAACCAAGGAAGAACTTAAATGGGACACCCTGATAGAAAGACGCAGAAAACTGCGCCTGAAGATTTTTCATTCCATATACTATGGTATGATTAATATACAGGGAGACATGTATATAATGCCACCTCACTATAGGTCAGAACGCTTGGACCATGAGCGAAAAGTACGAGAGGTTCTATGCCGGACAGAACTTTTTAAGAAATCTTTCTTTCCAAAAACTATCCAAGACTGGAATAGGTTACCTGCTGACATTGTCAACGTAGTTTCAAATGAAATGTTTTTTGCGCTGCTGAAATGATTGTTTCTTTCATCTTTTTTAGACGTACTGTATCTATTATTGTTGTATCTATCATTATTGTTGATCCTTTTTTTCTTTTTCCTCACACGGTATGCAGAAGAGAACTGTGGCAATACTCCGGTATCAAACCACTTATTTTAATTCCTGTTCAAGTGACTCAACCTTGAAGTGTTTTTTTTTTCACATTTACTGTATACTGCTTTGAATAACGTATGTTGACAATCTGCTGTAGCAATTGTTGTTGTTACCGTTTTCCACGCTTTATGTATGACAAAATATTGAACTGTTCAGACTGACTGTAAACCCCTTCCCCACTGTAATGCCTCTGGCGCTGTGGGTACCGAATAAATAATAATAATAAAATAATAATATGCACCATACTGGGCTCGATCGCCAGCGATAAATCAGGTTCTCTAGCAAACCGAAGGATGGCGGACGACATCATTTGCCTCGCCATCCTGGAGACTGGGGAGCGCAAGAAACTGACGCTGAAAGAAGGCGATTGCGATGAAGTTGTGACTGCGCTGACCGCCTATACAAACATTACGGACAGCACTTTGGTAAGTGTCATTTTAATTGTTACTGTGAAGGCACCTTCGAGAGCTTGAAGTTGTATACTATATATGCAGTAGCATACTTGCCGAATTTCCCAATTTTGAGCAATCCTTGCAATTATTTGAGGCATGGTTGAGAATGTGAAAAACAGCCCTAAGACAACTGCGACACGAAAATAACAAAGAACAGTGGTTCTGAAATTCCCCTGCCTCGGTCTTTCGCGTGCGTGAAGCTTGCTTGAGCGTCAGAATTTAGGAACCTGTTTAAGCGCTTTGTGCACAATTGTGTAGTTAATTTTTTTTTCTTGCGAGTTGTGCTGACCAGTGGCTAAGAAAGAGTACACCGAGTTTTCGTTGAATCGAAGCTCCCGCGAAATAAATGTTTTCATTTTGCTGTGTGTTGCTGCATAATTATGATTTCGGTGAAGGGGCTACCATGTATAACGAGTCATTCTACGTGCCGCTTCCCACGAGCTACGTGAAAAGCATAATTTTTCTTCGCTCGAAATAAATGATTTGAACATTTATGGCACGCGGAAAAACGTACTTATTGAAAACTTAGACTGAATAGTGAATAGGCATCTTGAGCTGTCATGGGCACACCATGTTTTTTTCCTACATTACACACGCGTTCAGGGGCCGCATCGTAGTACCAGTATGACTGCTGGCATCTATGAACTTTCGTGACAACTATACAAAGTTGTGCTGCGTGACGTTGCCGCGACCCCGGGAAACGATCAATAAAACGTACGCGAGTTTTCCGTTGTCGCACCCCCCCCCCCCCCCCCCCCAATTTCACGGATTTTCCCACTTTCAAAGTCCGCGGGTTGGCAAGTATGCAATAGATTGCTGTTATAGATATCTTTACAAGAGTTGCTGTGAAGCAGTTGCACTTCTGTGTTTCTGTATGTGCTGACAGAGACTGCATTTCATAGGGCTGGTCTTGTGTAGCAGTGTTGAAGATTGGGCAAGTTGGTGTGTTATTCTCTAACTTGTACAGACCAACAGGGAAAAGAAAGAAACAGCTGAGCCTGCCAAAAAAAAAGGAAACGAGTGCTGCTGAACAGCGCTCCTTTTTTTTTTTTACTGGTTTGGGGGTCTCTTCGTTTTCCCTGTTTTGCTGTACCAGTTTTAAGCAGCTTCTATGTGGTAACCCTTCCTTTGTAGTCAAGGCTTTCTTTTGTGTGGTACTTTTTCCTATGTTTTTCTTGCTTTCAATGTTTTTGTGTTCTTGCACAATGCATGGATTGTTTATGTTGTAATCCTGCTTTAGATCCAGATATATGACGACATATTGGAAGACTTCATCGACGTGGAGCCTAACACAGTTGTACAGCACAAGGGCAAAGTGAAGGTGTCAAGGAGGTTGTTGCCTATGTCAGATGATGTGAGTAGTCTCGCTTGGTACTTATGTTTGACTTGTATATGTGCAGCCAATCTTAACAGCTACTAAGCAAAACTGAGCATTAAGCAAGACAGCTTCATTCATTTAAAGGTAAACAAAAGGATTGTATGACTATTTTGTTTACTTGGCAGAGTGTTACTAGATTAGCTGAACAGTAATTAGTTCCGCACAAAACATGCTTCAAAACATGCAGTGGTAGTATACAATCTGCACGGAAAGAAAATAAATTGTGTAACTGCAATTACTCTCACATTGATTGCAATACTTACCTATTGCTAAATTTTCTTCTTTTCTTTATGGCAATGTTTGACGATATATTGCTGTTTACCATTTACTTTTTTTGCTTTGATGATGGCTTGTGATATATATTGCTTATTGGTGAATAATTTCATGGTGCTCTATTTTTGTGGTTTTCAGCATTAGTTTGTAATGTCACTTCCTGTCACATTAGTACCCACTGCAAGCATGTGCTTTTTTGTGTTTACATCTCGTGTGTATAATTCAGGTTCGCTTTTTTTTATATAAACCTGATTTTGACCATATAGTAACAAAACGGAAACTTGGGCCATGTTTGACCATATAGCCATGAGTCCAGTTGAGCAAAATTTTGGTGAGTCGTAGTCCGAGTGAGTCCTCTGGGCAAAATATATTTCATGAGTGAGTTTAATGAGCCCCACATTTTTTTTGCGGACCAATGGTCCTATCTGCTCAACTTCGGCATTACTATCAGCCTCATGTCGGCTCACATTTATACTCGCGTCTACTCGCAGATACTTCATCGAACTAGAATTCATATGCCACCACAACATTTATTAATCCCAGGCATGAGTGCCCTCCCCCACTTCCCATGCGAACTTTTTCACCGGAAGCGTTTGATAAAAATATCTTACGCGAGTCATACCTTTCAAGAAAAATGTCATATGTTGTTATTGCATTGCGACCACTGATAACTCTTATTTAAAGGCATGTTATCAAGAGTCCAAGTCGAGCACCAATTATACAAGATATATGAGTTAAAAAGCACTGACACCGTGGTCAAAAATGCTCATTGTACGTTAACGGGCTCATGAGTCGACTCGCTCAGACTCGCTCAAACTTAGATTGAGCCACGAATCTGAGTCTGAGTGAGTCCTGTTGGAAAAAAAAATCAATGAGCGAGTTTGAGTGAGTCCTAAGGGCAAAATATATTTCATGGGTGAGTCTGAGTGATTTCCACATTTTTTGCTGACTTATAGTTACACTGCAATTATTAATCAATAAAAACTAGTTATTTAACTTTTTAATCACCGAGTTCAGTTGTCTGTATGGAAAAGTTAGATGTGAAACTTTATGGCAGGGGTCGGCAACCTTTTGAGGCGGAGGGCCAAACTCGCATGGAGCCGACACAGTGGAGGCCGCATAGCAAATCAGGGGGGGGTTAGGGCGCTAAGCTTTGCAGACAAAAAAAATTCGGTGAATTGACAGTTTACAAAATTGGAATAAAAATCATGATTATATTCAGCACGCACGTAACAAGGTTGCAATTTACAAACATAGGTTGGTTGTGGACACCCCATTTGAGGTCAAAACTGCCATGTCAGCCTTCAGCTATTTTGTGACAAGGCAAGGGGGTGGTTGAGGGGGCGTTTTGATGTATGTCGTGTTAGGGGTTGCAGGTTGCCGACCCCTGCTTTGCTTTATGGCATATCCATATTTTTTTTAGAAATCTCGAAAAGTACCCATAATTTGAGATATTGATCATTTAAATTGAAGGCCCCGATCCAGCAAATATATAAACCGAGTGCGTAGGGCATGCAGGAAGTGTGTCCGTTGTGTTACGTTGACTGGAACCTCACGCGACGAAGTTTGAAAAAAGGTGCGTCACCTCAGACTCTGGTCAGGAAAAGCTGCATGTCGTCTCAAATACATAAGCTGCTTAATCTTTGTGTTTGGTGTGTGGTGTTTATCTGTTTCTTCCTTAACCTCTAAGTAAGCGTAAAGAACTCTTTATCTTGTCTGCCTGAAGTAGTGCCGCAGTGGCTGCTCTCATTTCTTTGTGGCGCAGTGAAATAAAATGTGGACATTGCGTTTTTTTTGGGCACAACATGAAAGAAACTTATAAGCACGAAACATCATATGTAATAAATTCTCACTTGCTGCAACTTTGCCATATAGGCAACTACCCTGTAATGAATATGAATGAAATTGAATTTTTTTTGTTAATTACCCACTTCAAGTTAACTTTAGTTGCAGCAAAGTATTTCTGCCTCAACGTAGAGTTCGTGTGCAAGAACGCCAGAGGTGCCTCACTGTCATGGCATTTTTATAAAAAAAAAGTGTTTAAAAAAACACCTTGTATACACATTATATATTTGTAAAACCTATATTTTGTAATGTGACTGTAGCACCTTCACTTGACTCTAGCACAAGTGACTCTAGCACATTAACTTCTGTGTAATGTTCACTTGACATTTATTTAACTGATATTTAAATTTGTTTGATGGGTTAGTGTAATTTCTCAGATTATAGGTTATGCGACTTTTTTTACATTAAATGGTACTGAACTGCTCGAAAGGACGTTCTGAATTTAAGTGTGACGTGTGTCAATTTTGTGTTACCTAAAGTCAATCAGTACTTTATGTGATTAACAATTAGGCAAATGTTTTTAAATAAGTGGTGTTGTCTCTGTCATAACTGCATTCGCAGTTAGCTGCCCTGTGTACAAGCGCCGAGTTTCTTTTCCAAACCACGTTTTCGTTGCTCTGAATGGAAACTTTTCCTGATACAAAAACGTAAATTTTCCTCACATGCTATAAGCCACTTTCATCACTACTACAGGAAAAGGTTGCTGCTGAAGTGAAATTGTAATAATCTATTTAAGTGTTTCTCTTGGTTTCGCAGTGTACTTCCAGGCCTGTTGCGCACAATGTAACTTCTCCGTCCAGTACCTGCATGGACAGTGACTCAGACACACCCAGGTAATGTTGATCTTATAGAAATCCAAGGTGCTGTTACTTTTACCATTGATTATTTTTAGCAGTGCAATTGAGTAAGTATGCTTTCTTTCTATGTCAGCCCATTGGTTCCAGAAACCATCCAGGAGCAAGTACCTCTGCTACACAGATATGATTACCTGGGGTTTGTGCTACCATCATTTGGCGCATACGAAGACGTTTTGCAACGAAAGGTGCCGATAAGCGGCAAAGTACGCCGCGTTGTCATTGACAGGCTCTTTCAAGCTTGTGCGAAGATAGCATGGTAAGCAATGCTTTTGCGTTCGTGTCACAATTACAGCTTGCATATTTTGTTGGTGTCATTGTTAAAGGATAGATCGCAGTGACTGGCAATGTGATGGGAATATTTACAATGTGATGGGAATATTTAGAGGTTTTAGCATGGCCTCTCAAGAAAGGTCGATGCTGCGGTAATTTTATTAAAGCACCTACCTCAGGGCACTTGTTCTCAAGGGCATTCGTGAGGCTTTCGTGCTACCTCCACACCATTTTAGTGTCGCAACCACTACTCATTTATCCTCATCACACACAATACACATCACTTACATGATTTGAGCAATTAAGTTTTACGCACCTTTAGTGCGAACAATTTCAAGCTTTTATACAGCCACCCAACGTCACCGTTTATCACATCACATCCCATACCATGACCTGGCACTCTTTGGCCACCACTGACTTGCCCTTGTGCCATAAAATACCTCATGTCAATCAATCAACCCTATGTTCTTGCAACATCACTATTTAGTCTTTAGTGTCACTGTAGAGACCTTCATCAGGGTACATGTCAAAAGCCATACGGGGAACTTTTTACTGAAACATTCTTTTTTTCTTCTTATTTTACTTTCCTATGGAGCACATTTACTGTGGTGGCATTGCACATTTCACATGGGATGATTACATGAATCCACTTGGTGAGTTGGTTGGGTTCCATTTTGATAACTAGGTAGCGTAACACTAACAGAGACAAAAAAGAACATGCAAGCACAAGTGCTTTTTTTGTAATATTCTTTCTACGTCTCTGTTAGTGCTGTGCTACCAAATCATCGAAATGAATCTTAATTTCATGCAAGGTATGGAGCTTCCTTGACAGGGAGGGTGCATGGTGCTTGGTGTGAAATCTGTGTGATGTCACAGTCGTGATTGAAAGTGTGAAGTGTATATGCTACACTTGTCTGTTACTCTTCTGGATGCCCAGGAGGCTCCCCATTTCCAATCTGTCCTTCTTATTTTACGAGCGCACCCTGAAGAATCCCTGATATAAAAAATTAAACCAATTATGCAGTGCAGTCGCATCGCAATAGCCATGACAAGCTAGGTGTCTAGGTAAAGCCATATTTGAATCCAGGCTACGCAAGTGCTAATGGTATATAGGCGTAACACTCGCTTCACATCATGGAGGAAAAAATGAGCAGAGAGCTTTACTTTGCGCAGCCTACTAGGTGAACACTACGTGAACAGTCACTGTCAGTCTGACACATTACTTCTGAGACTGTTTAGAGTACATTTGTGCATCTGCATGGGCTACTGTAGCTTTGTAGGTTTGCCTACACTGAATGCATGCCTTGACATGTTGCATGTTGGTCTGACGCTTGTTTTTTGGCTTTAATTGTGTTGTGCAAAGCTCCCTCCTAATTTTTCCTTTCTCCATGTTTCACAAAAAAGTGACGGCATTGTAGTGGTCGCGGCAGTTGAGGGGCACTGCAACATGCTCGCTTGGCTTCATTTCATGGGCATACCTTGAACTACCACAGCTTTCATGGGATGCCTGCTGCTGCAATGCATGGTGTTGCTTGCAGGCGGCACTCATCATTTGCAATCTCCACTTGTTTTGATGCATGGAGTTTGCCGAGAGGGGTCAAGCAATATTTGGCTGTCTGTGGGAGGAATCGCAAGTTCTCTGCTTTCGTGCAGAGTTACATTTGGCTCACATAATTACAGAAGCTTTGACCACTGATTGGCAGCGTTTTAAGAGTATGAACAAAATGTTTTGTGGGTCCCTGTACTTCTACTATTGCCGATCAAGAGGAAGCTCATGGGCTTGACTAACGTCATTCTAGCCCATGAGATTTTTGAGGCAATGAAGCAGATACAACAATTCTTAATGATGATTTTTTTTTGCGAAATTTCCGCCTCTAGCCAAAGTTGGCTATTCTTTGGCTACTTTTCACACTTTTTGAGCTGGCAACCCTGGATATCTGGCTTAATGCCATTACCATTTCTTTATTCCTGTATAGGATGCCCAGTAAGCAGCTCTACAGGACAGCAGTTGAGAGGCTGCTCACTAAGTACCCACACCTCAAGGATGAAATTGAGGACCAGAGTGGCATGGTACTGTGTTTTCTCTGTATTTTCTCATTCAGTTGAACCTCATTAGTACGAACGCTCAGTTATAGCGAACTAAATACAAGTTTAGTTGGTTATGCTTCATCTCTGTGATGCATATTCTTCATATAATGAAACTGAAAACGCAAGAGCTGCCGCAATATTGGCTGTAATAAAGAAATTTCTAGTTCCAACAAGGCTCAAAACTTGAAGGGTAGCAAAAAAAGCAAAATATATATAGAAATCAAGATGACAGCCACCTTCTTTTTCTTTTTTGAATGTGGTTGTGAATTGGTGCTTAAAGCCACTAGACGAAGTCAAAGGTCACATCCTTTTCAAGTAAGTGTGTAGGCAGACAAGTAACTTCGTTCAGTTGAAATTTTACCTGCTCATGCTCTCATCTCGTTAATTTGAAATGGCACAAGGAGATTCCTAAGGATTATCTTGTTCATAGTGGTTCTGAAGTCTCGAGTGATGTGATTTTGTACCTAGGATTTTTGCACGAGCTAGATTACCAATTATGGTAGTTAGTGGAGCTGTTTATGTAATGTTACAATGAATATTTGATACAACAAACTGTTTTATTGTCCTGATGCTCCTTTGTTATAACGAGGTTCGACTGCATAATACTAAAAGCTTTTCCTTTTATTTATCACGTGCTATATCCATGTTTATATCATAAGTTAGTAGGTGTTGTATGACAACTTTTATGAATTATCTGTACTGCTAAAATTGCTACCTTCAGTTTAATGTGTTCTTGAGTATTAGAGTTTGAATATTACTAAAAAGAGGTCAAGCTGCAGCAGCACTCATTGCGTTGACGTGCCCTCTGAGGGGTCCGAGAAATGTGCAGAGGATGACTAGCTGAGGTAATTATTGTGGTACTTTTATAAACTATGTGAAGCTGCATGCACTGCTGACATCTGCCTGGCCTGATTTTTCATCAGGCCTACCAGTGTGCAGTGCATAATAAAGCACTAACTTGAAAGCTTCTCAAATATAAATTCATACTGGCATTCTCAGAACATCAAGGTCTCTGACTCTTAAGTATATTTGATGGAATGCTTGAATACATAGAATGGATACCCGCCACATGTATTCCAGTGCATTTAAGAAAGCCAAAAATAGGTTCCATCTACATTGATACAGTGCTCTGTCAACCAATTTAGGCAGTGACAGGTTAAGCCAAAAGGCAAGGTAAGCAACTAGCTACAATGGCAATGGCCCATTGGCCTCAATATTAATTGTTGAGAGTACGCTATTCGCAATGCTAAGAGAGCCCTGCCTGTGGTTTTCTTCAATTGCACTGCATGATGTTCCTGTCATCCTTTGATATCTGCCGAATTGTTGCCTGAAGTGCAAATCTGTTTATAAAGGAAACTACCTAAACGAGTGAGATTGAAAGATTTCGTGAGATGTGTGAGTGGGTCATCTTAATTTGTTAAAGCGAAAGAGCTAGATTTCGGGCGCTATGGATTACTTTCGTTATTACACTGTCAAGCTATAGTGATTTCTGCTTTGCTGTGGACTGTTTTGGTTAGTCACGGAGGCAATTGGCTGGCGTTTTTCGATCGTGTGGGTGGGGCCTCTCCAGAATTCTTAAGTTGTATCCGACTATAGGATCTTTGTGCTGTCATCCTAATTCCCTTCAGCGACAGTGTGTACAGTTGCACACATCAACTACGGAGGTGCATTGTGCATTGCAGCTTTCTTCAAATAGCTTGAAACGCAGCGTGCACATTTGTGCAAACTTCCCGAGTGGACAACTAGTGGTCGTTAACTTCTTTGTGCTGCATATTGCTGGAGACACTACCACGTTCGATGATCGTTCGACGTGCCGCGTTATTTTTCGAGTTATTTTTCTTTGCTTGAAACTAATACAACCAAAAAACAAAGTGGGCATGCATATTGAGCCTAATATTCGATCATTTTTATGACAGAATTGAAGCGGACTGATGGCAGAGTAATAAGATATTTAATTGCATGCTATAACATTTATTACTCAAATTGACGTAAAACAACATATTGTCTTACTTTCTGTATTGGAATGTAATATTCAGTGCCTTTGAATTGGGTTGTGTGAATATGATACATTTTTAGACAATCCATCATAATTGTGCCTGAAGGGGATATTAAGTATAATGAAGCCTAAAAACCAAAAATTTTGTTGTTTCAAAAGGTTGCACTTCAATTGAAATATTGTAACTTCAAAACTTATTTATCATTTTCAATTATTACTCTTCATTGCCCAGGTGAATGTCTAAGCAAGCATGGAAAGTTTCATTAGAAAATATTGATTTGTTCAAAAGTTGTGAGCTTTTGCGCAACAGAAATCGACTAAAAATCAGGTTTGGAGAACACAAGAATTAAATTTTTCAGACATGACCACTTTCAGGGTGGTCACAAAAACAAAAAAAGACCATAACTTTTGAACAAGACAGACTAGAGATGTAATTTTTCTGAACCACAATTATGAACGTGTACATTTTTAGAATCTCAGTAACAATTTACTGGAAAAAAAAACAGCATTTCAAAGGGTGGCAACATACCATAAGGCCAGTATATGATGCTTGGTGTATTGAACACAAGCTGCTTGAACCACATTGACCTCATGGTTGTCTCTCTTGATGTTGTTTGCCTAATTGTTCAATGCCATGAACAAATGCAGGAAAAAAAATCGAGCGTTTTTCTAGTATTCTAGGGACGTATTTATGTGCTGGTTGTTTAAATTATGCATTCCATGTAGCTATTTGGACAGTTTGTCCCGTTGTTACACTATAGTGTTTTATGTTTGAAACTTGTGTACAGGAGTCGTGGGCGCTCGGTTTGAGGGCCAAGTTTAAGTACATGCGAAAAAAAACAGCGCATGGTTCTCCTGAAGCCGAGGCCTTAAAGCGAAAAAGACTGCACAATGGAAACAAGGTGCTTCCAGGGCAGCCCCGTAAAAAGTTCTGCCGGCTATTCGTAAGTAAAATTTGAAATTTTTTTTTTACATTAGACAAGCACTTTGCTAAAATCTGTATTTTTTTAGTTGGTTATTTTACATTGTTTACAATAAAATAGGGAATAGCTTCTTAGTTCTTCAATGAGCTCAAATTATATAGGTATTGCCAAATATGAAGTGAATGCATGTGTTCAGAATTCAGAAAAAGCCTGTTCTGTACTTGTTTGGTCGTCTCATTACATAATGGAGTGACGCTGTATCTGCCCAGCTACCAACGTTCAGTGGGCGTCTTCATCCACTAGTGCCGAACCAATTTAGGGCGCACGCAAACTAGCTCCCCACTTGCATTCTCACTAAAGAAATGAACTTTCCAACTTGCCTTTCTTACATTGTCTACAATCTTTTAGTAGGCTTGTGCTTTTTGCCGTGCAGCAGGTGGCCAGTTTCAAAATGTGCACCTAAAGTCTAGGAACTGTATATGGTTTCCCAAAAACTGTGGGTCCCCTAGAGTCCTTGTATCGTATTTACTCTATTGTAACGTGACCATGGTTTGTAACGCAAGGGGTGACTTTTCATGTTGTCCGGGAATAAAAAATGGTTATTTCGGTATGCGATTGTAACGTGAGGGTCGACTTGAGATCTCAAAAAGCTGCAAAAATCTCTCGTTACATTCAAGTAAATACTGTGCTATGGGACCCTAGTTTTTAAAATGACTCCTTACATATTGTTTGACACAACTTAATGTAACCAACAGATAATGAAGCCAAGGTAAATTATTTAGTATAAGGTAGCATAAGGTAAATTGTTTGTGGATGAAGAGACAACTTGTTGTTGGTTGGGGTGAAACCTACCACCTTCTGACTGCCATCGTAGCTCAATTAGTAGAGCATCAGATGTGTGATGCGAAGGTGGTAGGTTTCATCTCTACCCACGACAAGTTGTCTTTCAGTCTGCTTTAATTTTATTACACATGTCATAATTACTACACAACAATTAAGACTACAAATAATGTCCTCTGTACTCTCCTTGACTTCATTCTCTGTTGTTTTCATGAGGTTGTGTCTATGAAAGAAAAACAAGCTGCTGATCCATTCCCCTTTTGTCCCTACATATTTGTATGTGATAATAAACTTGAGAACATAAATTAACAACAAACTTGAAAAAAAAATGCTACACAGAAAGTGCGACTCTATGGCTTTATGACATGCTAAGCCTTGTGTAGCTAATGTGCAGCCATAACTGCGATACTTTTTCGAAATGGTGGCATGTACACCATAGTATTTTTGCTAGAGTGTAGTTTTCCTCCTCTGGCCAGTCAGGGGACTTTGTTCTTGCAACTATGCCAGTGTTCCAGAAGTTTAGTTCAGATGATGGTGAAACAAAGATGTTGAAAAAAAAAAGATTGTCTGTGCCCATGACTCCAAAGAGAGAGGAAGGCAAAGGAAGTACGAGATAGGAAGTTAACCACTAAGCTATAATTGGCAAGGGGGTACGGAAGAATGAAAGAAGTGTATGAAGGTGCTGTGAAAGTTATAACAATGTGACTGTCCAATCTAACACAAAAGCACTACTGAATTCGCAGTCACAATTACTTTCAATCGATTGTCTTTAAGGAAACTCAATGCCTTGATAGCAACCTATGCTGAAGTCCATGTGCCAAAGAAGTTTGCTTTGCTAGATGCAGAAATTTGAATGTACTAGAATGCTGAGTTACGTTCTTCAAATTGATGTCGCGCATAGATTATGTGCATTATTTAAATGAAAATCTGCAGCTACGATAAAGGTGAAGTTATTGATAGCTTGTTCTTCAAGTTATTTGAAAGTGCCTTATCTTGTGGAGGTTTTTAGCATAATTTCAACTGGGACATAAAAACAAGAGAAAAGTTGCATTAGCAAAGTTCGCAAGTTTTTGCCCATGTGGTTTATTGCTGCTCCATCAGGGTACAAAATTAGCAAATCTCTCCTTGGCATTTAAAAATGTGCCACTAATGCCATGTGGTATGCATAAATTATAGTGTGCACTTCACCCTCTCATTGTGTCGGCTAATATAAAACGAAATGGTGCTTGTTTTGGTGTTAGCAATGCTGTTTATACTAAAGTTCACTAAGCCACAAAATTTTATTGTGATAGCAATTATATGGACACTCTTGGTGGATTTTTGCCATTAACATCGCCATCGTGTTCTGTATGAAGTTTAAATTAATGACATTGCCTTGCACATTGTATGTTCTACGCACGAGTAAAAGTGCACGAGCTGAAGCAGAGATGAAACGAGCTGTCCATCTCTGTCACATGAAGGGTGCGTGGGATAAGATCGTCCCGTATGCGAAACCTGCTGTCTATGGCTCTTCAAGTAGAGAGGAAACTGCCCGCCAATTTTTTGCTGAGCAAATGAGTTTGAAGGGACGCAGGAGAGGGGGGAAGGTTGTGTTGCTTCAGCAGCAACTGCGAAGTTTGATATATAAAAAAAAGGCACACTCGCGCTCGCTGTCTTCACAAACATCAATAGACGACTCATATACCCATTTCTTTGTTGTGATTTCGCTGCTTTATTCGAGTTGAGATGACAGATGGCACGAGAAACGCTTCGCTTCCTGCCGCGGCCATATCTCCTGACACCAGCATTTTGTCGGGTTATGCAAGATTTGCTCCAAAAGAGTTGGCAACAGATTGGAATATCATAGGAGCGTTGGCAGCTATCGAATCTATTGCTTTGCCCTTGCGACAATACTGTATTTTTTTGTCGGGGGGGGGGATATTGGAATTCGCATGATGGCTGCAGAAGGGTTGACAGGCAGGCTAGTTGGTATAGATTCATTGTGAAATTCTGGCAGTGCAAACTAACAGGGCACCGAAAGAGCGGGACACAAATAAGTGCAGTTTGTGTCTCGCTCTTTCTGTGTCCCATAAGTTTGCGCTGCCAAAATTTCACAATGATAATGGCTGATATGATCCTTTACAAAGGCACATCGATTCTCTCGTAAGCACATTGCAGGGGTCTCATCACAAAGTTAAATGGGTGGACTATTCTTCGAAGGAGTTTTTATCACTTAATGACATAACCATTCTTTTTCTATGCTAATTGTTACATGTTTTGAAGGAAGAGGTCGTATATGGTAGACTAATGATAACCACATTTTATTGAAATAATGTATATAAGCTTGTTGTGAACAGGTTTTACCGTATGTTAGGTAACATATGAGGCCCATGAAATCACTTGCCTAAGTTATTTCGCTCTCAGCTTCTACACAAGGTAGTGAAAAGTGTTAAAAAACGCGCCAAACTGTTTTGTTGTGATTGACATTGTTGTTCTTGTTGAAAGTCCTCTTACATATTAGGTCCCTGAAAACTGCTTAGACCCTTATTTAAATGTTTATCATGACATTTTCTACCTGAACCGGTGGCTTCATACAAAATCGCCAAAAATTGCATGTTGGCTTTGTTTCTGATCTTCTTCTGTGTATTGCAGGACTGCAGCCACCTTGTTGTGAGCGGTGAGACTGCAGATTCTGTACGGCTGCACTATGAGTGGCTCAAAACGAACGGCAGCTGCAGTGATGAGGATTCACTTCGGCCGAGATTGATGGCCACAGCTCAAGATAGGCATGAGCGCCTCAAGAGCATGACGCTTTCAGAGGCGCTCGTGGCCTATCCGTTTCTTGCCACAGAAGTGTCGGTATGTGTGGATTTACTTTTTTTGTGTGGAACACGTAGTAATCTGTGCTCTTCATTTCAGCTGCTGGTGGAGTTTGAAATGTTGTTTCAAAGAGGATTAATCGACTGCATTAAAGAAGGCTGCACCACCATGGAGGCAGTCGTCATAGAAAAAGGACTCCCTGCTGAGGCTGTGGCATTTTCGGAAGTGGCTGCAGGTAATTCAACAACTAACTTTAATGCATTTTAGAGTGTTGGCAAGAAAACTGTACAGTTTTCAAATGATAGTTCTTGCTATTGCAAGTTGTGGCAATAAAGAATTAGTGGCCTTCAGTGGACGGTCCAAGCATAAAGCAGCCTTGCCTTTGTATGAGCAATGCTTTCATTTGCTTGTGCCCATTGAATTCCTTGATCACATAGCACCAAAAGCAATGCTAGAGCCAACGTTCTGACAAGCGGTCTTTTACAAGGCAGAAACTGCCTATTTTAGAGCATTGCTTTGTTCGCTTTCCCCCAACTTCAATGGCGGATGAGGGCAGGACAAATGCAAAACCAGGTGTTGGGGCCGTGGAGCGAGAATGAAAGCTGGGGATATTGAGATGAGCTGGCGTGTCGAATGGGGCGAGTAAACGGGAAGCACGTCAGTAGAAGACATAAAACGTAGTGAAGGTGTACGGAATGGCAGATGGGGATGGCGGGGGGGACAGCATGGTAGTCGCAAAGACTACATTGGCGAAGCAGGACAGCCTGTTAAATTAGATTAAATGGGCATCGCACACACGCAGTGACAAAGTTACTGAAAGCAGTGGCACAACATTTTGATGTGGCTGGTCATAACTTCGATGAGCTCAATCTTTACATACTTCAGTCAAATTTCAGGTCCCTGAGAGACAGAAAGTATAGAGAATCATACGTTAATCACAAGTTCAATACACTCCAACCAGTAGGTATACCCATTTCAAAGGGAACTCTTGAATCTATCCGATAGATACATAACGAAAAGCTGCGAGTCTTCAGCCTTTCTTCTAAAAATGTCTCAGTTTTGACCGTGAAATTCACATGTTTAGCTGTAGCTTACTTGCGACATTCAAGACTGCAATTACCCCCCATCCCTTTTACCCTGTCCACATGGACAAAACCCCTACACAAAGTATATTTATTTATTTATTCATAATACCTCAACGGTCCTACATGGGACATTACATGAGGGGCCGTTATATGCCGTTCCTCCCTCCTCCCTCGCTTTTTCTTTCTTTTACTGATGTGCTTCCTGTTTACTATCCAAATACGACACCACTGCTTATCTCAACACCTCCCTGTCTTTTCTTCTCTCCCCCCCCCCCTTTTTGTTTAGACTAGCCCTCTCCTCCACCTTTGTTGTTGGGAGAAAGTGTACGAAGCGCACACATGTGCGCTAAGGTAGCCAATTGCTGCCTTGAAGAAAACATTAAATAGCATCAGGGGTGTAGCCAGGGGGTTCGGGAGTTCAACCCCCTCCCCCCCCCCCGAAAATTTTCAATTTTGCTTGCGTATATATACACGCACACATAGAAAACACACATGAACATACATAAAGTATGGTTGAACCCCCCTCCCCCCCCCCAAAAAAAATGTCTGGCTACGCCCCTGAATAGCATTAAGGTATGTGTAACTTATAAGCTGCTTGGAGCGAGTAGCTTTGCTATTGCAATAAATATCTCAACATCCTCGTAATTTGCAGAGCAACCTGTGCTGGGAATTCTGCAGTTCATAGCAGGCCGCTGCAAGGAGCCTCTGCAAGCCATCCTCTCACCGGTGAGTGCTATGGTGCTAACATTTATGTGCAAGACGTAGTAATCTGACTGTACTTTTATTTTGTGACATTCATGACTGTGCAATGGCAGTCAGCCCCCCTTTTACATGAAGCAGCCCCATACTGTCACCATTCTTGCCACATTCAACGGTCATTTTGTGATAGGTCGTGCAGTTGTTTGCGACACGACGCCACAGAGGTTTTAACGTGGCAATAGGCACCTAGAGTGAACATTTCGGTGGGGCAGCGTAAATGATAAAGATGCAGGGTAGGGGAAAACGAAAGACAGCACTTACTTACAACTCACTTTATTAGAAAGCGCTCGCACTCTTAAAGTATCCCCAACATTCCCTGTTCTCAAATTGATTACTTCCTTTTCCAGTGCACTTACAAACAGCAAAAATGCTGATCAAACATGAATTCTAACACTGATGAATATTCATTGTCTTGCAGAACTATTGAAGGCGTACTTGCACAATCTTTTTCTCTTCATGTAGTAGGCCTCAATCATTTTCCTTATGGGTTGATTGATATGAATGGAAAGAATTGTAGCAGTCAAGATTAGGATGCACCTATGTTTTGAATAATGCTGTGCAATGTGCAAGTATACGTCACATTTTAAACAGCAAGCCATATGGCTAATTTAATGGTGGCCACAATAAGGAGTGAGCTGCAGTTTTAGGTAATGAAGCTTAAATGAACAGACAAGCAATATTTGCAGGTCGTATAGCCGGAAAACCTGCCCTGAGCTTTCAATTCATACATTTATAGGGTGAAGAAATGGAAATAGCTTTTAGTCTGTTAAATGTTTTCACCAAACTTCCAACAGCTGTTTGAAAGAAGTGGTGCGTTTGAGATTGGCTGGTTTAAAACGTTAACATACAGCTTGCGCAATGAGATATGTAATTTCATGAGCACATACTATTACACAGACAGGAACGTAGCAAGCAGATTTAGAGTGAAGGTTTTCTTTTTCTGTGGGAAAATTGAAAGTTAGCACAGGCTTCAGGGGTTCAATCAATTTCACGGTGCACAATTGAACATATATCTCCATTCATAACTTGTAAGAATTTACTTTATCGTCCTTTTTCAAGTGGCCACATTTACATTGGCCAAATGGGTTGCTGCATATAAATAAGATTTTTTTAGCACAAGCGCTCGCCAAGTGGCAATGCATACTTCAATGCCGCATGAAACTGTTAAGATGAGAACACAGGGTGCCGCAGTCTTAAAGAGGCTCTACAACACTTTTCCAGGCAACCATCGAATGGCTTTATTAAAGTAGTTTATTGCCTTGTGAATTGACCGCTGCAAAAAGTTTTAGAATCCGTCAAGTACAAGGGGAGTTACCGAGATTTGTCGCATGCTGTAATAGCTCTCTCTCTTCTCTCGTCCCAACCAACACGCTTGAAGCTAAGCAGGGAGGGATGGCATGGGGGAAAAGAAGTCATGTCACGCACTTATCATGAACTTTAGCAATTTTCTTTAAATGCAGGGCTTTTAGTGTTGATCATGAACGCACACGCTCGGGCATGTGGTGGCCTCCCCTATGCAGCTCACGATGCTCAAATCACCCAATGGCCATGAATTTGGGTATATGGCATTATTTGTAGAAAGAGGGAACGATTGCTAGCTGACTTTGAGAATTAATTGTAAATTCCAGGCCGCATGCTGCGCTATAAAGCTTTAGCTCACGCGTTCTCGGGAGCCTTGACTACTGATCGGCAGCATTTTCTGACCTTGCTGGAAAAGTGTTGCAGGGCCCCTTTGATACTACAGTTGAACCCCTTTGTAGGACCCACCAAGGAGCAGTTCGTGCCCCTTATACGCGATGTCTCTTTAAGCCTGGGTATCGTGTCCTCATTTTCTGTTCGACCCCTATTTCGATGTAAGCACACTGGTTGGTCTCTAGTGTACATAAACTGTCTGCTAAATCAGTGTTTCTTATAAAATGGTTGACCTTTAATTATGTCCATGCGTAGCTATCTGCTAACATTATTGAGGCTTACCAGACAAAGAGAAAAAGGAATGCATTGCATAATTGTGCCTTCCACAGATCTGCTTGCAGTTCAATGTGCTTCTTTCGTAATCCCTGGTTAATACAGTTAAACCAGTATGAAGGTGTATATATCAAGGATGATGATGATATCTGGGGTTTAACGTCCCAAAACCACGTGATGATTATGAGAGATGCTGTAGTGGAGGGTTCCGGAAATTTTGACCATCTGGTGTTCTTTAACGTGCACTGACATCGCACAGTACATGGGCCTCTACCATTTCGCTTCCATCGAAATGTGACTGGAGCGGCCGGGATCGAAACCCACGACCTTTATATATCAAGGAAATGAACCCCTCAATCTGTTTTTTCTTCATTGGTTCTTGAATAATATAATGCTAGAATGCACATTTCATCAGCCTGTCTTGCTGTTGAAATGTACTGAACATGACATCATCAATTTGAGAATACGTGGGTGTAGGTGGCGTTCTGTGTATGTCTGTGCTTTCCAATGTCTGTTGCGAGTCAACACTGCGCTGTGCTTTTACTTGCCTTGTGTCTATATTCTTTGGGCTGCCGTTTCAAGATGTTCAACCAGTGCCAACTTGCTTGAATCATGTACAGTGCACAGCCAAATGAGATAGAAAACGGGACTGCACAAGCAAGCGTCACTTGACTAAAATGTTTATTTTGAACCAGCGGGAAATATATAAAGGGGTGATTTCACAGATTACTAATGAAAAAACTGATAGTTCGAATTGCACAAACTTTCTTGTTTTATGTACAGTACTCACGCATTCAAACAAGACACCAAATGTTTTAGTATCGTGTCTGGTATTCACAATTTCTCGAGATAACTACGTCCTGTCACGACGAATTTGGTCTCTAAATATAATGTTGGGCCTGATCTACACGTTCAAGTTGAAATTACGCCGACATGACTCTAACTGATGCCAGTGGAAATGAAAGTATGCGCGTCGCTTAGCCCTAAATTGACCTGTTTCAATCCATGAGTACTGTACATATCACTCAGTAACTGGAAAGTGAACTTCATTTAATAAACGTGTAATTTAGGAGGAAAACTTGTTGCTGTTATTCAATATGGAGGCATCCTTTTGTCACCTGTCATTCTCGCTAATTTGTGACAATATAAAATGCCAAACATTATCCCGACAAAGAAAACATTTTTGGTGTTAAATATATGCCTAAGATGAGTAAAGCAGCGCTGTTTGAAGCTTGTGTATGGATAAAAAGATAATTTTGGTATGTTAAAATATGTGAAATTTCCTTAAACTTGCCATATTTGGTAATTGTTTGCAATTTAAAAAAAAACACTTGATGTCCCTTGAGGGCATAATGTGTTCAGTATTTTCTGTCTTGTAGACCATAGTTATTTTTATTGGTTGCCTAAAATTTCATTTTCGAGAAAAATGAACCCTATATAAAAAATGAATATTAGAAAAGCCTCCGATTCTTCTTAAAATTCCTTGGACAGGCCCTCACATACAAAGAAAGAAGAACATTGAGAAACATGTTGCATTATTTTGTTTGCAACATCAACATTTGGAGTAAAAATGAGAGCGCTTTAAGGATGCATTGAGGAACTAAAAAATGATCATTGAGATTAAAAAACTGGGCATAAAGTTGTCTTATGTAAGCGTGTCCCAGTTTGCTAAAAAAATAGTTTTGTCTGTAGGACTGATACTTTATGGTTAGAGCACATTTATTTGCAAAACTTATTTGATTACAGTCAAATCTGCATATATTGAACCCACATATAATGTATTGTTTATATCGAACAGTTGTAAAATCTTCTTGAAATATTTTTGATATATAAAATATTTTACATATCTAATTACCTAACAACCTTTTTGTCATCCCCTACACATTTGATATTTCGAGGTTTGATTGTACATACCAAAGAATGCAAGATTGCAACAAGACCTTTGAATGCCTCATTTTATTTAACATTGAATGTGCACAACTTGCAGTGTAGCCGCTTCAGTTATTGTGCTTACAGTATGTCACAGTTGGTGGCCCGTGACACTTGACCATAGTCATGGCATCTCTACAGAGATATGAAAATATGGCCCATCCATCCATCAAATTTTCACTTGTGGCTACTTGTTGACCATGCATTGCTGTTTCAGTTTTGAGGAGACAACACGGTGATGTCTAAAAAAGTATGTTTGCTTGTCCCACTGCCTAAATTACATGGTCATGCAGTCAGAGTCCGAAAAGTCTAGCAGCGTACGATAAATCCTTTGAAATTGCGGTTGTCCATATGCCTAATTTATTTGTGCAGTAAGTTCTGCACTTTTTGTTTAATTTCAGGGCTTCAAAAAAAAGGGGGTATACGAATTATGTGGATATTATACAGCAGGTCATCTGTTAACATTTATCAAGGTCACTATATGCAAAATATCGCATTTAACTTGGTTCGAACCAAAAATCCGGCTACTGAAAGTGGCAGGAAGCGACGATACGTTCTAATAAACTGACACTGATAAAGCTCTAACTTTCTCGACGTGCGCCCAGTGCTCTCATATTGGTTATCAGGTTATGAGCATTGCATCAGCCAGAAAAGGCCAGACAAAAATAGAATTTAGCCAAAGTTAGGAATTTTATGTGCGAAAAAACATGTAATATAAAAGAGCTTCAACAAGAAAGCCGTGCGATAGTGTGCGGTGCCGATACCAAGAAGCATTTGGAACCTATTATTGAACACGGCAAAACAGTGGTTGACTCATTAGGCTTTCTCGCGCGTGTGTGTGTGTGTGTGTTTGTTTGTGTGTGTGTGTGCGTGCGAACGTGCACACACACACACACAAACACACACACATGTATGTGTGAGAGAAATTGAAAACCATTGGCACGCATTCATTACCATATGTCGCCATTTGACCGAAGGTCTAGTTGTGTGCAGAGTTTCGCCTACTACGCAGTCTCTGTCAGAGCACTTTCTGTATTGTACACGCATATGTGTGTGCATGCAATGAAGGTTTTTTCGTGCCTGGGATGCCTTTGACTGTGCGCGAATGGCATTGTGCACTGAAGTGGTCCCTGGAAGTACACGGCAGTATATGGACGCGGCACGTTTGGGTTACATGGATTGGGCACAAGTTAAGCAAGTAAATATGGTACACTAATCCTATGGGGACAGTGGCAGTGCCTTGGGGCTGTCACAATAAAAAGCATATCGGAGTTATCAGTTGGTGAGTGACAGAAATTTGGCAGAAAGACTGCTTCGATGGTTGACTTCTAAGCTATTGTAGTCTTTCCAATCAACACCGCTGTTTTTCTTTTTCTACGTCCTTGGTGGTTGTTGGTTTTGTGCTTTTTCAATTAAATCATTTTGATTCTATGTTTTCGTTTAATGAGGTTGCATTGCAATAAGTTTGCAGGTATGGATGGCGGTTTTAAAGAATGACACATTGTGCTTTTTTTACTTTTCTGAGTGAATGTGTTCAGACCACTTAGTATTTGATTTGGCTTTAGCAGCATATTTTCTTGAACGATTTCAAAAGCAAGAGCATGTTTCAACTTCCTGCTCTGGGGAAAACTCCTAATGGCATTCACCTTCATGCAGGAGTCAACACTGCTGACCCCAAGCTTAGTTGGGAGCCCGGACGGAGCCATGGATTTGTTTGTGGATGGCCACAAGCTTTTCAGTGTGTCATCACTGGTGGCAGGCATCGCATGCCTGTTTGCCTCATTTTGGATATTCAATATAGAATACCCAACAAAAGCTGTGAAAATGTTGACGTTCATTGAACATGCATTTTTCAATTTGACCTACACAAAGCCGCGTGTGAAGGCGCTTGAGTTGATTAATTTTTTTCAAAGCTTATAAATGTTAGATATGTAGGAGGCGCCATGTAAGGGGAGATGCTACTATAACATTTTTATTATGAAATGTAGACCAATGAAGCATTGTCTCTTTATACAGGGTGTTTTTTTTAACCAATACAGATTTTTGATAAAAATTCCATGACAGAAAGGCTCCTGTTGTTTTCGCACACGAACTCCACGTCAAGGCACAAATACTTTGCGGTAGTTAACATACAAAAAATTGTTAATTAACCTTTTAGTTATTGACTTGAGGGCAAGTGTTTATATTACAAAGTTGTCGTGCGTGCCAATTTACGGCATACCTATATTTTCAGAAATTGCAAAATTTGCACGTAGTTCGAAATATTCCTCATCGAACTTGATGGGCGAAATCGAAACTGATCATGGCCGGCCAAATACAGGCATGACACGTGACAGGGAAGTGACGAAATTTGAATGAAGGCGTGCCAAAGCGGAATCTGGTCAGAAAAATCTGCAAGCATTCTGAAATAAGCGAGCAGACAGCTTAATGTTTGCGTGCGATTGGTGGTGCATATCTGTTTCTCTTTTAAACTATAAAGACGGGGCGAGAAACTGTTTTGGCTGTCTGCAAGAAGTGCCGCAGTGGCCGCCTTTGTGTTTTATGCTTCTCAGACAAAGAAGCTGCTATTCCAATTTTTCTGTGCACAGTTAGATAGAAAGAGGTAAGCACGAAACAGTACGCACAAAAGGAAGGCGATACACTGGCACAAGTGAGATGACTTGCAGCTTTTCACGAAAGCATACGGCCGCGGCACGCCGTCATTCAAATCTTGTCACTCCCATGTGACGGGTAGTTCCGGTGTGAAGTAGCACAATGGTCGCGCTTCGTGCGCGCGTTGCGCGACCAGTTTTGATTTCGGCCCGTCATACCTCGAATTACGTGCAACTTCTGCGATTTTCGGAAAAATATGTTTGCCGTAAATTGGCATGCAGTACAAGTTTGTGATTTCCCTCAAGTCAATAATTAAAGTTAATTACCGAATTTTTGTTATTTGTTTCTCAACAGTGTCATGCTAAATGCGGCAAAGTATTTCCGCCACGACGTGGAATTCGTGTGCGAAAACGACAGGAGCCTTACTGTCATAGCATTGTTATAAAACATCTGTATTAATTAAAAAAAACACCCTCTTTAGTTTTTATGCTGATTTCAGCAATCTGATAATTGTTGGGGTTTAACGTCCCGGAGCCATGATGAGACAGTATAGTAGAGAGCTGCAGAAATTTCAACCACCTGGGGTTCTTTGACATGCACCTAAATCTAAGTACACAGGCCTGAAGCATTTTTGTCTCCATTGAAGATGCGCCTGCGGTGGCAAGAATTCAATTCCATGACCTTTGGGTCAACAGTCGAGCACCATAACCACTAGACCACTGCAGCGAGTGATTTAGAAAATTGAATCAGTTTTATAGTGAAGTTCACAGCTTTCGCCATAATTTTTGTTGTCATGAAAGTACAGGAATTTTGCACAACAGAAGTAAAGATCAAAAATGTAAATTTCGAAAAGACTAGCCATTTTTCTAGTAGCATTTCCCCTTACATGTGTTTTCAGTCAAGATATTTTGTACAGATGCAGAGCACTTGTGAAAAGCAAAAATGTCAATTGGTATTATGAAGAAAACTTACTTTTGCCAATGTTTTCAATGTAAAAAGCCGAGGCCCATTTTTAAGGGCATTGCGACGGGAACTCATCTGGGAATAGTTGTGATGACGTGCAGCGAGTTTGAACAAAACCAAAACCAAGCTGTATACTATCATCCTAATCTGCCGCTTGCATACTAACGGCATACTAGCATTTCAATATATATCATTTAGCTATATATTTGTACCTGACATGCAGACTATTTTAGTGAAATGTGTGTGACTAGTTCAGTATCATACTGATTGATAACTGCTGTGTTTATGAATGTGATGTGCGACTTGCATTTATTGCTTTATCAGCATTGACATCATTATGCCACAAGCGCTGGCAGTTTAAGTCTGTATATAGCTAGCGCATTTACTTGCTTTTGTTTAAATTTCCATCGTAGGCTATTTTTGTGAAGTATGAAAATAGCGGATTCCTTTGATCTCCTACTGTTTATAAACTGCCTCATTGGTGACGGTTAATGCGATTGTAGTTACTTTTATAATTTGCTGTTGAGCGTTATTGCTTTTATATAATTTCTACTGCAAGTACTTGTATTTTAAATATATAGCTCATCTTACTTAGTGTCCATCCATCTGCTTAATTGTTTCTTGCAATTAACAGAGTATAGTATGTGCAATATGTTTAGTAAAAATAAATAATATTTATGAAATGCTTAGATGCTTTAAACTCCAAGAGTCTCACAGAATATTTTGCCATCGGCCCCCAAAACACCAATTGCTTCTCCAAACTAGCATGTTTTATGCTCTGTAAACACTTATGGCTGCTCCAAAAAGCAAAATGTCACTTGCATCACTGTTTATATTCATTGCTATTCCAGTTTTGATCGCTCCAAGCATGTATGATTTTTTATTTTGGTGCTTGCTCTCCCGAGACCAGATGAATAAAGTTACTGGATCCACTTCAGTCACTATTCAGTTACTGCTGGAATATAACATCGTGATGAAGAGGCACGTCCTTGAGTGATGTTCCTCCATTTTGGCTCTTCTACCTCATGCAGACATCGGTGGACATTGTACTCAATGCCACATTGAAATCCTTGGGTTGGCATGGTTGTACAGCGTTTGTACAACTGAACTATATGCTGACGATGGAGTAAATTACTCCCACTGCACCATTGGAGCTGGAGGAGCAATTAATAACTTCCAGATACCTTGCACAGGAATTCTGGCGAGCCGGAGGAGTGAAACAACGACGAAAACCACTCAGTGCCTCACATTTATTCCGGCGAACTGGAGTGAAAGGCTGGTAAAAAATGCTCCGTAGGTGGCACGCAATCACTCCGACAAGCCGGAGTAAAATACACGCGAAAATTGCTCCGGAGGCGCCCTGCAATCACTCCGGCCGGCCGGAGTGAAATGCCGCTGAACAGTGCTCCGGCTTCGCCACACAATTACTCCGGCCAGCCGGAGTGAAATGCCGGTAAAAAACGCTCCGGCTGCGCCCCGCAATTACTCCGGTCGGCCGGAGTGAAATATCCTTGAAAAGTGCTCCGGCTGTGCCACGCAATTGCTCCGGCCAGCCGGAGTGAAATGCCGGTGAAAAGTGCTCCGGCGGCGCCCCGCAATTGCTCCGGTCGGCCGGAGTGAAATATCCTTGAAAACTGCTCCGGCTGTGCCACGCAATTGCTCCGGCCAGCCGGAGCGAAATGCCGGTGAAAAGTGCTCCGGCGGCGCCCCGCAATTACTCCGGTCGGCCGGAGTGAAATATCCGTGAAAAGTGCTCCGGCTGTGCCACGCAATTGCTCCGGCCAGCCGGAGTGAAATATCCATGAAAAGTGCTCCGGCTGTGCCACGCAATTGCTCCGGCCAGCCGGAGTGAAATATCCATGAAAAGTGCTCCGGCTGTGCCACGCAATTGCTCCGGCCAGCCGGAGTGAAATATCCATGAAAAGTGCTCCGGCTGTGCCACGTAATTGCTCCGGCCAGCCGGAGTAAACACTTTGCTCCGGAGGTCCGGAGGAAAAATTACTCCGAATGGGGGGGGGTCGCTAGAGGACAGGCATTTTACTCCCACCTGGGAGTAATTTTTTTTACAGTGTGGCGAGCGCCACTACGTGTTGATGCGGTCAGCACCGATGTTTTGAAGTGTTAGAGGGCCCCTTTAAACAGCTCCGGTGTTAAAAATTTTCTTATTTATGATGTCACAAAGGGGCCAACAGTTGAACATAGCCGTACAACTGTCCTTTTTCCCGCACAGTACGCAGAACACGGTCTCTCCGTCTATTCTGTAGCATGGTGAGTCAAGTGTACACTGCGGAATCAACAAACTGTTTGGTTTCTTTCTTTTCGGCATGGCTGAGAAGGGCAGCAAGGGAGCAGATAGACCGCTAAAAGACCAGATGTGAATGATGCCTCGTATTGGCCGTGTCTAATCGTGTAGGGTCAATTTCTCCCCACTCGGTGAACACTAACAAGTAAACTACACACAAAACAAAAGCCGCGGGTGCATGACATTTTTTTTGTTGTTTTGATCTTCACACTGTTTTTCCCTGACGGCTCTCCTCGGTTTCGTATTCGCGAACCGCTCGCGCCACGTCAGCGCGGCGGCGTATGGTGGCCGGCACATCCCATTTCACTGCTGCTAGCGGTTGGTTTCCGGAAGTTGGTCGAACTAAAGGACTAGGTTGAACCACATAGATTAAAGTGGCGAGTTGGGCTTGTTGGTACATATTTAAGCAACACTACAGCGCAAAAATACACCACGGACGAAAGGTCGTCGTCGTTTGTGTTCCTTTCGTCCGTCGTGTATTTTTGCGCTGTAGTGTTCCGTAAACCACATAGAGTTCCGAACAGTCAATCCTGCTGCCTGGCAACATGAATAACGGTCTCAAACTACATTCTAGAGAGAAATTTGAGCTTAAATAGCGTTCATATCGGTGCAAATTTCGAATATAGGCATTTATAGGCACTTATAGGCATTTAGGCACAAACCCCCAAAAATAGGCACTTATAGGCAGTATAAAAACACTATAAAACCTCTTCCTAATTTATGCTCATATATCAAAATGGCTCAATAGGAACGCAAGGAACAAAATAGGCATTTGCCTAAAATCCGGTCTCTAGTGATGATACTTCTTCTACTACTCTACGGAGCGGCGCACGACAAGTGGTGCGACAGCTGCATACTCCGATGGGGGGCGCCACGGTAGTTACCGCGGTATGAAAATCACGGAGCGCGCGCCTCATTCTGTCTCCTGTGCAGCGCCGCGATGAGCGGTCGGGCCGCTGCCGCAAAACGGGAGCGGCGACGTGGCGATCCCGAACTTCGGGCTCGCGAAGCCAAAAGGAAACGTGAACGGCGGCAAGCGGACCCTGAACTCCGGGCTCGGGAAGCCGAATCAAAACGTCAACGTCGAGCGGTGGATCAAGAGGGAGCGTCGACCGTTACCTCGAAAAGGCGATGGTACATTACACAAAGACATACATCCACGCGCCCTTCCACTGGGTGATTTCAACGTGGATATAACGACGAACGATTGGCTGGTCCACCACATGCTAGACGTGTACTCGTTGCGATGCATTTCCTACGGCCACAAAGAACCGACCACCATTAGGGGAACATGCAGCGACCACATCTTCGCAAACTTCAGAATGAAAACTCTGGAAAAGCAACCATTCGCGCTACACTTCACCGACCACAAGACCATACACTCTAAGGCAAAATTACCCGAAAGAGGAGTAACGGAGCCCAATAGGCGCGCGCGATGAACGGATAGACCGCTGAGGAGTAACCACAGAGGGATGCGTGCCGTGTGCAAACCAGTTAGTCTCCAAAGGCACCAAAGGGATGAACCGCGCGGGAGATACGTCACGTGTGCAAACCGTTGTCAAGGGAACTAACCGTCCTCCTCGCTCTTGGTCAGTCTTCTCACTTGTTTTTATGGAGGCGCGTTGGCGGTTGTGTCGCGCTCGGAGAGTTCGACGATTTAGGAACTACGCCGCGGTGCTGGCGGTGCCTTGGATAAACACGTATGCCGCGTATGCGTGGATGAGCGTGCGGTGCTGCTTTTACGTTTCTCCGCACCCATGAAGTTTGGAGCTGGTCTCGACACGCCGAGACGCCGCGCTGTATTTCTCCGGCCACGGTGCGCCGGCGTAGCAACGGCACTGCATCGACACCGGCTGGGAATGGCGGCCGAGAAGACATAGGCCTATCGGATCCATTAATTCAATCTGACTCTGGGCAGAAATTGGCGCTGGATTATTTCACAAGTAAGTGATCATACTTTATTTTTCCGTATCTGTCGCTTGCGCGGAGCGCATCGCGCTAGTTGGCAACGGGCTCGATCGTGTTGTATATATCGCGCGCACGAAATGCACCGCGAAGGTCGGCTTCGGCGTCCGCTCGCCTGTGCTTTGTGACTGCCTGAAAATTGGCCGCCATTGCCGTCGGCCGCCTGGACGCTCTCGCCGCGGTGATGAGCTGCGGGCTCGCGATATTGGGCTGAGGCCTCGCCGCTGCGGTGCGATTCGTCCAAAACGCATTGCGGTTGCCGTCAACGAGCTCGGTTGTATGTCGCGCGCTTGAAGTGCACCGACAGCTGGCGGGTGCTTTAGCTAGCCGACATTAGCTGTGCTTCGGAACTCTGTGGACAGTTTTCGCCATTACCGTCGGCTTCCGCGGCGCTCGCTCGAAAGCAGCTCTGTGCCGTTCGTGGCGGCGGTTCCGCGTTCGCTGGCTCCTCTGTTCGAGGTTCGCTGGCGGCAGAAGCAGCAGGAGCTCCGCGTTCGGCCCCGCGTTCGCTTGCTCGAGCTGTATACGATGCCGCTCGCAGACAACTCGGCGGTCACGGCGCCTAGGTATGATGGCTGCGGCTGCCGCACTTGAGCTGTTGCGCTATGTGACTCGAAATGTGTTTTCGATTATGTATGCCATCTCGGTGAAAATATTAGCATGCCATATTTTAGACATGCGTATTTATTTCACCTTGCACGTATTTGCCATGTGCGTGTATCTTCCTCACTGTCACATGTGACTAACTATTTGCAATCTTTTTGCGCAGACGTTGTCCACTACGTGCAGAAGGCTGCATCCGCTTGTGCGTGCAATGCCAGTCATCTGTCGCTTCCGTTGGAGCAGCTTGACAACGACGACTGTACGAGATATGACGACGCGGCTGGACCTGAATTTGACATCTGGCAGCGAATTCACTGAAAGAATGCAGAAACTTTGTATGTATATAGAAAAATAAAACATTTCATTGTCTCACTTTTGTCTTTCGTTGTTGCAGTGACTGCGAAAGCAGTGAAACAAGCATGACTAAATATTTTTTCGCGTGTTCTTTTCCGCGCCATTTGTTCCTCACTACGGAGAAAAACACGCGAGAAAAGTATTAAGGCCTTGCAGAGAGTAACTGTGCAAAATCATCCCTGGGGATTAACGCATCATTTGAACTGAGGATAAAAAGTTCATCCCAGTGGAGCATTTGAGTGGACCAACCGTTAGTCCATTCAGGTGCCACTGTGGGGACTAACGGTTGCCCGCGAAGGTGTAAATGTGAGGACTAAATGTTAGTCCCTTGCGGTGCAACTGTGGGGACTAACAGTTGCCCGCGAAGGTGTAAATGTGAGGACTACATGTTAGTCCCTTGAGCGGACTAACTGTTAGACCCGGTATCGTTAGTCCTTAAAGGGACTAATGGTTGTGGCAGCCCCATTAGTCCCCAAGAGGACGAACGGCACACCCTTTTAACACCATTTTGCCTTAGAGTGTAGTCTTCAAAGCGGCTCGTGCACCGACGCTAGGAATCGCATACGCTCTCTAAATAAAAAAAATCACCGCCCAAGCACTCCGTACAAATGGTTAACCAGCGAAGCTGAAATGTGCGGCCCCAGTGTTTAGCAGTGGGTTCAACCCGACGCTGCACTGAAGCCTTCCACAATTATCGTTGCCAGGTTGTGGTCGAACCACAGGCGGTCACAGACGTCGCACCGAAGCCAAAATGCCGCTGGAGAAACTCGCCCAAAGCGGGCGTTCGCCCCGGCCAACGCGCTCCCGCAATCACGTCGACGCGGTTCTGCCCGCAACGCCGTTTCTTCGGCGCGCCAGAGGGCGCGCCGTGGCTGCAAGCGTTTGACCTTGCAAGCGCCGTACCCAAGCTCGCGCGCCAATGGCGCGCGCTTGGGTACGTGTCAGAACGACGTAACTGATAGCACAGCCAATGGAGACCGCTCGTGACACAAATGCCGAACGCGCTTTTTCGTTTCTCCTAGCCATATACAGCTTTCGCTGTAATAAACACGCAACCACCACATTCTCTACGCAACCACCACAGAGGGGGGTGGGCGTAGGAGAGGATAGGGGAGGGGACGCGCATGCGCTGTGGGTGGTGTGGGACGCGGGGGGCCGCTCCGCAGAGTAGAGGATTCCTAGAGGAGAGAAAGGGGGGTGAGCGTAGGAGAGAGAGGGGGGAGGGGATGCGCATTCGCTGTGGTGGTGTGGGACGCGGGAAGGAGGGACGGACTAAGCCCCCTCCAAACACATGCAAGCAAGATCAAGGAATGGGGTCAAACCGGGCGACAGACACCACCTGCCTAGCCATTGCTAAGCAGCCTCTGTGCTCTCGGCCATGACTGATGACTGTGGTAGTGGTTGACGGCCTTCATATTACTCCTGGTTCGCATAATGGGTGCTTCCCTACTTCATGAAAGTGGCCGGACACGGGACGCGGGAGGGACGGACATAGCCCCGAGCATAAGATGCTTCACATCCAATAATGACGCTGGAGAGCGGCGGTATGGTCCCTTGCTCTTCTATCACATTCAATGCACGGCTCCCCGGCGTCGCGCGGGGCAGGATCGCTTTTTCTGAGGTTAGTGTTATCGACTCAGACCTCAGGTCGATGACGGCGCCGTGGTCGCTCAGGAAGTCCATTCCAAGTATCACATCCCTGGAGCACTGTTGTAGGATTACAAAGCTCGCTGGATAAGTCCGGTTATTGATGGTGACTCTCGGTTGTCATTTGTGTTGTCTTCTTCGCGGGTTGGGCTTGGGTCAGTACATCGCGGGGGCGTCCGGAGCATGGACGAAGCAGCACCTCCATCAGATGTCACGTGGTCCTGACGTCGACGAAGGCAACAGTCGGCGAGTTAAAGAAGAAACTCTTTATTTTGGCCGAACTTGTGGCCGGGAAACTGAAGGTCAGACTATAGCAATACACGCTGGCACTGAGAGCAGCGAACAGAGCGTCGGCCGTCGATAATCTGATCGTCGCTGGAACGCACCAGTTTTTAGATGTGAAGCATATTATGGCGAAGCTTAATCCGGTGGTGGTGGTGGCGCGCGGCGTGACCACCCTTACTGCGCATGCGCAAACCCTTAAAAAAATAAAAATAAAAACCTCCTCTTCCCCTGTCTCCTCTAGGCATCCCTAACCCGCGGCAACCACACCCTCATAGCGCATGCGCCTCCCCTCCTCTCTCCCTTCCTACGCTCCCCATCTCTCCTCTGGGCATCCCTGCCCGTGGCGCCCACACTCCCACTGCGCATGCGCATCCCCCCTCTCTCTCCTCTCCTACGCTCCCCATCTCTTTTCTAGGCATCCCTGCCCGCGGCGTCCACACTCCCACTGCGCATCCGCGTCCCGCCTTTCTCTCCTCTCCTACACTCCCCCCCCCCTCTCTGGCCTCGCGACGCCGACGCAGGCAGCGTCTGCTCGCGAGTTTCTTGGTTGCGAAAACCGACTGCTCGCGCTGCGCAACCGTTCCCTGGCCACCCCGTATATATGGCACTGGATCTTGACCTGCAAGGTGGTGCCGGTGGGAGATTTCTCGTGTGCGTTGTTGAATAAAAAAAAGTCACAGTTTTGCCACAAGGCGAAGCAATGAATGCGATAGCAACAAAGTGGAATGTCAAGCGACGAATGGCAAGCTGGTCGAAACGTGCAGCGCGCTGCTCATGACGCACGAAAACAACATGCACAGGACCAGAACAAACTAAAAACATTCACAGCTCGACACTTAACGCGCTGCTCAAACAAAAACGACGCACGAAACGTATTCACAGGTACAGACGAGCGCGAACTAACAAGTGTCACAGTTTTTACTTCGCTGTGTTTGTAAAGCGTGCTCTTTTCGCAAACGGGGGGACTGCAGCGAGTGATGTGACCTTCGCGCGCCCGGCTAACTACAACGCTATCGTTCCGCCGAAAGCCCCCTTCTCCGCCACCGCGAGATAAGCGCGCGCGCACGGGCATCTACCCTCCCCGCCCCCCCCCCCCGTCGCGCAAAGTGCAAGCCGGAGAGTAGGAGCGCCTGAGAGCGCGCGTCGCGATGAACGGGGCGCCCAGCTAAGCCCCTCCGAGTGCGGCCTATGCGCCATCTCGCTGGTAAGGCTGAAAACACGCTGAAAACTCGCTGTATATAAATAGCTCTCCGTTTGAGCGTTGAAGGACGTTCGCCTTCGTGGCTGAATGGGTAGCGCCGCGCGCTGCAGACCGAGAGGTCCCTGGTTCGATGCCGCGCGTCGGAAACATTTTCCTGAATTATTCTTCTTTGAGGTTTTTATAAATATATAGATACATATACATATACGGGACATGACGGCGACGGCGACGCCGACGGCGAAAACCAGCGGAAAGTGTCCATATAATTGCTATCGCAATAAAAGATTCCCCATCTCCCGCTAAAGGGGAGATGGGGATGCGAAGCGACGAATGGCAAGCTGGGGATCCATGTGTGGATGCGAAGCAGCGGGGAGATAATTAGCTTGAGCGGGAGGAACGTCGCCGCTTTGATTTCACGGTAGTGGACCGGGAGCTCATCGCGGCGCTGCGCAGGAGAGAGAATGAGGCGCGCGCGCTCCGTCATTTTCATGTCGCGGAACTACCGTGGCGCCCTCAGCGGAGTAAGCAGCTGTCACACCACCTGTCGTTCGCGCCGCTTCGTAGAGGATTCCTAGAGGAAAGGACGCGGGGGGACCTTAGGAGAGGAGAGAGAGGGGGAGGGGACGTGCATGCGCTGTGGGGGGTGTGGGACGCGTGAGCCGCTCCGTAGAGTAGATGATTCCAAGAGGAGAGAGGGGGGAGAGGACGCGCATGCGCCGCTCCTAGAGTAGATGATTCCTAGAGTAGAGGAAGGGGGGTGAGCGTAGGAGAGGGGACACACATGCGCTGTGGGGGGGGTGGGACGCGGGGGGTCGCTCCTTTAGAGTAGACGATTCCTAGAGGAGAGAAAGGGGGGTGAGCTTAGGAGAGAGGGGGGGAGGGGACGCGCATGCGCTGTGGGACACGGGACGGACTAAGCCCCCTCCAAACACATGCAAGCAAGATTAAGGAATGGGGTCAACCTGGGCGACAGACACCACCTGCCTAGCCATTGCTAAGCAGCCTCTCTGAGCTCTCGGCCATGACTCAAGGAATGGGGTCAACCTGGGCGACAGACACCACCTGCCATAGCCATTGCTAAGCAGCCTCTCTGTGATCTCGGCCATCACTCTGATGACTGTGTTAGGGTTGACGGCCTTCATATTACTACAGGGTTCTGCTTCGCCTCATGGGTGCTTCCCTACTTCATGACAGTGGCCGGACGCGGGACGCGGGAGGGACGGACAGAGCCCCGAGCATAAGATGCTTCGCATCTAAAATTCCCCATCTCCCGCTAAAGGGAACCATGTGTCGATGCGAAGCAGCGGGGAGGTACAGTGAAACCCCGGTGATACGATCACAGCTCATACGAATTTCGGGGTGATACGAATTTTTCTTTGGTCCCGGCGAAGGTCTATTGGCCTGCAATGTAATGGAGTACGGTTGTTGCGAACCAATTTTCAGCCCGCGACGTTTGATACGAACGTACACTACCGCCCAGGTACGAAGAAGTGTTGTCCCCGCTGTCGCGGAAGACGCGCCAAGCACGTGCGATCGCGAGAACGCAAGCGCGGGCATGCGCGCCGCAGCGCCAAATCGTCAGAATCGCAGTGTCAACATGCGTGATTGTTGAGGTCGCACTTGTGCGGGCACGGCTATAAATCTCCCAAAAGACATCCCCAACATCTCCGCGATAACAAAAGCATAACATAGGACCGTGGTTCTGAAATTTTGTGGCTTGATCTATCGCATCAAAGCGCTTCTTCTGTTACTTTCGCCGCATAGCTCAGGTGTCATGCAAAAAAGCATACTAAAATTTGGAAGGGGCTACTGCTGTCGCGGGTCACAACGCACCTTGTTCATTAATTAGACACGCGCGCACGGGCCGTATATTTACGAGTGCTGGTATGATTGCCGACATCTGAAAGCTTAACTGACAATCATTCAGAGTTCTTCCTGACGTTGCTGCGGCCTTGAAAAACGGTAAATGAAAATGTACGCCAGCTTTCTTTTGTCGCATGCTAATTTCCCATGCTTTCTGGTGATACGAATTTCGGGTGATACGAATATTTTTGGTGGTCCCGTGAGATTCGTATCACCGAGGTTTCACTGTAATTAGCTTGAGCGGGAGGATCGTCGCCGCTCTCATTTCACGGCAGCGGTCCGGGCGCTCATCGCGGCGCTGCACAAGAGAGAATGAGGCGCGCGCGCTCCGTCATTTTCATACCGCAGAACTACCGTGGCGCACCCAGCGGAGTATGCAGCTCTCACACCACCTGTCGTGCCCGCCGCTGCGTAAAGGATTCCTAGAGGAAAGGACGGGGGGGGGATCGTAGGAGAGGAGAGAGAGGGGGGAGGGGACGTACATGCGCTGTGGGGGTGTGGGACGCGGGAGCAGCTCCGTAGAGAAGAGGATTCCTAGACGAGAGAGGGGGGAGAGGACGCGTATGCGCTGTGGGGATGTGGGACGCCGGAGCAGCTCTGTAGAGTAGAGGATTCCTAGACGAGAGAGGGGGGAGAGGACGCGGATGTGCTGTGGGGATGTGGGACGCGGGCGCCGCTCCGTAGAGTAGATGATTCCTAGAGTAGAGGAAGGGGGGTGAGCGTAGGAGAACATAGGGCAGGGGACGCGCTGTGGGACGTGGGGGGCCGCTCCGTAGAGTAGAAGATTCCTAGAGGAGAGAAAGGGAGTGAGCGTAGGAGAGAGAGGGGGGGACGGGACGCGCATGCGCTGTGGTGGTGTGGGACGCGGGAAGGAGGGACGGACTAAGCCCCCCTCCGAACACATGCAAGCAAGATTAAGGAATGGGGTCAACCTGGGCGACAGACACCACCTGCCTAGCCACTGCTAAGCAGCCTCTGTGTGCTCTCGGCCACGACTCTGATGACTGTGGTAAGGTTGACGGCCTTCATATTACTGCGGTGTTCTGGTTCGCATAATGGGTGCTTCCCTACTTCATGAAAGTGGCCGGACGCGGGACGCGGGACGGGGGGACGCCGGACAGACATAGCCCCGAGTATAAGATGCTTCGCATCTAAAACTTCCCCATCTCCCGCTAAATGGAACCATGTGTAGATGCGAAGCAGCGGGGAGATAATCAGCTTGAGCGGGAGGAACGTCGCTGCTCTCATTTCACGGCAGTGGTCCGGGCGCTCACGGAGGCGCTGCACAGGAGACAGAATGAGAAGAGTGGCTTGTTGGGCGAGTTGGTTAAGCATCATAATAGAAAAGCGCAAAAAACAGGGGACGAAGAAAGAACCACACGAATCAGCGCAAACTATCAACTGAGTTTTATTGAAAAACATTCATATAAATAGTAGTGCAAATAGTCACATGGTCACAAATCAAACTCGAGCAGAAAATATTAGATTTTAGCGGCTGGCGTTTAAGAAATCTATTTCAGTGGGATGCAGCGTGATCGAGGGCCTCGCTACGCATGTCTCTCCAGACCAACTAATAAAAAACGCTTAATCAATTTCTCTCGGCACTTTCCCTTTTAGTCTTGACAGCACCCTTGCGCTTGTCAGCAAGGGCGCGCAGCCGCAGTCTCTACAATGTAGCGACAGGTTCGAACAAGGTGCTCCCCTCAAAGAAGCCTTGTGATCAAGTAATCTATTATTTACACACCGGCTCGTCTGCCCGACGTAGCACTTCCCACACGATAACGGTATATGATATACCACCCCAGTGCCACATTCAACCAATTTTTCACGGTGCTTGATAGCACACCCATGATCCCGCTTGCTCTGCCCCGACAACTTCTTGTCCACAGCCGCGCATACCCGGCCAAGCTTGTTCCCAGCGGTAAAAACCACCCGGCATCCGAACCTAGTGCCCACCTTTTTCAGTCGATGGGATACCCCATGAAGGTACGGGATGCTTACAAAAGGAGCCACGTCTTTGCTTTTAACTTGGCTCTTACCCCTCACCTCCATCTTCACCTTCTGCAAAATTCTCTCGCCTAGGGTGGCTAGACGGCGCGCAGGGAACCATGACTGCTTCAGCCGCTCCACTTGTCGTGAAAAGCTGTCGTTCATGCGATGTGGACAAGACTTTTTGAGCGACGCCTGATGGCAGGACATCGCAACACCAATGTTCACTATTTTGGAGAGACCCGAACGGAAATCAATAATAGGCTTGACGCTGCGGGGCGCGCACATCCAGCAAACATGGCTTCCAGCGAATACTAGAGACAGATCTAAAAACTGTATACAACCGTCTTTAGGCACCTCACAGGTAAACTTCAGCCCGGATCCCATTTCCCTGAACACTTTCAACACATCGACCCTAGTGCTAACACACCGACAATCATCAACGAAAACCATGTAATCATCGACGTACCTGAAGGTTTTCACCACAACGATTTCCAACGCCCTCGCCAAGTCACGGTCAATCGCGCTCAGGAAAATGTCGCTTAGTACTGGTGCAACACTCGATCCTATACACACGCCCGACCTCTCCGGTATATGCACACCCTTTCCACCCAATGACAGTCGACTTTAAATATACAGACAGGAGTTCGAGGAAGCCACATGTCGAAACACCACACCTTTGTTGGAACTCCTGTTCGTCATTGTCTTCTTGAATGCACTTCCTCACACACACCAAAAGTCTGTCATGCGGCAACGAATAGAACAGGTCTTCAACATCCACACTGAACCCTGACAACACCTTCGCTGATCCTTCCATCAAAAATTGGGCTACCTCTTCAGAATTCTTCACTCGGAACGGGTCCACCACACACAATGACGACAGGTGCTTCTGAAGGAATCCGGAAACCTCGCGCTGCCAAGTCCCACGCACCAACACAATGAGGCGAAATGGGCACTCGGCCTTTTGTGTCTTCACGGTGAAAAACATCTGTAGCACCGTACCCTTCACTTTCTTCACCTCTGAGCACAGGCGATCAAGGTGCATATCTTGCATAAGGGCGACCGCTTTCTTCTTAACGTCCGCCGGTCTTCCGTCAAACGCCTTCAGGTGCCCCTTGACCGCCTCTTCAGCTTCTTCCAGGAACAACCCCTCCGGCAGGAGAGCAAAGGTCCCCTCTTTATCAGCCACCAGAGGCCTAATTTTTCTCTCTATGAAGTAGTCGGCTAAGCCGCTTGTGTCATTCGCGAAACCACTCAAATCCATCCGTGGCCTAACACTGGCAGTTGAAATGACACCAGCCCATTCAGCAATGCAGCGTGCCTTCTCCGCTTCTGGTACCCGATCCGCCACCGCTCTTCCCATCGCCAAGGCCTCGGCAGGTCGTAAACAGGGCTCAAAGTAAAACTTCGGTCCCACTGAAATAGATCCCACTGAAAGATTTCTAAAACTGAAATAGATCCCACTGAAATAGATTTCTTAAACGCCAGCCGCTAAAATCTAATCTTTTCTGCTCGAGTTTGATTTGTGACCATGTGACTATTTGCACTACTATTTATATGAATGTTTTTCAATAAAACTCAGTTGATAGTTTGCGCTGGTTCGTGTGGTTCTTTCTTCGTCCCTGTTTTTTGCGCTTTTCTATTATGATGCTCAACCAACTCGCCCAACAAGCCACTCTTCTGATGTTCATCACTAGTTCCATGGGCTCTTTTCAGTGTAGTAATTTTTCTTTATCTAATCCGGCGTTTCTGGTGGCCATCTATGCGGTGTGCGTGTGCCGTGCTCGAACGGCTTTGTGGCATGTCCGCAACCAAGAATGCCCGCCCGAGGTAGGATCGCTATGTGGATGGCTGCAACCGTCGCCTTGCATGCGCTGTGGGGCTGTGGGACGCGGGAGCCGTGCATGCGCTGTGGGGCTGTGGGACGCGGGAGCCGCACTGTAGAGTAGAGGATTCCTAGAGGAGAGAGGGGGGAGAGGACGCGCATTCGCTGTGGGGATGTGGGACACGGGCGCCGCTCCCTAGAGTAGAGAAAGGGGGTGAGCGTAGGAGAGGACAGGGGGAGGGACGCGCATGCGCTGTGGGGGGGTGTGGGACGCAGGGGCCGCTCCGTAGAGTAGAGGATTCCTACAGGAGAGAAAGGGGGTGAGCGTAGGAGAAAGAGGGGGGAGGGGACGTGCATGCGCTGTGGTGGTGTGGGACGCGGACAGGAAGGACGACTAAGCCCCCTCGAAACACATGCAAGCAAGATCAAGGAATGGGGTCAACCTGGGCGACAGACACCACCTGCCTAGCCATTGCTAAGCAGCCTCTCTGTGCTCTCGGCCATGACTCTGGTGACTGTAGTAGTGGTTGACGGCATTCATATTACTACAGTGTTCTGGTTCGCATAATGGGTGCTTCCCTACTTCATGAAAGTGGCCCGACGCGGGACGCGGGACGGGGGAGGGACGGACATAGCCCCGAGCATAAGATGCTTCGCATCTAAAAGTCACGCCATATCCACGAAGTGAATGATGATGAGTGGGCGAAGCTCGATCGTTTTCATCCATGGCAGAAAGAGAATGTGTGGTCTGGAACGCGCTTATACTTCATGGTCATCAGCGTCATCGTCATCATTATCACGTGTAGTGGGTACATTCCACTAAACTGGAACGCGCTTATACTCCATCGTTATCACGTGTAGTGAGTACATTCCACTATACTGCGTCATCGTCATCTTTATCACGTGTAGTGGGTACATTCCACTATACGTGGCCACCTACCAACCTACTACTACTACTACAGAGGAGGGACAGACCCACACCCTAAGAAGCTTCACCACTAAAATTCCTGGCTACGGGCCTGCCTGTGGCGCATACCCACATACTGCGGCCCGTGGTATACGAGTATGAGCCACACGTGTCTGGAGAAATGAGTTTGACGACGTACACGACGGAATTTTTACGTTATTCAAGTCACGACCAGCCAGACATATTCGTCAAATCCTCTTACCCTCCCATACTAACTTTGGTCAACCTCAAGTTAAGGAGGCGATCACGAGAGCACCCAGACGTAGACGGCTAGATAGATAGATAGATAGATAGATAGATAGATAGATAGATAGATAGATAGATAGATAGATAGATAGATAGATAGATAGATAGATAGAAACGCCAAAGTGCTTGCAGTGCGCAAAGAAATGCTTTGCATTTAAAAAGCACAAAAGCACTCGTTGTGACCCCAGCGTGACGTTAATGATTGGTGGTCAGAAACGCCGAATTACCCGAATAGGCAAGAGTATGGAGCTCGTTCAAGAATGAAGTAATGGAAAGAGAGGAAACCAGTGAATCGGGCGACATGTTATATTTATTAATTGCCCGTGGAAAAAAATTAAACAAATACGTGACTCGTTAAAGAAGAGTCACAGTTTTGCCACTAGGGCGAAGCAATGAATGCGATAACAAGAAATTAGAATGTCACACGAAGAACGACAAGCAACTCGATAGTTGCGACGCGCCGCTGCAGCACAAGGAAAGACGCTCGAAAAGAACGCATAGGTATAGTGAACCTTGTAGTTGGGCTAGTTGGTTCATGTTACAAGAAAACACAGGACAAGCGTGAACTAACAACTGTCATAGTGGTTACGCATTTGTATTTGAGCAACGCGCTGCAAGTGTCCACAATGCAGAAGGCGACGCTGTTTCATAATTCTTTTTATTGCTATAGCAATTATATGGACACTCTCGGCTGGTTTTCGCCGTCGGCGTCGGCGTTGGCGTCCGCGTTGGCGTCATTTGCCGTATATGTATATGTATCTATATATTTATAAAAACCTCAAAGAAAAATAATTCAGAAACATGTTTCCGACGCGCGGCATCGAACCAGGGACCTCTCGCTCTCCAGCGCGCGGCGCTAACCATTCAGCCACGAAGGCGACCGTCCTTCAACGTTCAAACGGCGAGCTATTTACATACAGCGAGTTTTCAGCGTGTTTTCAGCATTACCAGCGAGATGGCGCAAAAGCCGCGCTCGGTGGGGCTTAGCTGCCCCGTTCGTCGCGACGCGCGCTCTCCGGCGCGCACTTTACCCGAAGGGGGGTGAGGGGGGGAGATGCCCGTGCGCGCGTGCGCTTATCTCGCGGTGGCGGAGAATGGGGCTTAGGCGGAACGATAGCGTTGTGCTAGCGGGCGCGCGAAGGTCACATCGCTCGCTGCATTCCCCCCCCCCCCGTTTTCGAAAAGAGCACGCTTTTCAAACACAGCGAAGTAACAACTATAACACTTGTTAGTTCGCGCTCGTCTGTACCTGTGAATACGTTTCGTGCGTCGTTTTTGTTTGAGCAGCGCGTTAATGTCGAGCTGTGAATGTTTTTAGTTCGCTCTCGTCCTGTGCGTGTTGTTTTCGTGCGTCATGTGTGCGTGAGCAGCGCGCTGCACGTTTCGACCTGCTTGCCATTCGTCGCTTGACATTCCAATTTCTTGTATCGCATTCATTGCTTCGCCTTGTGGCGAAACTGTGACTTTTTTTATTTTAAACTGCGGTACGTGGAATAACCCCTCTGCGTCTCCTGCTACGCGGTGGCGTCTGACGCCAAGTGTGCCCGGTGTACTTTTTCGCCCTTCTAAATCATGAGTAGGTATAGAAGGGGGGCCACTTTTTCGTACGCGTCTAAAGGCCAGTTTTCAATTCCAATGAAAATGTAGGCGCGTTGCGTGAGAGAAAACACGTTCAAGCTCCATCGAGATCTGCGTACCGCAAGCGGTAAATGGTTCATATGAATAGCTCGCCATTATATAGCCGGCACAAGCATGGCGCGTGGCTGTGGTGTCTAGCGCAGCAGACTGCGGAGCGAGGGGTCGCTGGTACGAATCCCCCGGTAAGGTGCGTTGGAATTTCTTTCTACTAAATTATATTATTTGTAGCTTCATATATATATATATATATATATATATATATATATATATATATATATATATATATATATATATATATATATATATATATATATATATATATATATATATATATATATATATATTGGCTTGAGCGGACGAACGTAGGAAAACTTTTATTAGTTCCAACGTTTCGGCCGGGGACCGGCCTTCATCAGGGAATACCATGCATACGTTGAATGTGTTGCTTATGTACACAGGGGGGCCCCCCAAACACGTGTCTAACTGGTATGTAATATCGCACATATACCAGAGAAATCAGCATAGGTAAAAGTGCGATGTGATATAAACATGACTACATTAAATATGATGTCCGGCGAAGTCGGCGCAGTAATAAAGGGAATTTTCACACAGTCACGGAAAGGTAAAAAAACGTGATAACGTGGGTGATTATATACAGGGATGACATTTAAGAACAATGCGTTAAAAGAACTCGATGAACTAACAGGAAACATGTGTAAACAGCAAATAAGAATGCGCTAAAAGAACTAACAAGAAACAGGTGTAAATCAACGAAGACAGCACTCTAAAGAAAACATTTGTGAAACGTTTGGCAAAAGTGATAATGAGATATGGAATTAAAGCAATACCTAAGTGAAACTGTGATACATATGGCACTCATGACAATAAAATATAACAAAAACGTGGGTATGAGGGTGAGAACTGGTGAAAGTGACAGACATATATATATATATATATATATATATATATATATATATATATATATAGACGAAGGCCAGTCCCACGGTCGAAACGGCGGAATAAACTGTGCTGAAACGTACGTCGTATCTCAAGTACCTTCCTACAGTCTCAGGGCCTGCGTTATACTTCCTATAATCCTTATATATATATATATATATATATATATATATATATATATATATATATATATATATATATATATTGCTACGTACCAGTGGCATCGAGATCAAGAGGACGAAGGGAAGGACGACAAAGAAGATAGACTGTCGCGAGCTGATCAGTATCGGTGGCGCTGCTCGCTTAGGCAGTTGTAAAATACATCTGTACCCACCCCTACGAGTCTGTATATTCCCCGTAACATATTTGGTGGCAGCGGTGGGATCCCCGTCCTCGCCACGGAACTCCGCAGCGGGCGCTCGCTTGCACCTTTCGACATGACTACGCAGGACTCGACTACATCCACTCCGGTCGTCACGCCTCCTGCCCTGCCTGCCAACCCACCGGCCCCAACAACTTTCGTGACGCTTCCCGTTTTGAAAGACCCTGGCGTGTTCTCGGGCGGCGAGGGTTCCGACGTCGATCAATGGCTACGCCTCTACGAACGCGTCAGCGCTAGTTACAGGTGGGACCCTACCCTCATGCTAGCGAACGTCATCTTTTACCTCGACGGAACCCCTCGTGTCTGGTTTGACACCCACGAGCATGACATCACAAGCTGGGACAGCTTCAAGGAACAGATCCGGGAACTTTTTGGAAACCCGTTTGGTCGTCGACAAGCCGCGAAGAATGAGTGATCGACTCGTGCACAAACTTCCACCGAGTCCTACATCAGTTACATTCAGAATGTCCTCGCCCTATGCCGCAAAGCCGACGAAAACATGTCCGAGCCTGAAAAAGTTGCGCATATCCTCAAGGGTATCGCTGACGATGCGTTCAACTTGTTGGTATATAATAACGTGTCGTCTGTTGATGCCATAATTCAAGAATGCCGCCGGCTCGAACAGGCTAAAAGCAGGCGCATCTCCCATCGGTTCCAGCGCCTTCCGAATACCGCAGCGACGTCCTCTTGCCTCGACCCATATCGTCCACCAGACACCTGTGACGACTTAACACGACTTGTCAGGCGTGAACTTGAAGCGGCCGTTCCAGCTACAAGGGCACCAACATCCCCCGAACCCTCTCCTTCAATACCCCTTCCCATAATTCAAGCGGTAGTACGACAGGAAATCGCCAGCTTGGGTATCTGCTCCATTTCGACGCCTTCCCGTACCGACTACCCGCCACAATTCCCGACAGCTCGTCCATTCCCGTCTGGCCCTCCATCAACGTTCCGCAATCCGTCTGCATGGCGAACACATGACGACAAGCCCATATGCTTCTCCTGTCACCGTATTGGGCACATTTCTCGCCATTGCAGAAGTCGTTGGGGTCCTACTGCACAAACGTTCCAGCGCTCATTTAATGCCCGACCCGTTTATCGTCCTGAGACCAGCCCCGACCATCTTGCCCATCAGGAACCTATGAGTGAGCCCCGCTACTCCCGCTCTCCATCACCTCAAGGTCACCAGCCTCGTCCTCACCAGCCCCGCCCTCACCAGCCCCGCCGATCACCGTCCCCCCGCCTTCCCACGACGTTCCCCGACGGAAAACTAAGTGTTGCAGCCCTCGGAGGTGGCGCTGCATCACTCGGACTGACCGAAAATCCTCTACTGACCATACAGACGAAACGGAACCTTATCGACGTTCAAGTAGACGGTGTGCATGTGACTGCTCTTGTCGACACTGGGGCTCAACTTTTCGTTATGACGAGTGATTTCCGCCGCAAGCTCAAGAAAGTTCTCACACCTGCGACCACCCAGTTCGTCCGTGTTGCCGATGGCGGAACAGCATCGGTCGTTGGAATGTGCTCCGCTCGTGTAAGCATCGCAGATCGCGACACAGTTGTCCTCTTTACCGTCCTTGAAAAATGCCCCCATGAGGTAATCCTAGGCCTTGACTTCCTGTCCGCGCATTCTGCCCTCATTGACTGTTCGGCCAGTACGCTCCGTCTCCATTTGCCCACAACAGACCCTCCTGCACAACGGCCGAGTCGCCTCTGCACAGCGGGATATGTTCGCCTTCCTCCCCAAACACTGAGCTACGTCGAGCTCGTCTCAACACCACCAGTCCCCGACGGCGACTATGTACTGACACCTATCACCGATGTCCTCATCAGCCGCGGCATTACGTTACCGCGCACCGTTCTGTCTGTCGCAGCGAACTCCACGTGCCTTCCAGTTGTCAACTTTAGTTTGACACCTCAAGTGCTGCCGCAAGGCATCTCTTTGGCATCGATTTCCACCTTAGAGGACAACTCAGTGGATGTTTTCACGGTGGCTGCTCCTTCCGACTCCCATGCTCATCAATCCAACACCTCCTCCGACAGCGCTATTAAGTCGATGATTGCTCCCAATTTAACACCGCAGCAGAGTGACGAGCTCCGCCGGGTTCTGCTCTCCTACATCGACGTTTTCGACCTCAGCGGCCGTCCATTGGGGAAAGCTACTGGTGTGACCCACCGCATAAACACAGGTGATGAGCCTCCTATTCATAGGCGTCCATCTCGGGTGTCGGCGGCTGAGCGTCAAATTATACAAGGTGAGGTCGACAAAATGCTCGCCAAGCACATCATTGAGCCATCCTGCAGTCCTTGGGCATCCCCTGTCGTGCTAGTCCGCAAGAAGGACGGCACATGGCGTTTCTGTGTCGATTATTGACACATAAACAAAATTACCAAAAAAGACGCGTACCCTCTGCCACGAATAGATGATGCCCTTGATTGCCTCTATGGTGCCCGCTATTTTTCCTCCATCGACCTCCGTTCTGGGTACTGGCAGATTGAGGTGGATGAAATGGATCGTGAAAAGACGGCATTCATCACCCCCGATGGCCTATATCAATTCAGGGTCATGCCCTTCGGCCTTTGTAACGCCCCAGCCACCTTCGAACGAATGATGGACTCCCTGCTCAGAGGCTTTAAATGGTCCACCTGTCTGTGCTACTTGGACGACGTCGTTGTTTTTTCACCAACATTTGAAACTCATATAGAGCGTCTGTCAGCCGTCTTAGACATCTTCCGTCGCACTGGCCTGCAGCTCAACTCGTCCAAATGTCACTTTGGCCGCCACCAAATCACAGTACTTGGCCATTTGGTGAACGCTGACGGTGTACAACCAGACCCGGCAAAAATCAGCGCAGTCAAAAACTTTCCTGTGCCACGATCTGCGAAGGATGTCCACAGTTTTATAGGGCTATGTTCGTACTTCCGACGCTTCGTCAAAAATTTTGCGGACATAGCGAGACCTCTTACGCAGCTCCTCAAGCAAGACGTCCCGTTTTCATGGGGCTCAGAAGAGGCTTCTGCGTTCTCGACTCTAATCGCCCTCCTCACTACTCCTCCGATCCTGGCACACTTTGACCCAGCTGCCCCTACGGAGATCCGCACAGATGCAAGTGGACATGGCATCGGTGCAGTGCTAGCTCAACAACAACGTGGCCATGACTGCGTCATCGCATACGCCAGCCGCCTTCTATCCGCCCCTGAACGTAATTATTCCATCACAGAGCGTGAGTGCTTGGCCCTCGTTTGGGCGGTGGCGAAATTCAGGCCTTACCTTTACGGACGCCCATTTTCTGTGGTCACCGACCACCACACGCTCTGCTGGCTGAACTCTCTTAAAGATCCCACAGGGCGCCTCGGTCGCTGGGCTTTGCGTCTGCAAGAATTTTCCTATTCGGTCATCTACAAATCTCGCCGCCTGCACCTTGATGCCGACAGCCTCTCCCGGTACCCAGCCGACGATCCTGATGACAACGACGCGAACACGGAGCACTCTATCTTGTCAGTGTCCGACTTCCTTCACATTGGGGAAGAACAGAAACGGGACCCACTGCTGCTTGACATCATCAGCCGCACGCAATCTTCCCCGAATGACGCCTCCGTCCGACACTTCGTGCTTCAAAAGGACGTCCTATACCGTCGTAATTACCGAACTGACGGGCCTGACCTTCTTGTTGTTGTGCCTAAGCATTTACGGCGCTGTGTCCTCGCTGAACTTCACGACGCGCCCACAGCTGGACACCTTGGCGTGTCTCGCACGTACGAGCGCGTACGGCGCCGTTTCTTCTGGCCAGGCCTTGCTCGCTCGGTACGCCGATACGTCGCCACATGTGAGTTATGCCAACGACGAAAAACACCGTCGCTGCTACCCGCTGGCCATCTTCAACCAATCGATATCCCCACGGAACCATTTTATCGCGTTGGCTTAGACCTGCTTGGGCCTTTTCCCGCTTCAATATTGGGAAACAAGTGGATAGCCGTGGCCACCGATTACGCTACACGCTACGCCATCACGCGAGCTTTACCGACAAGTTGTGCAACCGACGTTGCTGACTTCCTCTTACGGGACGTTATATTGGTTCACGGAGCCCCAAGACAGCTGCTCACAGACCGTGGCCGTACATTTATATCGCAAGTCATCGCCGACATCCTGTGCTCCTGTTCCACGCAACACAAAGTGACCACTGCTTACCACCCTCAAACCAACGGCCTCACGGAACGCTTTAATCGTACTCTTACGGAGATGCTCGCTATGTATGTGTCGCCGGACCACCGAGACTGGGATCTTGCCCTACCCTTCGCAACTTTCGCGTACAATTCATCGCGTCACGACACAGCAGGCTTTTCTCCTTTCTACCTGTTGTACGGAAGAGAGCCGACCTTACCACTGAACACCATCATTTCAACCAATCCCTCGTCCACCAGCGAGTATGCCCGTGATGCTATAGCGCGAGCCGATCATGCCCGTCAGCTTGCCCGCGCTCGGCTTACGGCGTCGCAGAGCAACCAACGACGTCGCTACGATGCTTCACATCGAGACGCTCATTTCGCTCCTGGTACCCTTGTGCTACTCTGGTCCCCTCATCGTCGGGTGGGCCTATCTGAGAAGCTTTTGTCTCGTTACACAGGACCTTACCGTGTACTGCGTCAAGTCACACCTGTTACTTATGAGATCGGCCCCATCTGTCCATCGTCATCTGTTCGGTCCAGTGATGTTGTTCACGTATCACGGCTCAAGTCCTACAACAGTGCGTCTGACAACGACCTTTAAAGCTCCGGGACGGTGCTTCCGCCGCCGGGGGGTCATGCTACGTACCAGTGGCATCGAGATCAAGAGGACGAAGGGAAGGACGACAAAGAAGATAGACTGTCGCGAGCTGATCAGTATCGGTGGCGCTGCTCGCTTAGGCAGTTGTAAAATACATCTGTACCCACCCCTACGAGTCTGTATATTCCCCGTAACAATATATATATATATATATATATATATATATATATATATATATATATATATATATATATTGTCACGTGGTCGTGACGTTGACCCAAGCAGTAGTCGGTATGTTCAAAATTAAACTGTTTGTTAGGCCGAACTTGTGGCCGGTAAACGGAAAGTCAGATTACAGCAATAAGCACTGGCACTGATAGCGGCGAACGGAGCGTCGGCTGTCGATCAATTGACAAGCGGTGAAGCGCGTCGACACTTATACGCGTGTCTTCGAATATTCCAGCCTTATCACTGCTTGTCGCGAAAGCTCTGGAATAAGCTCGCGTGTTCGCGTCTTGCGCGCAATCTTAACACAACGATCTACAATAATCGCGAAGCTTCTAGAAATGAGGCGCGGTTTGCGCTGAGCATTGCTTACAGTTTCTGTGGGCGTAAACCAAATACATCAAAAGTATAATACGAAACGCGCCTGGCAATGCCCCCCTCTGAAAAAGCATCGTCCCGATGCTTGAAACAGAGGTGGTAATGTGGGCATGTTGGTATTCCATGTTTATGCGTTGAAACATAACACGGGGGGGGGGGGGGGAATCATGCAACAATAAATAACAATCATAAAGCAAAAAAGTACAATTAGCACAAGCACGAAAGTACAATAATAAAGCAAAAAAAACAGTCCTCAGGTTCACTAACGCGCGTAATACGGCTTCAGGCGCACGACATGGACGACTTCAGGTCGCGCACGGTGCCGCTGAGAGTTCGTAATGCCGTCAGGGACAACCTCGTAGTCGAGGGCGCCGAGACGTCGAAGTATCCTGTAGCGTCCGATGTATCGTCGAAGAAGCTTCTCGCTAAGTCCCCGTCGGCGAACTGGCGTCCAGACCCACACACGGTCACCGGGTTGGTATTCCATGTGGCGTCGTCGAAGGTTGTAGCGACGGCTGTCGGTCTTTTGCTAGATCTATGTGCGCAGGCGGGCGAGTTGTCTGGCTTCTTCGGCGCGCTGAAGGTACACAGTAACGTCGACGTTTTCCTCGTCGGAGACATTGGGCAACATGGCGTCGAGCGTCGTTGCCGGGGTCCTTCCGTAGACCAATCCATACGGCGTCATCTGCGTCGTTTCTTGTACAGCCGTGTTGTATGCTAAGGTTACATACGGAAGGATGGCATCCCACGTCTTCGTCTCGACGTCGACGTACATGGGCAGCATATCGGCGATGGTCTTATTTAGACGCTCGGTGAGGCCATTGGTCTGTGGGTGGTAGGCGGTGGTCCGGCGGTGACTTGTTTGGCTGTACCTCAGGATCGCCTGCGTTAGGTCCGCTGTAAAGGCCGTACCTCTGTCGGTAATAAGGACCTCCGGGGCGCCATGACGCAGTACGATGTTCTCGACGAAGAACTTTGCTACCTCGGCGGCACTGCCCTTGGGCAGCGCCCTTGTCTCGCCGTAGCGGGTGAGGTAGTCCGTTGCTACGACGATCCATTTGTTTCCGGAATTTGACGTCGGGAACGCCCGAGTAAGTCCATGCCGATTTGCTGGAACGGTCAGCGAGGTGGCTCGATGGGTTGCAGAAGCCCGGCTGGCCTAGTGGGTGGTGTCTTCCGTCGTTGACAATCTCGACAGGTCTTCACGTAGTGGGTGACGTCGGCAGCGAGACGAGGCCAGTAGCACTTTTGTTGTATCCTCGCGAGCATACGGGAAAATCCAAGGTGTCCAGCCGTCGGCTCGTCATGTAGAGCGTCCAGAACTTCGGGACGTAACGCTGAAGGTACTACGAGGAGGGAGTCGGCCCGAAGTGGCGAGAAGTTTTTCTTTGGGAGAATGCCGTTCCGCAAAAAAAACGACTCCAGTCCCCGTCTGAATACCTTTGGAGCCATGGTGGCCTGGCCCTCTAGGTATTCTATAAGGCCCTTGAGTTCCGGATTGGCTCGCTGTCGTTCGGCGAAGTCATCGGCGCTTATGGTTGCCAAGAAGCAGTCATCATTAAGGTCGTCCTGTGGCGGCGGATCGACGGGGGGCGCGAGACAAGCAGTCGGCGCCGGAATGCTTTCGTCCGGACTTGTAAACGACGGTAACGTCGAATTCTTAATGTCTGAGACTCCATCTTGCGAGACGACCTGAAGGGTCTTTCAAGTAAGCTAGCCAACACAAGGCGTTGTGGTCGCTCACAACTCCGAAGGGCCTACCGTAGAGGTATGGGCGAAACTTCGACGTAGCCCTGATGATGGCGAGGCACTCTTTTTCTGTTGTTGAATAGTTGGCCTCTGCCTTGGATAGCGACCGGCTAGCATAACTGATAACCCTTTCCAGTCCGTCCGTTTTCTGCACAAGGACGGCGCCGAGTCCCACGCTGCTTGCGTCGGTGTGCACTTCTGTTTCGCCGTGCTCGTCGAAATGCGCAAGTAACGGAGGCATTTGCAGGCGTCGTTTTAGTTCTTGAAATGCTTCCTCTTGCAGTGTTTCCCACTTGAACCGACGTCGGTTCTGGTAAGGTTAGTGAGTGGCTCGGCGATGCGGGCAAAATTTTTGACGAACCGCCTGTAATAGGCATACAGGCCGAGAAATCGACGGACGGCCTTCTTGTCGGCGGGTGGCGGGAATGTCGCGATGGCGGCTGTCTGTTGAGGATCGGGGCGTACTCCAGACTTGCTGATCACGTGACCCAAGAACAAGAGCTCCTCGTATGCGAAGCGGCACTTTTCAGGCTTCAAAGTGAGGCCGGAGGTCTTGATTGCTTGAAGTACTGCGTCAAGTCGCTGGAGGTGTTCGTCGAAGTTTGAAGCAAACACAACGACGTCGTCCAGGTACACCAGGCAAGTCTGCCACTTCAATCCTGCCAGTGCTGTGTCCATAACCCATTGGAAAGTCGCAGGCGCCGAGCAAAGACCAAAGGGCGTGACCTTGAACTCGAAGAGGCCGTCTGGTGTTATAAACGCGGTCTTTTCTCGGTCTCTCTCGTCGACTTGAACTTGCCAATAGCCGGTCTTGAGGTCCATCGACGAAAAGTACCTCGCATTGTGGAGTCGATCGAGGGTGTCGTCTATCCGTGGGAGAGAGTACACGTCCTTCTTCGTTATTTTGTTTAGGCAGCGATAATCGACGCAGAAGCGTAGGGTTCCGTCCTTTTTCTTCACTAACACCACGGGTGACGCCCACGGACTCTTTGACGGCTGAATGATGTCGTCGCGCAGCATTTCGTCGACTTGTTTCTTTATTGCCTAGCGTTCCCGCGTTGAAACTGTACGGGCTCTGACGTAGTGGCCTGGAACTTTCCTCTGTTATGATGCGGTGTTGTGCGACTGGGGTCTGTCGAACTCTGGACGACGACGAAAAGCAATCCTTGTAGTGCAGGAGCAGGGTTTTGAGCTGTTCTTGTTTATGCGTCGGAAGGCTCGGATTGATGTCGAAAGTTAGTTGATGAGCTTGGTTCGTCGTAGCGTGTTCGGTAAACTCGGCGAGGGCGAGGGCGTCGCTGGTTTCCACAATGTCTTCGATGTAGGCGACCGTCGTTCCTTTGCTCACGTGCTTGTATTCGTTGCTGAAGTTCGTAAGCATCACTGTTGCTTTCCCTTCACGCAACTCGGCGATGCCTAGCGCAACGCGAATCTGACGGTTTACAAGCAGGTGCTGATCACCCTCGCTGACGCCTTCGAAGTCTGCGGGTTTTTCGGTGCCGACGGAAATGATGACGCTGGAGAGAGGCGGAACGGTGACGTGCTCTTCTATCACGTTCAATGCATGGCTCCCTGGCGTCGTCTGGGTAGGCAGCGCTTTTTCTGAGGTTAGCGTTATCTACTCAGACCTTAGGTCGATGACGGCGCCGTGTTTACTTAGGAAGTCCATCCCAAGTATTACTTCCCTGGAGCAGTGCTGTAGGGTTAGAAAGCTCGCTGGATAGGTCCGGTTATTGATGGTGACTCTTGCTGTGCAAACACCGGCTGGCGTTATTAGATAACCCCCAGCGGTACGGATTTCAGGACCTTGCCAAGCAGTCTTCAATTTCTTCAGCTTCGTCGCGAAAGGCCCACTGACGACGGAATAGTCGGCTCCAGTGTCGACGAGAACGGTGACGTTGTGACCGTCGAATATTACGTCGAGTTCGATGGTTCGTCGTTGTCCGTTGCGTTGCGTCGCGGCGTCGGATCACGGCTACGTCGATTTGTTGAGCTGCTTCCTTGTTGCGTCGTCACGTCTTCATCGGCCCGCGACGTTTCATCGGCAGGGCTTCGTCTGCTTCGCATCATGTTCTGGTTTCCTCGCGGTGTCGTCGTCGGCGGCCGCGGAGGATCTTCGGCATTTCGTCGTACAGCAACCGCACCTCCATCGGTTGCTGCCCTTAGTTTCGCGGATATATACGGGCTAGGCGACCGGCCCCGGTTTGGGCCAGTGTACAGCCGGTGCGGTGACATGTAGCGGCCGGGCGACGGCGAGCGAGAAGGTCGTCGTTCTTGCCACTGTGTTCCGGAGAGGTAGTCGTCGATGTCCCGAGGCCGTTCGCCTGGCTGCGGACACGGCGCATTGACGGCGAATCCGCGTAGCCCCATCTGCCGGTACTGGCATCGGCGGTACGTGTGGCCGGCTGCTCCGCAATGGTAGCAGAGTGGACGGTGGTCGGGGACTCGCCAGATGTCGGTCTTCCTCGGCGTGTACCGCTGGCCTGCAGGCGGACGAGATGGCGGTGGTGGTGGTGGCGGCGGCGTCTGGCGACGGTAGTGCTGCTGTGCAGCGTCCTGACGGGGGCTTTGAGAGGGTGCGTAGCGTCGGGCTGCAGCAGCGTAACTCAAGGCCTGCGGCTGGGGCTGTGTTTGTTCGGGAATTCCCAACGCTTGCTGGACTTCGTCACGAACAATGTCGGCGATCGAGTCCACTTGAGGCTGGGGCGAGGGTAAGAGCTTGCGCAGTTCCTCTCGAACGATCACTCTGATCGTTTCGCGTAGGTCGTTGGCTTTCAGCGCTTGAATATCCGCGTAGCTCGTCGTATGGCAGGCGGCGGTTGTATTGCCTGTTGCGGAGTTCTAGCGCTTTCTCGATGGTAGTGGACTCCGAAACGAATTCCGAGACCGTCTTCGGGGGGTTGCACACAAGTCCGGCGAAAAGTTCTTCCTTTACTCCTCTCATGAGGAACCGAACCTTTTTTTCCTCGGGCATGTCAGCGTCGGCGTGCCGGAAAAGCCGCGTCATCTCCTCCGTAAAGATGGCGACGCTCTCATTCGGGAGCTGCACTCGTGTGTCCAGTAAGGCGGCGGCCCTTTCCCTTCGGACGACGCTCGCGAACGTCTCCAAGAAAGCGCCACGAAAGAGGTCCCACGCTCGAAGCATGGACTCCCGGTTCTCGAACCACGTCCTCGCGGCGTCTTCGAGGTAGAAGTAGGCGCGTCGCAGTTTTTCGTCGGAGTCCCAGTTGTTCATAGTCGCGACGCGTTCGTACGTCTCCGGCCAGGTCTCAGGGTCCTCACTTGTCGATCCATGAAAAGTCGGTGGCTCTCTCGGTGGCTGGATCACGATCGTTGCTGGGGACACAGCGGCTGTCATTGTCCATGTCGTCTTCGTCACGGTGGCCTTTGGCTTGTCCGGTAGGAGTCCGTGCTGCGGGGGGAGTCCTTTCAGCCTGCGGCTGGCCCGACTGTCACTGATGGTGTCGGTGTCTTCTTCGCGACGTGGGCTGGGTTCACGGCTTCAAGGGGGCGTTCGGTACATGGGCCGTGAAGCACCTCCACCAGATGTCACGTGGTCGTGCCGTTGACCCAAGCAGCAGTCGGTATGTTCAAGATGAAACTGTTTATTAGGCCGAACTTGTGGCCGGTAAACGGAAAGTCAGATTGCAGCAATAAGCACTGGCACTGATAGCGGCGAACGGAGCGTCGGCTGTCGATCAACTGACAAGCGGTGAAGCGCGTCGACATTTCTACGCGAGTCTTCGAATATTCCAGCCTTACCACTGCTTGTCGCAAAAGCTCTGGAATAAGCGTGTTCGCGTCTTGCGCGCAATCTTAACACAACGATCTACAATAATCGCCAAGCTTCTAGAAATGAGGCGCGGTTTGCGCTGAGCATTGCTTACAGTCTCTGTGGGCGTAAACCAAATTCAGCAAAAGTATAATACGAAACGCGCGTGGCAATATATATCCGGGACATGACGGCGACGGCCAAAATCAGCCGAGGTCATATAATCGCTGCCGCAATAAAACCTATACTTAAAGGAGTCGATTCGCGTCAATGGAGCTTCAATAAACACGCCATGCCTCTGTCTGACACCTGTATTGGGTGATATTCTGAAGAATTCGGGCCCGTTACTCTTAAGCACATTATGAACAATAGGGAAAAGGAATTTTAATATTTCCACTGCTCTCCTTAATTCTAGAACAGGAAGCTTTGCATTTCGGCACAGTTCAGTAAGGGTAGTGACAGCGAAGATACTTGTTAAAGGTGAATCTAGCTGCTAGACGTTGGGCTCAATCCAATTTGCGTCGACCTATTGGGTCTTATTAAGGTTGTATATGCTAAGGTTTTAATTGAGGAGTTCCACTACATAACTTGAGTCTTAGACTCTATAGAGCTCTACTGTCGTTATTGCATACTATATGTGGGAGTTCCACCTAACGTCATCAGTGAATATCACTCCTAAGTAGTTGTGTTGCTTTACCTTCTTTAATTCAGTGTCATTAATTCTATACGCGTAGGGATCAAATGTTTTTTCCTTGTTATAGTCATAGACACAGATTTCTGGGTTGAGTGTCATTTCCAATTGGCTGCATCACTCAGAGATTTTTTCCAAGCCAGCCTGTCAGTTCATTTGATCGTCTGTTGATGTTATTCCATTATATTGAACTCGAACATTGAGCATTGTTTATTTGCAGGAAAAGATACAGAATTTCCCTGCGGGAGGCAAACACTAAAGGCTAAAAAAGCCTGACGAGGTCTTGACCTCCTAATACAGTCTGCATCAGTGACATAGTACATAAGTAACATACATATACCGAGTGTTCAAAGTTAAGCTTTCTCGTTTTATTAAAATTCAGCACTGGGAAGAACATGAAAACCACCTTTGCAGATAACTTATACATCCAGGAGGACACGCAATGAGACAATAATTATCGCTTTCAGGTGCCCAATTAACTCAGATTCAAAAATTACCTTTTTAGTGATTGCAGCAAGAAAGCATGTTTGTATTGAAAAGTTTGAGGCAGTCGCATTTATACACAGTTCCAGTTGGAAGAATTCTTCTAGCATGTCGGTGCTCCGAGATATCCCGCTGCAAAGTTTAATTGTGGTTTACCTGATTACGTATGCGAGACAGTCAGCGGCGGCGCAATCTCCTCCCCGGTGGGCCGTGGCAGTTGCTTGCGTCGTTTAATCTGATAACGGGTCGAAGGCACAGGCAAAGATGATAACGGTTACCCTTTTGCTACTGGCTGGCGATAGCAAGCAATGACTGTTCGTCACATCGGGGAGGAACACTGCGCTGATCCACAGCGCCCTGCATGCGTAATCAATTAAACTTTGCAGCGGGATATCTAGGAGCACAGACATGCTAGAAAAATTATTTCAAATGGAACTGTGTATAAACGCGACTCCCTTCAACTTTTCAATATAAACATGCTTGCTTGCTGCAGTCACTAAAAAGTTAATTAATGAATCTGAGTTAATTGGGCTCCTGACAATGATAATTATCTTCTCACTTTGTGTCCCCCAGGATATATATGTTATCTGTAAAGGTGGTTTTCATGTTCTTCCCAGTGCCGAATTTTAATGAAACGAGAAAGCTTAACTTTGAACACCCGGTATACACATCGGCGACATCTCTTACACATATTTTATACATTTCATTAGTTTAAGATACTTTCATGCTATCATATTGTCACGTGGTTGTGACTTCGACGAAGGCAGCATGCGACGTGTCCCAGATGAAACTGTTTATTAGGCCGAACTTGTGGCCGGTAAACGTAAAGTAAGATCACAGCAATACACGCTGGCACTGATAGCGGCGAACAGAGCGTCGGCCGTCGATCGACAGACGAGCGGCGAAACACGTCGGCATTTATAAGTGTGCCATCGAATATTCCAGCCTTATCGCTGGTTGTCGCGCAAGCTCTGGAATAAGCTCGAGTGTTCGCGTCTTGCGCGCAATCTTAACAAAATAATCTACAGCAATCGCGAAGATTCTCGAACAAAGATGCGCGGTTTGCGATGACCGTTGCTCACAGTCTTTGTGGGCGAAAACCGAATACAGCAACTGTGAAAATTAGAACCACGCGTGGCAATGCCCCCCCTCTGAAAAAGCATCGTCCCAATGCCTAAAACAGAACACGGGGGGGGAAAATGCATGCAACAAAAAATAACAATAAAGCAAGAAAGTACAATAATAAACCAATAAGTGCAGCCCTCAGGTTCGCTACCGCGCATAAAACGGTTTGAGGCGCACGACATGGACGACTTCAGGTCACGCACGGCGCCGTTGAGAGTTCGTAATGCCGTCCGGGACAACCTCGTATTCCAGAGCGCCTAGACATCGAAGCACTTCATACGGCCAGAAGTATCGCCGAAGAAGTTTTTCACAGCGTCCACGTCGGCGTATCGGCGTCCACACCCAAACACGGTCGCCGGGCTGTTATTCCACGAAGCGTCGCCGAAGATTGTCGCGGCGGCTGTCGGTCGTCTGCTGATTCTTGATTTCGCAGGCGGGCGAGTTGTCGGGCTTCTTCGGCGCCCGGTAGGTAGGTGGTGACGTCGATGTTTTCCTCGTCGGTGACGCTTGGTAACATGGCGTCAAGCGTCGTTGCCGGGCTCCGTCCGTAGACCAACTTGTATGGCGTCATCTGCGTCGTTTCTTGTACGGCCGTGTTGTACGCGAAAGTCATGTACGGAAGGATACCATCCCACGTCTTGTGCTCGATATCGACGTACATGGCCAGCTTGTCGGCGATGGTCTTGTTGAGACGCTCGGTGAGGCCATTGGTCTGTGGATGGTAGGCGGCGGTCCGGCGGTGGCTTGTCTGGCAGTATCTCAAGATCGCCTGAGTTAGGTCAGCAGTAAACGCCGTACCTCTGTCGGTGATGAGAACCTCTGAGGCGCCATGTCGAAGGACGATGTTCTCAACGAAGAACTAGGCTACCTCGGCGGCACAGCCTTTAGGCAGGGCCTTTGTTTCGGCGTAGCGGGTGAGGTAGTCGGTAGCCACAACGATCCATTTATTTCCGCAAGTCGACGTTGGGAACGGCCCCAGGAGGTCCATCCCGATCTGCTGGAACGGTTGTCGAGAAGGCTCGATCGGCTGAAGGAAGCCGCCTGGTCTTGTGGGCAGTGTCTTCTGTCGCTGACAGTCTCTGCACGTCCTTATGTAGCGAGCGACGTCGGCGGCAAGGCGCGGCCAGAAGTACTTTTCCTGTACTCTTGCGAGCGTGTGTTAAAGTCCGAGGTGTCCAGCCGTCGGGTCGTCGTGTAGTGCCTGGAGGACTTCTGGTCGCATTGCTTTAAGTGGTGAGAAATTCTTCTTTATGAGAACGCCGTTTCGCAAGAAAAACGACGCGAGTCCTCGCTTGAATGCCTTTGGAACAATGGCGGTCTTGCCTTCCAGATACTCCACAAGGCCCCCGAGTTCCGGGTCGGCTCACTGTCATTCCACGAAGTCGTCGGTACTTATCGTACTGTGGGCGAAAACAGAATACAGCAACTGTGAAAATTAGAACCGCGCGTAACATCGAATTCTTGAAGTCTCAGACTCCATCTTGCGAGACGACCTGAAGGGTCCTTCAGGTTAGCTAGCCAACACAAGGCGTGGTGGTCGCTCACAACTTAGAAGGGCCTGGCGTAGACGTAGGGGCGAAACTTTGACGTTGCACAGATGATGGCAAGACACTCCTTTTCTGTTGTAGAATAGTTGGCTTCTGCCTTGGATAGCGACCGGCCTAGCATAACTGATAACCCTTTCCACGCTGGCAGTTCTCTGGACAAAAACGGCGCCGAGTCCTACGCTGCATGCGTCGGTGTGGATTTCCGTGTCGGCGTGTTTGTCGAAATGTGCAAGTATTGGAGGCGTCTGCAGGCGTCGTTTCAACTCTTGAAATGCTTCGACTTGCGCCTCTCCCCACTGGAATTCCACGTCGTTTTTCGTGAGCTGAGTTAGTGGCTCGGCGATGCGTGAAAATTCCTTGACGAAGCGTCTATAATAGGCGCACAAGCCGAGAAATCAGCGTACGGCCTTCTTGTCGGTGGGCGGCGGGAAGACAGCGATGGCAGCTGTTTTCCGTGGGTCGGGGCGAAGTCCAGATTTGCTGATGACATGGCCAAGAACATGAGTTCGTCGTATGCGAAGCGGCACTTTTCTGGCTTCAGGGTGAGTCCGGAGGCCTTGATTGTTTGAAGAACTGCGTCAAGTCGCCGGAGGTGTTCGTCGAAGTTTGAAAAAAGACATAATGACGTCGTGCAGGTACACCAGGCAAGTCTGCCATTTCAATCCTGCCAGTACTGCATCCATACCCCATTGGAAAGTCGCAGGCGCCGAGCAAAGACCGAAGGGCATGACTTTGAACTCGAAGAGATCGTCTGGTGTTATAAACGCGGTCTTCTCTCGGTCTCTCTCGTCGACTTCAATTTTCCAATGGCCGGTCTTGAGGTCCATCGACGAAAAGTACCTCGCGTTGTGGAGTCGATCCACGGTGTCGTCTATCCGTGGGAGAGGGTACACGTGTGTTTCTTCGTTATTTTGTTCAGGCGGCGATAATCGACGCAGAGGCGTAGGGTTCCGTCCTTTTTCTTCACTAACACCACGGCTGACGCCCACGGACTCTTTGAAGGCTGGATGATGTCGTCGCGTCGCATTTCGTCGACTTGTTTCTTTATTGCCTCGCGTTCCCGCGTTGAAACTCTGTACGGGCTCTGACGTAGTGGCCTTGCACTTTCGTCTGTTATGATGCGGTGTTGTGCGACTGGGGTCTGTCGAACTCTTCACGACGACGAAAAGCAGTCCTTGTATTGCAGCAGCAGAGTTTTGAGCTGTTCTTGTTTATGCGTCGGAAGGCTCGGATTGACGTCGAAAGTTAGTTGGTGAGCTTGGTTCGTCGTGGCATGTTCGTTAAACTCGGCGAAGGCGAGGGCGTCCGCTGGCTTTCACAATTTCTTCAATGTAGGGGACCTCGTGCCTTTGCTCACATGCTTGTATTCGTTGCTGAAGTTCGTGAGCATCACTGTTGCTTTCCCTTCACGCAACTGGGCGATGCCACGCAAATCTGACGGTTTACAAGCAGGTGCTGATCGCCCTCGATGATGCCTTCGAAGTCTGTGGGTTTTTCGGTGTCAACAGAAATGATGATGCTGGAGAGCGGCGGTACGGTCACTTGCTCTTCTATCACATTCAATGCACGGTCCCCCGGCGTCGCGTGGGGCAGGATCGCTTTTTCTGAGGTTAGTGTTATCGACTCAGACCTCAGGTCAATGACGGCGCCGTGGTCGCTCAGGAAGTCCATTCCAAGTATCACATCCCTGGAGCACTGTTGTAGGATTACAAAGCTCGCTGGATAAGTCCGGTTATTGATGGTGACTCTCGCCGTGCAGACACCAACTGGCGTTATCAGGTGACCTCCAGCTGTCCGGATTTCAGGCCCACTCCAAGCGGTCTTTACTTTCTTCCCCTTGGCGGCGAATGGCCCACTGACGACAGAGTAGTCGGCCCCATTATCGACGAGAGCGTTGACGTTGTGGCTGTCGATGAGAACGTCGATGTCGCTAGTCCGTCGCCTTGCGTTGCGGTTAGCTCGCGGCGTCGGATCACGGCTGCGTCGATTGGTTACGCTGCTTTCATCATGCTGCGTCGTCAGGTCTAGCTCGGTCCGCGAGGTTTCGTCGGCAGGGCTCTGTCTGCTTCGTGTCGTGATCAGCAGGTTTCGTCGCGGCGTCGTCGTCGGCGTCGGCGGAGGATCTTCGGTAGTTCGACGTACAGCAACCGCACGTCCATCGGTTGCTGCCCTTAGTTTTCCGGGTAAGGGCTCGGAGATCGGCCCCGAGCCGGACTGGTGTACTGCCTGCGATGCGGTGAGCTGTAGCGGCCTGGCGAGGGCGAACGGGAAGGTCGTCGGGGTGTCCACTGCGCTCCTGTGAGGTAGTCGGCGATGTCACGAGGTCGTTCGCCCGGCTGCGGATGCGGCGCGTTTACGGCGAAACCACGCAGTTACATCTACCGGTACTGGCAGCGGCGGTACGTGTGCCCGGCTTCACCACAGTCGTAGCATAGCGGGCGGTGGTCAGCGGCGCGCCAAACGTCGGTCTTCTTCGGGGGGTAGCGCTGGCTGGCAGGTGGGCGGTATGGCGCCGGTGGCGGTGGGGGTGGTGTCTGGCGGCGGTATTGCGGTGTCTTGACGTGGGCGTGGAGCGGGAGTGTAGCGTAGGGCTGCAGCAGCGTAGCTCATGGTTTGCGGCTGAGGCTGTTGCGGTTCAGGGCACCCAACGACTGCTGGATTTCCTCTCGAACAATATCTGCGAGCGAGGAAACTTGCGGCTGGGATGACGGGAACATTCGACGAAGCTCCTCGTGCACTACCTCCCTTATGGTCTCGCGCAGGTCATCTGAGCAGAGGGATTGAATGTCGGCGTAGCCTGTCGTCGAGCGGCGATTGCATTGCCGGGTGCGCATCTCCAGTGTCTTCTGAATTGTGATCGCCTCTTTCACGAATTCATGGGCGGTCTTGGGTGGGTTCCTCATCAGTCCCGCGAAGAGCTCCTGCTTGACCCCTCGCATGAGGAAACGGACCTTCTTCTCCTCGGTCATGTCAGGGTCGGTGTGTCGGAAAAGTCGGGTCAACACCTCGGTGAAGATTATCACGTTTTCATTCGGGAGCTGTACCCGTGTTTCTAGTAAAGCGGCGGCCCTTTCTTTACGCACGACGTTTGCCAACGCTGCCAGGAAGCTGGTCCGGAAGATGTCCCAGGTTGTCAGGGTAGACTCCCTGTTCTCATACCAGGTCCTGGCGCTGTCTTCCAACGCGAAGTACACAAAGCGTAATTTGTCAAGGATGTCCCGGTTTTTGATGGCCGCAGTCCTCTCGTACGACTCGAGCCACGTTTCTGGATCCTCACATAATCCCCGAAAGATCGGCGGCTCCCTTGGCGGCTGCATCATGATCGCGCGAGGTGGCACAGGGGCTGTCATCGTTGCCGCTGTCGTGGTCATGGTCTTGGTATTGCGAGTATTGTCGGGTAGAGGGACCGTACTCCGGATGTAGACATTGTTGCCTACGGCTAACTCGCTGGTCGCGGTTGGCGTCGACGTCTCCTTCACGACTGGCGCTGGGTTCACGGCTTGACGGGGTTATCCGGTGCACGAACGAAACCGCACCTCCACCAGATGTCACTGGTTGTCACGCCAACGAAGGCAGCAGGCGACGTGTCCAAGATGAAACTGTTTATTAGGCCGAACTTGTGGCCGGTAAACGTAAAGTAAGATTACAGCAATACACGCTGGCACTGATAGCGGCGAACAGAGCGTCGGCCGTCGATCACTGACGAGCGGTGAAGCGCGTCGGCATTTATAAGTGTGACATCGAATATTCCAGCCTTATCGCGTGTCGTCGCGCAAGCTCTGGAATAAGCTGGAGTGTTCGCGTCTTGCGCGCAGTCTTAACAAAATGGTCTACAATAATCGCGAAGCTTCTCGAAAAAAGAGGCGCGGTTTGCGATGAGCGTTGCTCACAGTCTTTGTGGGCGAATACCGAATACAGCAACTGTGAAAATTAGAAACGCGCGTGGCAATATAGTCATTTTACATATATATTCGAAATGATTAATGCATTTAGAACATGCTTTTTTTTTCGACATACTCAAACAAAAAAGGTCACACATTTTAAAACATGCTTCGTTCTACATACTATACATTCAGAATACATTCTGTACTATAAAGAAAGCAATGTTTGAACCCAACAATTCTGTTTTAGGGGCGAAGCTCCTCTTAGTCTAACCTTGTCAGGCGTAACGCGTAACCCCCAGTATCGCCTGCCATCTCGGAGGCCATGATAAGAGATGACCATTTCTCGTCTCATTTCCTAGGTGGCGTTACTCTGCCGCTACTCTCCGAATTGCCGCTACTCTCCGATTGGCTGCTGTGCGCGCTTTGCCTGAGTGCGCGGCAATCGAGTGCCTCTCTCAGTCTCCTGGATCGTCGCCGTACGTGTCGAATCGTTGGTGGGGCATGGACGAAGCGAAGCAGCGGGCGCGGAGGGCCGCCGCTTCTCGGGCTCGCCTTTCGGGGTCCGCTGCTCTCGCTGCTCGGAGTGCACGTTGGCGCCGCTAGCTGTGCACTTCTCCGACCACAAGTGCGTAATATATAAAGGTAACTTGAAATCTCAATAAAAGTTTTCTTCACCGTACCTCACGTGTTTGCATGATGATTTTATCGGGCGAACTTCTCGGAGGGTTAACGGCATCAACCATAACCTGTCAAGCTTCGCCCACCTCACCATCATTCACCTCGTGGATATGCTGTGATTTTTTGTATAACGGTTGAAGGCAAGAGAAATAAACAAAAAAAATCAACTCAGTATACAAGAATTCTTACATGTAAACGACAATGGATCTATTATGATGTCAGTCAGTCGAAAGACGAAATTATTTATGATAGGATTTAAATGCTTTAGTTTTAAGTGTAAAGTCTATATTCGATTCGTGAAGGTTTAGCAATTGAATAATCTTGTAATAAATGTCCTGCTTCCCGTAGGTAGTGCGTGTTTTCTTGGTTTTGCGGGCAAAATTTCTAAAGCGATATTTTGTTGATACAGTGCGTGGGTAGGAATCCTGTAGTTTATGTTTATGAATATGTTGCATAAGCTTAAGATTATATACTTTCTTAACAGACAGAATTTCATGTTTCAGGAAAAGCGGGTGAGTGTCTAGGTCCTTGGGATAACCTTTATATTTTTTTATTACACGAAGCACGCGCTTTTGCAAAATTAATATTCTATCATTTTTGTTCTTAGTTGTTGTTCCCCATACCAACATTCCATATAAACGTTTGGAGTAAAACAAGCTATAATAAAGTGATTTAAATAACCATTAAGGAAGGAGGAAAGCGATCTTACTCAAGCATCCCACCGATCGAGCTAGATCTGTTAAGAGACAATTTACGTGAGGTGTCCATGATAAGTGCTCGTGAAACCAGACTCCGAAGAATTTTTGTGTGCTGACTTGTTCTAGTCACTGATCACCGCACGAAATGACTATATTATCATTGATGCGCTTGTTAATAGGTCTGAACATAATAAATTTGGTTTCTTGTGTGCTTAATTTTAGTTTGTTTTTTGTTAGCCAACCTGAGAGTTTCGAGAGGTATAGATTTGTTGAAGCTTCTACTTCCTGAATGGCGGAGCCTTTAAAAAGTATACTTGTGTCGTCAGCGAACATATTTATTTCGGGTGTGTACTGAACCTCCGTAATATCATTATATATCAAATAAAAAGCACGGGGCCTAAGATGGACCCCTGCGGAACTCCTTTCTTTGTGCTTAAATACTCAGACTTCTCACTGTCTATGCTAACAAATTGATGTCTCGATGTTAAGTAGCTTTTAAATAAGTCGGAGACTACTCCACGAATTCCATAGCGACTTAATTTCAGCAGTAAAATATGCTGGTCAACAGAATCGAACGCTTTGCGCAAGTCGAGAAAGACACCTAACGTGTACATTTTACCTTCAATATTTTCGATTATGCGACTTTTTACGTTAATTAGTGCTTCTTTTGTGGTCTTATTTTCGCGAAAACAATATTGATGCGGTGATAAGATATTATACTTCTCAAGATATTTCATGAGACGCGTATTTATACATTTTTCATAAATTTTTGAGAAGACAGGTAATATAGGTATCGGACGATAATTAGTTAATTCACTAGTGCTGCCACCTTTATGAATGGGTGTAACTTTGGCCACCTTAAGTTTTGTTGGGAAGCTTGCAGTCAGAAAGGAAGAGTTTATAAGATATGCTAATATGGGGCTGAGTACAGATGCGACGGCCTTAACCGGAGCCGCCTTTACGTCATCATAACCATTCGCAACGTTTGTCTTTAGTTCTTTTATATATCTGTAAACTTCATCTGGTAATACTTCGTGTAGTACGAGAGAGTTCATGGAACTACTTTCCTCATTTTCATATTGAGTTGTCTCTTCATCACTAACAGGCACATTTACAAAGTATCGGTTAAATGCATTCGCCGATTCCGTTCCCTCTAGAATGATATCACCAACTTTCACTTGTTTAGGTGTATGTGAAGTTGCTGTTCTTCCAGTTAGAAAATTTACTTGGTTCCATATTTTTGCCGGTTCCGATTTTATGCTTGAGAAGATGGCTTCATAATAGTCAAGTTTAGCCTTTCTAGTGTCACTATTTAGCTTGTTGCGGAATTGCTTGAATTCACGCAGTATTTCAATATCTCTAGTGGCAAGAAATCTGTGAAAAAGCGTGTTTTTCTGCTTGACTCGTTTCAAGAGGTCGCTGTTTATCCATGGCTTCCTGTTCTTACCCTTTCGTGTTCTCGTCTGTTGTATCGGGAAAGCAATATTGTAGCACTCAAGGAAGATAACTATAAAAGTATCATATGCGCTATCTGGATCGCATTGCACATACACAGGTGACCAGTCAGTATGTTCAATCAATTCAGCAAATTTAAGCAGCGATTAATCATTGATACATCTATACCGAGCGAAATTTTGGCGTTTATCTTTATGCAACAAGTTCCGTGTAGAAATGTAGATTGGTAAGTGGTCACTTAGGTCTCAGCATATTATACCTGCAGTGTAATCGAAACTATTTAGGCTTGTTATACAGATGTCAAGTGACGTGGCGATAGTGTGGGTAATACGGGTAGAATCTAGAATGGCATTTTGGCATCCATATGACGCTACAAGGTTTTTCAAATCAACTGCATCCACGTCTTCCCTTATCATATTGATATTTACATCACCCATAATAAAATATGGTTTTTTGATTTCATTAAAACAGTGCAAAATTTGTTCCAAATGACTGAGAAAGTGTCGCTTATAGCCAGTTGGGGGGCCTACATACCACAGCAACTAAAAAAAAATTGTTTCTATTGCTAGGCACTCTATGTCACCATTGCTCACAGACAGATCATCAAGCGTTTGGAAACAATACCGCTGCTGGAGGTATATAGCCAACCCTCCACCTCTTCCTTTGCGATCCAGGCGTGCAACATTATAATTAGTGAAGACGGGGGGAAATGTCACTATTACACAGCCATGTCTCTGTGAGCAATATTGCATCGATGTCCGCGTGAAAGGAACTCATAAATACAACAAACGCTTCGTACTTGTTCCTAATACTTCTTATATTTTAATGTAGTATGGTAAAGGAGGCTTCACTTATTATTGGCATTGTTGTTTCTAGAATCGACATGGTGAACTCAGAAAAACTCTTATCGGAAAAAAAAGTCAATTTTTTTGCTTCCCTTCCCCATCCTTTACCTAATGAGGTCTGAATCAATAGTGCTTGTTATGCGGATTACATCAGACGTTTCATCTTTGCGCGCAAGAATTGACACACAATACACAATCATCCTAGAATAGTCGAAGTGGAACACTTATGCACAATGTGATATCATTAATAAATATAAAAACAGCAGAGGCCCTATATATATTAAACTGCCCTGAGGTACGCCTGATACTACTGGTAGAGGACTAGACTTATAGCCACCTATTTCGACGTACTGTTGGCTAGAATGAAGATAAGATTCCCACCAGTGAGTTACATTGGGATTTCAAAAGAAGGCGTGAATTTAAGACAGCAATTTTGGGTGGGATACTTTATCAAACGCTTTGGAAAAATCTAGAAAGATCAGATCCATCGGTCCAAGGCTATTGATTCTTTCAGAGATATTATGAACTAATTCTACAAGTTGCCTTATGGTAGACAGACCCTTGCGGAATCCATGCTGAGTTGGAGATAATAAATTATGTGTTTCGAGATAATCTGAAAGGTGTTTACTAACAATATGCACCAACAACTTAGAGCATGTACTCAAAAGGGAAATAGGACTGTAATTCCCCACGTCAGACCAAATACCATCCTTGTGAATGGGTACAATTTTGTCTTTTTTCCAAGCCTTAGGAAACACAGAACGGGCAATCGATGACTGAAATATTATCGTCAAATATTTAGCTACCCCCTCAGCATACCGCTATAAAAACTCTTTAGGAATACCATCTGTGCCAGCACTTTTCCTAATGTTAATACGCAACAGAAGGTTTAGGACGCCTTCCTATTTAATCACGATATCGTCAGCAGAGGTCAGGGGAAACAGGCATGACGGTAGCGTTCCGTCGTCATGAGTGAATACTGAAGAAAAAAATGTGTTGAAAGCTTCTGTGCGTCTCTTCGTAACCTTCTGGTTATCTCAAAAATAAGGTTTAGATGGTGGGTTAACATATCGCCAGAGCTTAGCAGGCGCATCCACGAGAAATTTTTGCAATGTGATGTTATAAAAACTGTGCTTCGACTCTAGAACAAGTCTGGTGAATTCATTCGTCATTTCGCGCAGGGTGTTCATACGTACTCGAGTTTTTGGAACATGCCTTCCTTTTCCTCTGGATTCTTCTTTTCACGCGTATTATTTATCTGTTGATCCATGGGTATTTCAGCTTTCTCTTTTTGTTACACTTCGATATGAAATGTTCTATCCAGTTAGCCACAACAGACGAAAAGTATTCCCACAAGCTGTCCGTACTACCCTTGGACTTGTATATTGAGACAAACTCATCAAACGAATGTTCCAGATAGTCTAATACGCTAGCATCATCCGCGGCATGGAAATTCAATATCTGTTTTGGCAGCTCCTTTTGAATACAGTGTGGAGACAAGACATAATATTACCATTTTGTGGTCAACCAAACTATCACAAACTATTACATCATTTATAAAGCTAGTTAGGAAGTTTGACAAACAGATAAGATCTAATATGGAGCACTCGCAGCCCTGAGAGAGTGCTAGCGACTCCCTTTGCGGGAGTAAACGCTTGTCCCATATTTCACTCTCTTTTCAGGAGTGCTGAGAACTCTCTGCTACACAGAGTAGGCACACTCTCCCGACAGAGTTCTGGTACTCTGGCTGAACGAGAGTGAACAAGCTCTCTCGCCAGAGTAAAGTCACGCTTCTGAAATGGAGTGCATACGCTCTCTGCGGGAGTTACGCTACTCTCTCACAGAATTTTATAATCTGGTCTGGCTAGAGTGTAACAACTCCCTCCAAGAGTAGAATCAATCTTTCTGCTAGGACTAACGCAAAAAAAAATTGTCGAGCATTTTCTACAATCTAACAGTGAACACGCTGAGATTTTTTAAGCTTACGTCACATATACGGGACAGGCATCGGCACACACATTACAATCGTACACAACACAGCGACACTGAACCTATACCGCTCGCGCTACGGACAACCATAAGTACAGCAACCGGTATATATACCCATGATGTCTTGCCCCCCCTTCTAATGCCGGTGGCGCAACATCTCTATTGTGCGTATTTAAAGACAAACATACGCCGAGCCCGTGTAAGTATCCGGAGATCGTTAGGATCACTGTAGGCACGTCTGCCTTTTACTATAAAACTACATAATATTCAATGCCATTTTCGTTATTAAATTTCAATTATCAGCTGGAATTCTGTCATATCGGCTCAATGTGGTTCAGCCGCTTATGCCGAAGTCTGGGAGCTGTAGCTACGCGCCTACAAATATAGTTGGGAGGATATTTCAGCAGGGCTGGCCGAGGAATAATCTACGAACGTTACAATCCGGCGTCCAATCCGACTTGCGGTTCTGCGGCATGTACGCCAGAAAAACAACGCCGGTTGGCAAAACCACAACTCAAGCGCATCTCTGGCAATCCTTACAGCTTTGCTTACCTCGGCTACACTTTAATGGGATAGTGAGAGGCTTGAGAAATGCGCAAACCTCAACCTTCGCGAGCCACTTGCACCGAGATCGGGCCAACCAAATACGACCCGTACGAGTACGACTCCCAGCGAAGGTAGGCCTAGAGTACCGGCCGAGTCCGTCTACATGTCATCGGCGCTTCTGGGCTTAATCATACGCGATTACGATTAGTAATAATGACTGTAGAGTAGAGCTTTGGCATCGGTTAACCTGACTGAACCATTGTTTCTTGCGTACGGTGTCCGCAGAAAGAGCGATGAGCATCGATGCGACGCGCTTTCACCCAGTGCACACAGGCCGCCTGCGCCGAGATGGGGCCAGCGAAGGTGGGCCTAGCGTACCGGCCGAGTCCGTCTACATGTCATCGGGGCTTCTGGGCTTAACGATACGCGATTTCAAGGAGTAATAATGACTGTACAGTAGAGCTTTGGCATCGGTTAATCTGTCTGAACCATTGTATCTTGCGTACGGTGTCCGCACAAGTAGCGATGAGCGTCGATGCGACGCGCTTTCAGCCAGTGCACACAGGCCGCCGCAGATAGCCGCCGGGCGCACTCGCCGGCACTTCGCTGACTCATACGTGAAAACACAGGCTTGTGATTTGGTACGCCTTATTGAAGTAACCAGTCAGTTACCCTTAATGACTAGCGGTTATCCTGCCGACGTGCTACGTGCCCGGCCCATATCCATTTCTTCTTCTTGATTTCAACTATGACATCCTTAACCCCTGTTTGTTCCCTCACCCACTCTGCTCTCTTCCTGTCTCTTAAGGTTACACCTATCATTTTCCTTTCCATCGCTCGCACGCGTGAGGCGGAGACAGAAAATTAGGTGGGTAGATGAGATTAAGAAGTTTGCAGGTATAACGTGGCAGCAGAAAGCACAGGACCGGGTTGATTGGCGAAACATGGGCGAGGCCTTTGCCCTGCAGTGGGCGTAGACAGGCTGATGATGATGATGATGATGATGATGATTGAAGTAACATGACGGCATACTTTCTTGCGCATTCAATTTGATTTTTAGCGATCGGTTAGGTACTTGCAGCTATCGGTATAGCGATGCAAATCTGCACACTGACACAACTGCTGCACTATAGCATATCGTTGCTTGTACAAGAAAATAAATTATTCAATCAAATACGCGCGTACTTATCGAACGACTTTACAGTCGACATAAAACTTCTGTGCACGTCAACCAACAGAAAGAGCGAGAAACGGCTCTTGTACTCGGCAGTAACAGCTGATAATCCGCCCCAGATCCTTGTAATTTTTGTATATTTTGTTTTCCATGTTATGAATTCTGAAAGAAAGATGGCGCTGTTGGCCTCAGCCGCATGTCATGCGTGGACTGCAAGAGAATCGACATTTGGGCTAGTTGGTTGATATGCATGGTATGGCTGTTATTGAGCGCACTTCAACGAAGACAAACGAGAAAGGAACACAAGACAAGCGCTTACTCGCAACTGAAAGATTTATTGAAAAGGGAAGAATATAAATACACCAAACAAGAGATCAACGCATGCGTGTCAAGGCAAAAGGACAGCCGTGGCAAAACGTGAAGGGTTAGTTAACTAAGGCAGATAGACTATCACGAAACATTATCGAGAAAGGCAAACTCCTTTTCATGTAAGAACACCGAAGGTTGGCTGACGCACTGATCGCCTCTTTTTCTTATATGAAATGCTTCAGTCATCTCACGAGTTAGTTGATTGTGACTACGAAAAACAATTTCAGTGTCATGAAAAACAGGATAACAGCCGCACTCCCTGCAATGCGCTGCGAGATGCGATGCTGCTGAAGATTTCAAACATGAATCGTGCTCTCTAAGACGAACATTGATGCAGCGTCCCGACTGGCCAATGTATACTTTACCACAGCTAAACGGGATCATGTAAACGATGCCCATCGCGCAGTCCACAAACCTTTTGCTGTGTTTTATACGACATTGAGGAAGTTCTCTGCGCATGCGTGAGCAAATCGACTGCAGTTTATTTTTAGCTGAGAAAAGCACATCAACTTTGTACCTATTACCGAGTTGCTTTAGTTCATGCGATGTCCTATGAAGATAAGGAATTACTGCTGTCCTCTTACTTTTACTACTCTCACCACGACAGCCTAACTGATTCCCATCGGATTTTAGTTTCTTAATCAATGCGTGGCTGGCAGCAGTTTCCATCTTATGAAGACGCAAGGTTTAGTTGGGAAAGCCAATCGCGTCTTTGCTCCGAATGCGATCCGTGAAGCGAAACGGCGTGTTTTGTTTTTATCAGTTTGTTTACGTTGTAGTAAACACAAGCTAGCGGAAAGCTTCAGCCTCCAAACTGCACGATTGCAACAGGCAGGGTACCCACATCTACTCCTTCTAGTGGTCGCAGAAACGCTTCTAAACCAGCTCCGCAAGGAGCATGCGGTAGATGTAGGCATTCCATCGAAGAGGGATGCGTACGAGGTGGTCTCATATGTGCACAAATTGTCACATAACTTGAAGAAGGTCGCGGCTAGGCATGGGGTGGATCTTGTTTTCTCCGCACCATGCAAATTATGAAAACTATGCAGACGAGTGACAAGCACCCGAACAGGTAAACGCTGCACTACAAAACACGAATTTCAGTACGTCGAGCGCACAGATTCGGTTGTGTACGAAATTCCATTAAGCTGCGGTCGTGTTTACTTGGGGCAGACCGGTCAGTGCCTTAATCAGCGGCTACGACAGCACTATAGGTGCCTGAAGTCAGGAGAGGGGTCGAACCTCGCTTTACACACTAAAGTTTGCGGTTGTTTCCCATGGTTGAACAATGCGGTAGTAGTAGGTCGCAGAGACACAAAACTGGAACGAGAAATCTTAGAAGCCGCTTTGATTGAAGATCGTGGACCCGACAAGTGCGTGAGTGTCGCTTCAGTAGCTCTATTGAATAAAGAAGTGCGTTTCATTAATGACCACTTTTAAGCGCGTTTCCTTTCGAATTTTTTTTTTAGTTATGTCAGCGTTTTACCTTGTAGTCTTTTTATCTTGTCTTCTTTCCCGGTTTTAGGTATTCAACTGTGTATCTGTGTCACTTCTCATTCGGTCATTCTGGTGAATTCTTTTTCCACGTGTTGGTGTTGTCACGGGGGTGTATCTCGCGCCTGCCTCTGTTGGTTGTTTTTGTTGCTGGTCATCGGAAGCCTTCTGCACATGCGCGCATTGTCTAGCTGCGGCGATGTTTTTCAATAACTGTTCACAGTTGTTAGTAGCGCTTCGTCCTGTGTGTTTCTCCTTTTGTTGTCCCGTATTTTGCGCTTAATTTTTTACCAAGTATGCATCACCAACTGGCCCAAACCTCTACTCTTCTAAAATTTACGTTGTAGTCAGCGCGATCAGACGTGGCGTGGTGGTAGAGCTAGCACTCGCCTGGTAATCGGGAGGTGGCGAGGTCATATTCTGCTGGTGGTGTCTTTTTTTTTTCCTTTTTTGTAAGGCATTTTTTTTTTTTACGAATGTCTCGAGTGTCTGCGTTACTTTAGTGGCAATTAGCCTGTGCATAAACTAATTTTTGGCGACGAGTTAGAAGTTGCCGCTGTTCCTTGCTTCGAAGGTGCCGCTGTTGGTGTTTTGGGGAATGAAACGTTCACAATCACAAAACCATACTTTTGATATCACTGAAAGTTATTCTGCTAACTTGACGCAATAAACTTGCATCTGTGGCGTCTACGCTCAAAGGCGTATGGTTACAAGACAGTTAGATTGCTTTGAGGCGGCGCGGTGGTGAGATGCAGGCGCTACATTGTATACTTCGTCCGCTAAGGACGGAGTGCCAAACCCCATTCACGCCGCATCGGCACGAGAGTTGCACAGATTGGGAACTCCGCCTGAGTAGCAAGAGCGTTCGCAGCCTATTTTACTCTTCCTTCAAGGGAAGAGTACTCTCGGCGGCTAACTCTGCACTACTCCCCCCACGGAGTTAAAGAACTCTGGCGAGAGTAATGCAGTTGCCCTGCTCCTCAAGTACTCCCTCTACTTCTGTGAGTGAGGGTCTTGTTGCGCATATCCGCGCATGATCATTTACAACTTGCACTAGGTTATAAAAAAAAATAGTAATTCTAAAAAATTCTCGATAAATGTCACATCTGTTTCACCAGGCAAATAGTAATTTCAATCAATATCGGCAAGATTGAAATCACCCAACAGCAGCATATTGTCACCGGGTTTAAATTTAGAATCGATGAAATTACGTAGATGAGCAGTTTGTTCTAGCGTCGTGTTAGGAGCCCCGTACACTCCCCCAATAAAAACATTGCGATTGCTTAACGTTACCTTGATCCAAACTGTTTTGGTGTCGCTTGTGACTGCTATTGTGGTCAATTCTATATCTTGTTTAATCACGATAGCAACACCTCCTCCTCTTCTTGATCGCTCTTCCCTAACTATGCCGCACCCCGGGATAATAATTTCCCCATCAGATGAACCACCACTGAGCCATGTCTCTGTAATTACGATAAGGTCGGGTTCATGTCTCTAGTCTGTCTTGCTCATTCGATATGCTTCTCGAATTTACATTAATTATTTAAAAACGTTAGCACTCTGTAAATGAAAAGGACGGAGAGTTCATTGTGTGCGTGCGTTCGCAATGATCTACGCGATCGTGTTGCACACATGCGGCCCTTCTCTGCCACCATACGCAGCGTTGTATTGTAGATTTCATACAGCCCACGCTTAAGGGGCCCCAGCGACACACGACGCTGGTATCACACTAAATTTCGGACGCAAGTGATGTTCGACACAGCTTTCATGCTCGCGGCGGCGAGAATAATGGACCGTGGAGCCGGTGCCGCGCTACCGGCTACTGACTCGGCCGCGCGCCTTTCATAACGTTTGGTCCTCAGACGCTAGGACATGCGTATGCGCAGTTCGGCGTCGCAAAAGGCCCATTACGTACACGTGCACGCGCCAGCATTAACGTCAACGTCAGAAAACTTTCCCTAAACGTCTGAAAACGTGCTCTATCCCGGGAGTTGCATCTTGTTAATCTTAGTGGACTTTTTCGCATCTCACTGGTGTACTGCGGTGAAAGTGACGTTCTGCACGTGATAGATTATGGTGAGAAAATTTTACAAACGCCATTCTTTGTTCTTATTATTCTCTTTCAGCGGTGGCGTTGGCGCTGTTTTTCGGAAGATGTGTGGCTGTGCTCATACAATAGGGAAGATTACCTGAAATTTGAGTTTCCTGTGCAAATCTTAGCGCACTTTTTTGCACGGCAGAAATGTACTGTGGTGACGTAATGCAAGTTAAGTAGGATGGAAAACTGGGCGAGTTGGTGTAGATTCATTGTGGCTACCAGCGCGAAACACGTAGACGAGGAAGCAAGAAGTGGACACGGCACAGCGCTGAACTTCAGTTGAAAGTTCAGCGCTGTGCCGTGTCCACTTCTTGCTTCCTCGCCTACGTGTTGCGCGCTGGTAGCCACAATTACTGCAAGTTGTTGAGCTAGTTGCTTAATGCATTTTGAAGACATGTTTAAACTGCGCGAAGACAACACGTTAGACACACAGAACACGCACACACGAAGCGCAGACTTCCAAATGTGTTGATTTCATGAAGGTACAACAATTATAATTTTGACAAGGAGCAATCCCACTGATAACCTTACAGCCTGAAGAAATGTGGCAAGACCGGAGAGCTGTTGGATATTTCATCTGGAGGAGGCACGTTTTTCTCGCTCCAATTCTTTCTTTTTTTTTTCCGCGACTGCGCGCCTTCGCGCGTCCAGTGTACCATTCCTCTTCTCTCCTACAGTGACCTCGCGCCTTGTGCGCAGCCCTTCTAAGGGCTAAAAGATGTCGCAAACGGAGAAGGTCCTGCAGGACTTTTAACAAACAGGACGCGGCCATATTGGCAGCTCACCACACGCGGGTCTCCCGTGAAAACCTCCAAAGACTTGCAAAGGCGGCCACTGAGCAAGCCGGGCGTGTCAATGAACAGCAACAGCAGCAGACACAAACAGACGAAGCAGCCATTCGCAAACCAAAAAAAGGGAAATCAAAGGTGGCGAAAAAGAAAAAGAAGGCCCCCTCCCGTCTAGCCAAATCGGCAGCTACCTCCGTGGCAGCTACAACCACAGGCGCCAGCCCGGCAGAAGCCACGGCGGCGTCAGTAAACACCGCAGTCGCGGCTGATTCGAGCAGGACACCAGAAGAACAGATGGAGCACCAAGCCATTGCATCCACCGGCAGCTGGCTCAAACAAAAAGCAAGGGAGGCGTCATTATCTGCCCCCGACATACTAGCGCTCCCGGGCGCATCCAGCGAGGAAGCTTCGCCTCGCCCAACCACTCCATCCACCCCACTCCCTCACTCCCCGGCCGCTGTTGACACGGCGCCCGCACCCACCGTCGTAGAGCCCACCTTCACCGGCCTCAACTGCGACCAGTCCGATTCACGAGCCCTCGGTGTATACGAACACCCCTCCTCGCCCATCGCAACACGAGCACACCCAAGTCGTGACGCCCGAAAACACCATGGGAGACACGCTCCTCTTCCGACCGGTCGGAAAGAAGGCGCACTTTCTGGCCGTGACGAGGGATGCGATCGCGGCTTACCTCGCCGAATTTCCTGCAACCCGACGCGTCCGGGTCAACTACAAGCGGAATCTGGTTGCGGTAGACACGCACCCCACATCGGACTTGTCGCCGTTGCTTCTGGTGGCAGTGATATGCAAGGTGAAGGTGCGGGCTAAATGCCTGCTTAGCAACACCTCTGTCGGTACGATTTACGGCGTTGACGCGACCATTTCCATCGAGGACCTCACCAAGAACATCTCCACGAGTGTCCCGGTCGTCTCGTGCTCGCGCCGTGGATCGTGCCTCACCGTGACCTTCGAGGGCACTGCCATCCCCTCAGAGATGTTGCTGTTCAAGCAGGCCCGCCGAGTTCGTCCGCGCCTGCCGCGGCCCCTCCAGTGCTCCCGATGCGGCCGCTACGGGCACGCCACGTCCACCTGCGCCCGCGACGAGCGCTGTCTTCGATGCGGCGCCAACCACGCCTCGGGACCGTGCCCAGCAGAGCGCCCACGCTGCATTAATTGCGGCGGCAACCATCAAGCGAACGAGCCGCGTTGCCCCTCCTGGCAGACCCAGCGCAAGGCCGCCGTCATCATCGCCTCCTCGGATGGCCCCGTGACGCGCCGCCAAGCTCTGGAACAAGCCAGGACCGCTGTGCGCAACAACAACAAGCGGGGCAGCGCGGTCGTCGAAAACGGCCGCTCCTTTCGGGACGCTCTCGCCGGCAACACCCGGACCAACTCGGCGACGGCTCCATCGCCTCCACCGAGTGCGCCGACTACCGCCGACGACCCGAGGGACGCCGTGCTCGCCGCACTTGCTGCGGCGCTTCGTGCGGTGCTGACGCTCGTCCCAACTGACTGTCCTGCTCGTGAAATGTGCGCCGCGGCTCTCGCCGCTGACGACGCCATCGCCACCGTGCAGGACTAACCAGCTGGATACTGCGCCCACTGCGAGGTCGGCCGGACTTACTACGTGAGTGCGGAAGACCTATTTTTCTTCTTCTTGTCGGTTGTTTACATCCGGCGCGCACTTCGTGCATTCACTGTTTACCTCCGACCTTCTCGGCGGCTTTTCCCGACGGCTGCGCATTGCGTGAGGCTGGCGCTGTCACGGTTTTCGGACGCGGAATCAGAGCGCATTTTTATCTCTCTATCATTTTTATTTTTTATTTTTATTTATTTTTTACTCTCTCTACCTCGATCTTTCAGTCCCCATTCCCCCCCGCCCTGTGCCGGCTTGTTGAGATGACCTCAATTAAGAGAGACAGTTATGAGCCGGCACTTTTCTCTTCCACTTTCCTTTAATAACCACTTACAATGTGGCAAGACCACGTGCGCATTAAAATCTCGGAAGGATCCTAATCTGCCCAACTAAGAAATCTATCTCCTTACATGATAAAGCTAATGAGGGTGAACTAACACACGTGTCGCCTCTTTTTAAATGCGAAGCATTTCTTTGCGCACTGGAAGCATTTTGCATTTCTATCTGCGTATCTGCGTATCAAGTGCAAGGACAGCTATGGATGTATTGGCGGCAGCATTGTCGTGGACGGATGCAGCTAGATCCGCCAACACGTTTCCACCGATCTCGCGGTGCCCTGGCGCCCAGCACACTACAAATTGTCGTTTGAGAGCGTAGATCGTGCATAAAAGGGAGTAAAGTGACACAAGAACAGGATTTTTGTTTTTTCGGAGTTTTCAAAGCTGTCACGACACTCAAGAAATCCGTGTATATAACCGCGCGTTGTAGTTTTAATTCCTTAACATGTTTGACGGCCACGGATATCGCACGAGCTTCTGCGGTGAAGATGTTTGTTCGGGGGGTGCAGAAGACTGGAATCCGAAAAGGATGGGCCAACAGCTGCATAGGACACAGAAGTGAGACTTTGAGGCATCTGTAAAAAATTCTAGACAAGAGTATCTGTGTTGCAGTTCCAGGAAGTATGCGAGGATACCTACAATAGGTGCGTGTTGCGTGACTTCCACGAAGGATACATCACATTCTACGAGCTCCCACTGTCACGGCGGGAGGTGTGCAGCGGGAGCCATTAGAGTGTGTTCAACAACCGGCACACCAGTTTCCTCAGCTAGGCCCCTCACGCGTAGTGAGTAGGGCTGTCTCAACGGAGGACGGTTGTCATAAAGGGCAGAACTGGACAAATCATTGATAGTAGCGTTTTAGGGGTGTTCGTTGTTTGCATTTACCTCGAGAAAATATGTGAAGGACGATCTCTGGAGATGGAGCGACCACTCGTTGGATTCAGCGTAGAGGCTTTCTACGGGGCTCGTTCGAAAAGCGCCCGTAGAAAGGCCTAGATGGTGGACAGGCTCGAATATCTTCGCTTGCTGAGGCAGACTGATACACAACGTAATCTAGGCGCGTCCGACTGAGCCTTTTATAAATATTCACTTCCTGCCACTACCCCAGGCAGTGCGTGACAGCGCTTTTAGGATGTTCCTTGTTTTTATGCACTTGTCATTTATGGACTTGATGTGCGTTATGAATGTGAGCTTCGAATCCAGGGTCAGGCCTAGAAATTTATGCTCCGCCTCTACAGGTATCTGCTGACCATGGATTTCGGGATTTGGGAGTGGAGGCTCTCTTTCTAGAAAAAAGAACACAGGTGCGCTTTTGTGGATTTAACCTGAACCCATTGTTGTCAGCCCATTCGGAAACCTTGTTCAGCCCAAGCTGAACCTGCCACTCACAAATTCCTGAGGTTGCACGATGCAAACGCTATCTGCATAGCTGCCAACCTAGCAGCACGAAAATTCGGGAGACCGCAGCGGGGGGGAGGGGGGGGTTCTTATTTTGCATAGCGGAAATTGCTGACACTGGACACTGACATCAGAACGGGGTCAGGATGTTTATTTTGAGCTGCTTTGTTCTTTCATCATGAGAAACGACGTTGTACGTCGCCACAATTGGGTACATTTGCGACCCGCTGTCGTTGCTTCCGTCCACTGCGATTGCGAAAGCACGGCGTTTCAGAGCCTCCACCACTGTGTTTTCGGCATCTGCGGCCATTTCCCCGACGATGGCACTTGTTTTCGTACGTCTGCACCCGTACTGCGTCGCGTCCTCGCGCTTCGGGAACATTTTCCGAAACAAGGGTCCTGCATGATCGCTGACGCGGCAAGTTGTGTTCCACGATCGCACTGTCTTCGCAGCTCTTTTGGAAGAAACTTCCGATGTTGCCCTGCCCTTGCGCAGCACGAATGTAGTTCTGATATGCTTCTGTGAAGCGATGTGCACCTCTATGTCGGCCTTGCCGCCGTGCGAAACGCTTACATCACAGGCCACGTGGTACAGAATTCGTACTTGTCACCTTGTCACAAAGCACGGAAACTCAGCTGTGTATGAGTCCAGAAACACTTGCAAGTATACTTTGCTTTTGACACCGCCATCGACCTTCCAACTGCACTCGGGGAAACACGCAACCCCTACAACCACGCAACAAACACAACTGACGCCTAGGCAGACGGCGTAGACCTAGCGCACAAAATGCGGGGGGCCAAGACAGACCGCCGCAAAAGTTGTGGTTGTGGTACCTTTTCCCTCGCCTTCTTTCGGTACGGTGGCGAGCGCGTTTCAGGGCCGGCCTTCGCCCAGATGCGCGGTACTATATAGTGCCTAGAATATACTGAGCGGTACTCTACGGTATGGTTACAATGAGTGTAGTTGCGAGTGCTCTTCGGCAGCACAACTGTCGCAGCAGGAAAGGCTGACGTACGCGCGTGATTTGAAAAAGAAAACAAAAAGCCTCTGCTGTGGCGGCCACTTTTCGGGAGATTCGAGATAGCATTCGTACAATCGGGAGATCAGGTGAAAACTCGGGAGTCTCCCGGACAATTCGGGAGTGTTGGCAGGTATGTAATATCTGGATGTCATCCACATATGTGCAGTAGAACATAGTTCGTGGTATTGAAAGATGCAGCGAGTTCATTTTTATAATGAAAAGTGTGCAGCTGAGTACACCGCCCTGTGGTACTCCTGTTTCCTGCACGAATGATCGTGACAGAGCATTTCCAACTCGAACGCGGAATATGCGGTTAGTCAGACAACTTTCCGGCCCCGTATGCCCAAGTGTGGCAGGTCTCTGAGTATTCCAAACCGCCACGTGGTCTCATAAGCCTTCTCCATATCTAGGAATACAGAGAGGAAGAATTGTTTGTGGGCAAAGGCCTCGCGGATTTGTCTCAATACGTAGGAGAAAATTAAGTGGGCAGATGACATTAAGAAGTTTGTCGGGATAACGTGGCAGCAGAAAGCACAGGACCGGGTTGATTGGCGGAACATGGGAGAGGCCTTTGCCCTGCAGTGGGCGTAGTCGGGCTGATGATCATGATGATGATGATGACGTACGGAATGGTCAGTGGTGGATGAACCCTCTCGAAAGCCGCACCGATATCGATCCAGCAGTTTGTTTTTTTCTCGGAAATGTAATAAGCGACAGTTTATCATTTTCTCAAATAATTTGCATAGGCAATTTGTTAATGCTGTTGACCTGTAACTGGATCCACTAGATGGAGCCTTTCCCTGTTTCAAAATAGGAATTACACTGGCCTCTTTCCACGCAGAGGCAATCTCGCCGAAAGTCCATACCACGTTATACAGGCAGAAGAGGGTTTTCTCTGTGTCGTGGGGTAAGCGCTTCAGCATTTGGTACATAACACGGTCAGAGCCTGGTGCAGATTCATTACAGCAGTTAAGCGCTGCTTGCATCTGAGCTAACTTGAATGGTTCGCTGAATGCCTCATTTTTCGCACATTTTCTTTATAATTTTTGTCTTTCTAAACTTGTTTTGTATCGTTGGAACGTGTCGGAGTAGTGCGTAGAGCTGGATACATGTTCAAAATGTGCTCCCAGAAAGTTTGCTTGTTCTTCCAGACTGTTGTCATCTGTGTTAACGAAAGGAAGAGAGTTTGTCTTAAATGCGAAGCATTTCTTTGCGTACTGCAAGCACTTTGAGCGTTTCTATCTATCTATCTATCTATATATCTATATATCTATCTATATATCTATCTATCTATTTATCTATCTATCTAACCGCCTACGTCTGGATGCTCTCGTGAGGTCGACTAAAGTTACTATCCTGTCGCGTACGTCGTCAAGCTCATTTCTGTAGACATATGTGGCTCATACCCGTATACCACAGGCCGCAGTATGCGGGTATGCGCCACAGGAGTTTGACAATTTATATCTACCCAGGAACGGCGAGGACAGACATTAGTAATTTAAATGCGACAGCGTTAAGAAAAACTGACGTCCGGCAGCGTTGACCCGACGAATGCAAATAATAAATATCAGGGTCCCAGCAGGAATCGAACCCAAGCAATCTGCGTAGCAATCAAGTATTCTACCATTGAGCCACGCCAGGTCGCGGAACTGCTTTGGAAAAGGATCCTATGCAGGCGTAATGTTGGTGAAACGTCACTTGTGGTTGCAGTGCTGGATATCTAATTTTAAAAACATTACATAATACTCCTATGATAAAGGAGTCAGGTCGGGTTAACGTCAATTGTATAATTAAGCGCCATCCAATGTATTTGGTTTACGTAGCCCTTTACAGGGCTACCATCCTAGCAACCACAAGCTCTACATATCAGCTTACGGCTTCTGGTGTTGGCAATACCCATGTTTCTGTTGGCATCGTTACACAACTATAAACAACTGGTTATATGAAACATATGCGACTTTTCAACAAATGTCAGTGTGTGCAACATTTGTAAATATCATTAACGTAATTTCATAACGATTTTGGTAAATAAAAATATTACAACCCAGTCACCTTACCTCCGCATGCTTCGCATAACATCGATTCCCATCGACTTGGGATCTGCCTAATTTTTTTGGCCTCTTATCCTGTTTACCCTGTTCCAGGCCTTAGCCTTCGTCTCTGCAGGAATGAATGCCCGATAAAAGCCTCTGCCAGCTCTAACTTCTTGCCTGTCGGCGTGTTCGCCGAACGTGGGACTTGATCTGTTTAAAATTAATAAGATTCTCAGCAGTCGGGGAAGTCGCGCAGTCATCCCCACGCTTTGTTTTGCTTTTGCGAGCTTTGCAACAATCGTCGTTCCACGACAGAACGCGACGTTTGGAAGCAATACCACTTGATTGAGGAATACATTGCCAAGCGGCGTCAATAATAAAAGCGGTAAAAAAAATGCCCCCCACCTCCCCGAAGGGAATCGTGAGGAAATGCGAATGCATTTCGCGCGCGCTTCACTCCATTTATATATACGTGCGAGCGAGCGGACGGGAGTGTGGGGCGCAGGGAGGAGAGAGAGCGAACGGCGAGAGAAGGAGCGGCGAAGCACTGCACCTACCCTCTGCTACACTCTCCACACGGGGCGGAGCTCCCGCGATGCGAGCGCCCTCACACACCAGAGCGCGCTCCTCCTCTCCACTCACTCTCCGCTAATCCGCCCGCACCACCTGCTCCGGTTGCTAGGGGAGAGGATAAGCGCGCGCGCCGGCAGCTGTTGCTATGGGAGAGGGAGTGAGAGCGGAGAGATAAAAAATTACATCACCTTCCGCTAAAGGGAACCATGTGTAGATGTGAAGCAGCGGGCGCTAACGCTTACACCGGCGGCGGCGTTGACGATGGCGCTCATCGCAGCGTTGCGCAGGAGAGAAAACTGGGGATGCGTAAAGCACGCAGCGATGGAGCGGTGTTTCCTACTGGAACATGCCAAACGCTGCTAATGTGCAATGAGAGACAGAAGACTCCGACTGGACACAGAGACTCGCAGTCCGCTTTTAGTTAACGCGCACGCTGCGAATTTTTTATTGTTCAACAACGCACAGGAGAAATCTCCCACCGGCACCACCTTGGAGGTCAAGATCCATTGCCATATATACGGGGTGGCCAGTGAACGGTTGTGCAGCGCGAGCAGTCGGTTTTTTCAACTAAGAAACTCGCTAGCAGACGCTGCCGGCGTCGGCGTCGCGAGGCGAGAGAGGGGGGGGAGCGTAGGAGAGGGGAGAGGGGGGGACGCGCATGCGCAGTGGGAGTGTGGGCGCTGCGGGCAGAGATGCCTAGAGAAGAGAGGGGGGGAGCGTAGGAGAGGAGAGAGAGGAGGGACGCGCATGCGCAATGGGAGTGTGGACGCCGCGGGCAGGGATGCCTAGAGGAGAGAGGGGGGAGCGTAGCAGGGGAGAGAGGAGGGGAGGCGCATGCGCAGTGAGGGTGAGTTGCCGCGGGGAGGGATGCCTAGAGGGGAGAAAGGAGGTTTTTTTATTTTTATTTTTTAAAGGGTTTGCGCATGCGCAGTAAGGGTGGCCACGCCGCACACCACCACCACCGGATTAAGCTTCGCCATTAGATGCTTCACATATAACACCTGCCGGCGCTTACCTCCTCAACTTATCCTCCTCCGCGGACAACGCTGGACAACGCTGGACAACGCCGGATGCCTGACATAGCCCGACTATGAAATACATTCGCATTTAAAACTGAACAGTTGCACCAATTTCCGAGGACGACAACTCAGCCCACATATACTGGTAATAGTTCTAAACTTCTCCCAATCCTGTGCGTCCATTTGGGAGCATGTGGTGGAGATTCGTTTTCTTTTGTTATGCTTAATAGTATGGGAAAGTGGTCGCTCCCGCAGGGGTTTTTAATAACGTCCCAGTTAAAATCTAGTAAGAGGGTGCGTGAAACAATGCTAAGATCTATAGAAGAATAACTTTCGTTGGCAAGGCTAAAACATCTTGGCTCCTTCTCATTGATAGGCATGCACCAGTGGAAAGCAGAAATTGCTCAATCATACGGCCTCGGGCATCACAGCGAGAATCTCCCCACAGGCTGCTGTGTGCACTGAAATCGCCAAGGACGAGCTAAGGTTCTGGCAATGCATCAATAAAGGACTGAAATTCGTGTTTGTGCAACTGGTAATCTGGAGGTATGTAAAGTGAGTAAACAGTTATGAGCTTGTTGAAAAGAACAGCTCGAACGGCCACTGCCTCCACGGGCGTTTGCAGCTGCAAAGCCTGACATGATACATTTTAAATGAGAAGCATTTCTTTGCGTACTGTAAGCACTTTTGCGTTTCTATCTACGTATCTATCTATCTATCTATCTATCTATCTAGCCGCCTACGTCTGGGTGCTCTCGTGATTGCCTTCTTAACTTGGGGCTGACCAAAATTTGTATGGGTGGGTAAGAGGTATGGACGAATATGTCTGGCTGGTCATGACACGAATAACGTAAAAATCCTGTTGTGTACGTCGTCAAACCCTTTTCTGCGGACACGTGTGGCACATACCCGTATACCACTGGCCGCGTTATGCGGGTATACGCCACAACTGTTTGACAATTTATACCTACCCAGGAACTGCGAGAACAGGCCTTAGTCATTTAAATGCGAGAGTGTTAAGAAAAACTGACGTCGGCAGCGTTGAGCCGATGAATGCAAAGAATAAATATCAGGGTCCCAGCTGGAATCGAACCCAAGCAATCAGCATGGCAATCAAGTATTATACCATAGAGCCACGCCAAGTCTCGGAACTGCTTTGAAAAAAGAGGCGTAATGTTGGTGAAACATCAATTGTAGTTGAAGTGCAGGCTATCCAATTTTATAAACATTACATATGTACTCCTAAGGGGCAGGCGTCATGTCGGGTTAACGTCAATTGTATACTTAAGCGCCATCCACTGTAGTGGGTTCACGATGCACTATCCAGGGCTACCATTCTCGCAAGCACAAGTGCTACATATCAGCTTACCGCTTCTGGTGTTTGTAATACCGATGTTTCTGTTGGCATCATTACCCAACAGTAAAGAAGTGGTTATATGAAATATATGCGACTGTTGAACATATGTCTGTGCGTACAACATTTGTACATATCTTTAACGTCATTTCGTAAGGTTTCGCTCAATAAAAAATTACAACCCAGTCACCTTGCTTCCGCATGCTTCGCATAACATCGATTCCCATGGTACTTGGGATCTGCCAAATTTATTTCTTTTCTTTTTATTCACGGCATACCTCTTCCCTTTTACTCACAAAATTCATCATGATGTCCGCCCCCCCCCCCCCCTCCCGCTCCCTCGCATCCGTAGTTGCCCTCTCGCCCTCCTTTGTTCAGATTGGATGAAAGCGTACGAAGCATATATACGCTAACGCTAAGGAAATCAGTTCTAGCCTTGAGGAAGGCAAGTCCGCTTGTCGAAACGTCGGCTCGAGCACACAACCCCTGTTTACGGATTTTAGAGGATTGACAACACGAAAACCTTTTGGGTGCCTCGAGTGGCCGCATTCCCTTAAACCGGCGTTTATCTGAGTTATGCGAGATTGTATGCAAAACAGTCAGCTGCTATGCTCGCCGACGACCTCTCCTGGCAATGAAGCGAAGGCTGGAGAGCCAAATCGCGCGTATCTTGCTACTAATCAATGTAGTAGCACAGTTGTTTCTGCGTTTTCGGCGTGATATATAAAAAACATGGCTGATCCCTCCGTCATCGGAATCGGTATAACACGAAAGTGAAACGTGTACTCACAGAACTGGTGCTTATTGTTGTGATGAGTGAGTGCGCGAACAGTGCGAGCGCGGTTTACTCCGTGCTGCGCGGTGGTAGTGGCGTCGCAAGAGTTCCAAACGCGGTGGTGTGTCGCGATAGAAGCACCGCGAAACGAACACGTGCGGCAAATTGAAAAAGAAGACGTCGGCGGGGCATGGCACGTGTGGCAACGACCAATTGGAAGATGGCATGGCAGACGGGAAGAGAAAGACGACGTGATGGAAGGCGGTGAGGCAGTCTGACTCATTAACTGCACCAAATTTTTCAAGTTCTTTAGAATTATTTTACTATCTTATTCCAAGACATATACATATTATTCGATTGGTGTAGGTACCAGGGCACAAAGGAGTAACCCTCAATGAATATGCGGATGCACTCGCAGTAGCATCACATGATGGTCCCAACATTTCTTTATTGCCGACGTTGGCCTTTATGTCTGCGGCGAGATTTGAAAAATATGCCACATCGGATAACTTCACTAAGTCTTCTTTGTCAACATCTGAGTTTTCTCATCTCAATTATAAGTGGAAAAATCGATGGTGTTCCTCTGGAAAGGCAGAAATATCAGTCACCAGAATACGATGCCGAGTCCCCTCACTGAACTTTTACCTACACAGGTCTGGTCTTGTGCAGTCACCTTTATGCCTCCATTGCAATGAAAGTGAATCCCTGCATCATTTCTTCCTAACATGCAGGTTATTTACAAATCAAAGAAAAAGACTTCTAGAAGAACCGCTCCGAAGGATGGGTTTAAATTTATCACTTCCGGTGGTTCTTTCCTTTGGAGCTACCACACTGGGCTTTAGCCACAGGAACGTTTGCGATGCTGTATGCGATTTCCTACGGGAGACAAAACGAATTGATTGCTGAAGTTATCTAATCCCACTTCACTCTTCAACAATAATCTTTTTCTTTTCTTTTATTTTTTTCTTTCTTTCTTTTTTTTTCCTGAATTAAGCTAAGAAGTTATTTCAAAAATAATCTATCACTAAACATTTTAAGAATATAAACTCATTTAATTACATAACAAGGCACCGCCCATTGAGCCGATCCCCCATTGATGGTTGCGCCCGAATAACAAGGATCAACCAACCAACCAACCAGTCTGACTCGGACAGTTCGGACGAGACGCTGGTGTCAGGATCTGTGCCGGCGGGTTTTGGACTCGAGCACAAAGGGCCCGACAGCGTCTGCCTCCAGACGTCCTCGGGGACGGGCCATCCTGGAGACAGGGCGTTCCCATCATCCAAGCATCAGGTCCGGGCAGTTCAACCACCGTGGAGAGCAGTGAGTCCCGGAGAAGCCAGAGGGGCACGACGCTGGTGTCAGGGTCCGTGCTGTCGGCTTACGGAGTCGAGTACGAAGGGCCCGACAGCGTCGAAGGGTCTTCGGAACCAGGCACTCGTGGTTCCTGCTGCCGGTTATCCCGACTCGAGTCCAAGGGCCTCCATGCGACGTACATGATCAAGGAGGTCACCGGCCTGCTATGCCTAAGGACGCCTCCATCCGCGACTTCTGAGCCTTCCCGCCGCCTCGTCCGCCCCACAAGTGCCAGCGACGTCAACGACTCAACGTGTCAGCGACGACTCCGCCGCCCTAGCCACCACAAGCGACGCAACAACCGGTGACTGCTTTCTTGCTTTAGAACGTTCCGCGGAACTTTGACCGCGGAACCGGTGACTGTTTTTTTGGAACGTTTATCGGAACTTAGATGCTTCTGATAGCACCGGTCACAATAGCGTTAGCTTAGGACTCTATTTGTTGCGGTTGCCTGTCCTTTCCTTTTCTTTTTTTTCCGCGTGTGTCATAAAGTTAATTTTTTTCTGTGTGTTTGAAAATAGCTCCTTCCTTTTCCGGTCAGAGGCCTTGCCTCAATTAAAACAAACCACCAAACCCTAAACCTGCACAACATTGTTTAGTGATATATGAGAGCTTGTAGAATGTGTATTGGTGTTTGGCAGCTATAGCATCGTTTGACGTGGAGACACCCACGTTGAAGCCTAGTGGCACACCTCCATCACGACGACTACAGCCCATGAACATGAATCAGCCCTTGTGGTAGCTGAAATTTTTAACGCATACCTGGACACAGCGTATCGTGAATCCCGCGCAAAAAAGACAAGCACACACTAACCACTGGTACTCGATATGGGCGTCTTCAAAGCGTCGTCTATTAAGGAGAGAAAGGGCACGGTGTGCGCTTCTGAGTAATAGGGTAACCTACGCCTGCGCTCATGCATGCACTACCACAGTGCGCTTCAGCAACGCGGGAGGCAGAGGTTCATAGCTGGAGCCGCGAACGAGTGCGGGCGTTCCACGTCCCGCTGGGCTCTGTCTCGCTCCACCTAGGCCCGACATTCGCCCGTCTAGATCGTCGCCTTGGTGCAGTGCTTAATACATCAGTTTTATTAGTCGGTGCAATCTCACCCTAAGTCTTCGGCGGCGAAACAACATTCGTGCACGTGGACGCTGCACGACTCCGACAACCATGCCGACAGCGAGCTGTCACACGCTAACACGAAGCGAAAGGCAAAGAAGATAACTGCGTCGGCGACTCCCCGATGCTAGCGCGGCCAGGGTTTTTCCCTGCTATCGAGAAGCTATAACCATGGCCTCCAAGATTGAGCGCCGGAGCGCAATCTCGGATCCCATGCTTTAACTGCGTCGTCGACGAATCGCTCTCTATCGGTGCTAATAAGTGTCATGCCGCATTACTTCTCTTCACCGGTCACAGACGGCGTCACCGCCCCGCCTCCCTAGAGTGACCTAGAATAGGGGGAGTGTCCAAAGTACCGCGGGAATACATGGGAGAAGCGAGGGCCTTTCGCGGTGAACTCCCGCGCCGCGGCGCTGCCGTGCTGGACCCGTGGGCTTTCTCCGCGGTGGAAGCCGCGTGAAAGCGGTGAGCGTCTGCTGCGCGCCTGATATTTTGGCCACTATTAGCCAACGTTGAGGTAATATGGACAAGATATAACACTGCGTCACTGTAATATAATACTGCAGCGACTCACCACACAGAGAACACGTTTGTGGGTTGTGAAACGGGGATTTTGTACATTTCCTTTCAGCTGCTTTGTCACCGCAATCGTCCGCACATACGCGACCGTTTGAGGAACGCATTTTGCGCGCACCCGTCGCTAGCGAAGGTGTTTATTTATGTTGGTGTGGAATGACGAACGTAAACGTGCTGGAGAAGTGAATAAGCTGGAACCAGATAATAAAGATAACCAGTAGAACGTAGCAGATATGTGCACGTAGTAAATGGCTATCTCATGCTAACGCGTTTGTAAACTTCATATCCTTTCTTTTATTTCGTGCATTCGATTTGTTTACATTGCTGCCTCCCAAGCTTTGCTGCTTCAAGCCTATTCATGCGGAGCGCATTGTGTCCGTCGGTGTGACCGCGGTACCAAAAGTAAAAAATAACTCGCGTAACTCTCGCGTCTCGTTCACTTGGTAAGGTCATGGCATCGCTAACATCACATGCTTGTGATTTGCGTAACGACTAATGGTAATAATATGGCGTGTGGCGCGGAAACCCAATTTCTTCGGCCAGAAATAATTCTGACGATGCGTGGTCTGATGATTTGTCTCCGTCAGGGAATGAAAACATGGTTATCAGCAATATCGGTCTCAAGATGTAGGACTTACCTATACATTTTGAAGCATTGTCCGCATAGGTAAAATACATGAAAAAAAAAAAAAACTCCCAAGGTCCATTATGCACATATACTTTCCTAAAATTAACTAGAGGGGACTCTGGCGCTGCGATCGTTCAGCCACCATGGGAATGATGGGTAGTACACGGATTTGCCTAGTCTTCGTGCTTCCCGGCTTCAAACGCAGTTGTGGCTTTGTTTATTGGTGCGTTTTCGTTCAGTTTCGGATAAAAGGATGACCCGTTGTGAACTTCGTGAGGATATTTGAATCGTGAGCCTAAAAAGGTGAAGGTGGTGAAGCGTAACTGCTAAACCTTTGTTGAACTTTGTATTGCGGCAAAGCGAATTCGGGCCATACGCAGCCAAAAGAACGAAGACTAGGCAAGACTAGGCAAATTTGTGTACTACCCATGATTCCCATGCTGGCTGAAGCGCCGTGTGTTGCAGCGCCCATCGACACTAGCGCCAGAGTTCCCTCTAGTGTATTTATAGGAAACTCTATGCTTATGCATTCGCCTAAGATCGGTATAACACGAAGTGCTTTTCCGTCGAGATGACTCTACGGAAAAAGACATGTTCTTTTTCTTCATTCGATGCTTTGATCCTCCCCCGCCCACGTCCGAAAGCTTTCTGCACCTAATGTGGCTTCGCACAGCCCCAAGGATTGAAGGCATTGCAAGGTTTCTGCACGTTAACTGGTTTTACATGGCCTCCATGATCGGCCCACCAATCTCGGAGGCAATGCAAAGTGCCCATGTCAGGTGATGACAACATCACATGACATCACTCTGTTTGACGTCATGATGCCTTCATATATTTTCTCGATCTGTGACGTCATTGTGACGTCATCCCGTGGTAATTTTTTGCATCACTCGTGTTGACGACGCGCCGGGACGCCGGTGGTTAATTTCCGTGTTTGATGAGGCATCTAAGGCTTCCGCCTAAAAAAAAAAAGAAAAAAAAAACAAGACGAACCAAAGTAAATGAATCGATAACAGTGCACCATTGTGTACGCCTTACTTCGTGTTACGAGCGATCGCCCGAAAACAAACATGATTCTCAGCTCACAGCAGTTGATTACACACGCCCGTGGTACGTACACAAGAGGCTTGCTTTACCTATCGGGCCATCTCTTTATGTTTATAAAAGAGATGACAGACATGCTGTGTCAGTTAATGGTAAAATTTTGAGCTGTGTTAGTACTAGGGACGTTCCGCACAAAAGCCTGGTGTACGCTCTATTGAGCTCATCAGGAAAAAGCGGGAAATTGCAGCCGGGTGCCCTGTTGACGCGCACTCTACTCGTCTACATTTTTTTTTTTTTTTGTAAAAGTCTCTGAACCGTGCGAACCCTAACCACCGATAACCTTGGAAATATTTGAAGTTAAAAATGAGTTGTTTTAAACTGTTTCCACTTTGTATGGTGAAGGCTTGAAGCGATGCACGCATCTTGCGCAAATATTTCATACTGACGTTCAGCGATCCCTGTAGATAGAAACTGGACGCATGGGTGAACACAGCTGGGTGAACATGGGTGAACACAGCTGGGTGAACATGGGTGAACATGGGCGACGCATGGGTGAACACAGTCAAAGCGACATATTGTGCCTTCAGCAGTGCAGACATAATCTGCAGTCAGCAAACAATCGCCCTCGATAAATGATTGCATCACTCATGTTAGGGCAGCGTGCACAAAGACGCGCATAACGGTCTCAACTCGTTGATAGACAGTTTTAGTTGGGCGTCCGCAACAGCCCCGCGGGCGCACGCTGCCATAGAAACAGGCACGCGTATAGACCTTCTCTGGACGCGCGTTGTCTGCGTCCGCAGCTCCATGAATATGGCCCCCCTCCAAGCGTCACTTCGAACACGAAGCCTCCGCGTACAATATAGCGCGACCGGAATCGAAGATGGGCACATTAGAGAGCTTAGCAAGTTACGGAAATACGTTACGCAAATACGGTACGGGACTATGGTAGCGCTCGTACTCTCCAGCTCGTTGTGCTTAAAGTGCGTCCGTGAATAGACTTGATCGGAAAAGGACGAGACACAAGAAGAGAAGGCGATTTATAGTGCTGCTTCCTGTTTTCTTACAACTTGAAACACCTGTTTCTCAGCTAACACGACATCACAATGCAAGGTGGTGAAAATTGATTGCACGACATCACAATAAAACGCTTTCTTTTGCGGCCTCATATCGCTTTCTAGTCAACTGCCGCTAGATAACAACGTCACCATCATTAGGGCTTCTCACTTCCTCAGCACGAACACTCACTGTGTGTGTGCATCGTCGTGTTTCTCTCTGTGGCATACCTACTCACGCTCATGAGTACACGCTCACGTTCATACTCACGACTACTCACACTCATGAGTACTCACTCATGTTCAATCTCACGACCACTTACACACAGTCACTCACTCACGTTCATACTCACGCCTACTCACACTCGTAGGCACTCACTCACGTTCACAATCACGTCCACTCACACTCATAGGCACTCACTCATGTTCACACTCACGACTACTCACACTCATAAGCACTCACTCACGTTCATACTCACGCCTACTCACTCTCATGAGTACTCACTCACGTTCACATTCACGCCCACTCACACTTATGAGTACTCACTGACGTTCACATTCACGCCCACTCACACTCATGAGTACTCACTCACGTTCATACTCACGACTACTCACACTCATGAGTGCTCACTCGCGTTCATACTCACGCCTACTCACCCTCATGAGTGCTCACTCACGTTCACACTCACGTCCACTCACCCTCATGAGTGCTCACTCACGTTCACACTCACGTCCACTCACACTCATGAGTACTCACGCACCTTCATACTCACGACTGCTCACACTCCTGAGGTCTCACTCACGTTCACACTCATGAGCCCTCACTCATACTCACACTCACCATGTTAAAATGAGTGTGAGTGAGTGCACTCATGAGTGAGAGAGATATATATATATTTTAATGAAGAACTGGAGATGTTTGCCTGGCTTTTCGCCTGACATGCTACTCCAGGGGCTGGAGTGGTGATTATGATATTTACACTGATAGACACATGCCTGGCGCACACTATCCGAAAGCTGAACGCTCCAATCTTTTAACGTCGTCGGATTGATCCCGACCTTAGCCAGGATACCCCTTCCCGCCGCCACAGGCGATAGTCTGGCAATATGTGCGGTGTGCTGTGCTTCGATCACTTCCTCTAATGTGTTGCGCGACGCCGAGGCTTGCTAGGTTCTCTGTACTTGTGCGCACTGGGGGCCCTAGGACTCTTAATACTCTTCCTGATGAGCGTGTTCAGTATGTTAATTTCGTGTTTCTGCCATCTGTGCACGCGTGAGTGACATAATTCACATGCTCCATGAGAAACGAGTGAAAAAGCCTCAGGCGATTATCTTCTTTAAGCCCTCCTTTTCTGTTAGAAACCCTTGTAATGAGTCTGATTACTCCTGCAGCATGCCCTGTAAGCTTATCTATAGTAGGCCCGTGATGACCGTTACCTTCAATAATCATGTCTAGCACTCGGAGAGAACGAACCCTGGGGATCTCGCACCCGGATGACGTCATCGGGAGGCCTCCACCCTCTAGGCTTGGGTCCCTCCCCTTCTAGTGGGACGATAGAGTAGCAACTCTGATTTAGAAGGCGAGAGCCAGAGACCCATATTACTGACGTGTTTCTCTACGCAATGCACTGCGTATTGGATTGTGTCTTGAAGCTACTAAATCAGCCAGGCTCCTGACTGCTGCTGGGGACGACGCATTAGAAGTCTTCAGTAACTTGACGTTCGCTGAAGCCGAGAACAGGCAAGACTACCAGACTTTGGTAAAGAAATTTGAAGAGTACTGTGCAGAGCAGCAAAACGAAGTCTACGAAAGAGACGTCTTCAGAACAAGGACGAAAAATGAAGCTGAACCAGTGGAGCATTTCATAAGAGACCTGCGCAAGCAAGCAAGGTATTGTAACTTCGGTTCGCTTTCTGACTCGATGATTCGCGACCAAATCGTATTTGGCACCTGGAACACTAAACTGAGGGGGAAAATGCTACGCGAGAAGGATTGGACGCTCCAGAAGGCCGAAGAAATCTGCAAAGCAGCAGAGCTCACGACCAAGCAAAACGAAGCTTGGCAAGGTAACGAAGCAAGAGTGGACGCTACCGAAAAAGCTTACCTACATCGCACCAAAGGCCGGAAAGTACCTGTCCGGTGCAGCAAGTGATATCGAAGACATGAGCCGAGGAAGTGTCCCGCCTTTGGCAAAATATGCTGCGCCTGCGCAGGCCGAAATCATTTTGCGGTTTGTTGCAGAAGTATGTAGTCGACGAAATACAACGTGAAATTGAGGACTTCGCAATCTTGGACGCCACCGCGTGCGGAATCCAGAACACAGATTGGGTTGTTAAGGCCGAAGTAGGACAAAACTAAGTTGCATTCAAAGTATACACTGATTCCCAAGCCAATTTATTACCACTGTCAGTGTACAACAGATTCCGAACGAAGCCACCCCTCAGGGCAAGTAATTCCGTTTTACGGTCCTATAGCGGAAACGCTATCGTGCGCTACGGAGTGACAACTCAAGTGGTTACGATCAACGATCGTCCGTGCTTGCAGACTTCTTTGTTGTGAAGCGGGGCCAGGGCATATTAGGTCTCGAACAGGCTGAATCCCGAGCACTTCTCTCCCGTGCTGTTGATTCCGCGACCACTGAAGGAATGACCCCAACGGCGCCGAAATTCCAGCCACCTCTTCGAAGGCACTGGGTGCGTGAAGCGGCAATATCGTATGGTACTACGTGACGATGCAGTTCCAGTAATCCAGGCAGTGCGTTGCGTTCCTTTGGCCTTACGGGAACCACTACAAAAAGAGCTCGTGCCCATGGAAAAGGCGAACATCATCTGCAAAGTGGACGAACCGACTGATTCGTTAAGCCCGCTTGTTATTGTAAGAAAAAAAAGACGGTAGCCTCAGGATATGCATGGATCCAAGAAGCGTAAACGCATGCTTGAAACGCGAACACTACCAGATGCCACAACGCGAAGATATTGATGCGGAGCTAACCGGTGCGAAGTTCTTCAGTCGACTAGACGCTAACGCAGGGTTTCACCAAATTCCGCTTGAATCTACCTCAAAGATATGCACGTTCGCTACGCCGTTCGGGCGCTATCGATTCCTTAGACTTCGATTTGGCGTTGCTCTTGTCTCTTGTCTCGGGAAGTCTTCCAGAAAACACTGAGCGAGATTTTTTACCCTTTACCGGGAGCAAAGGGCAAAAAATGATGACATTCTGGTGTGGGGATCATCCAAGCAAGATCATGACAGTCGCCTTCAAGCCACTCTATGCGCAGCAGAACGCGCAAGGCTAACATTCAACAGGGCGAAGTGCCAGTTTGGAGTGCAGGTGATAGCTTTCCTGGGCGATGTTATCAGCTCAGCGGGAATTCGTCCAAATCCAGCCTTTGTAGACAGTTTGTGCAAAATACCCGTACCAACAGATAAACTTGCCGTACAACGTATGCTCGGAGTAATAAACAATTTTGGAAGATATTTGCCAACTCTCGCTGATAGAACGAAGCTTCTTCGAAGCCTGATACGGAACGCCACCGTATTTGACTGGACAGAAAAAACACGCTAAGGAATGGCACACAGTCTGCGAAGCGCTGCGCACTGCCCCGCTCCTCGCTATATTCGACCCCGCGAAAGAGACAAAGATAACGGCAGACGCATCTAAGGATGGCATATGGGCCGCGCTGCTCCAGCGACACTCCAGTAGTTGGCGGCTTACCACCTACGCGTGCCGAGCCATGACCGACGTTGAAAAGCTTTATTCTGAAATAGAGAAAGAAGCGATGGGTATAGAATACGGTTTTCAGAAGTTCCATCAGTTTGTATATGGTAGGAAAACTGTGATTGACACCGATCACAAACCGTTGCTAGCCATTTCGTCCAAAGATATAGGGAACATGCCACCAAGACTTCAACGATATTTTCTTCGTTTATTAATATACGACTATGTTCTACAGTTTGTTCCAGACAAAGAATTGGTCCTTGCTAACGTGCTGTCAAGGGCCACACCGTCACAGCGTGAAGACACGGTGGATTTCGACGACATTCAGGTACACGCAGTAGCTGTTTTGTCATCCTTAGTCATCGAAAGAACCAAACAGCTCTTGTCTCGGAAAACATCTAACGACCCTGAGCGACGTGCGGTAGTAAAAAGCCTGTCTTCAAACAAAGACGTCGACGGAACACTCAAGCCATTCGCCTCGAATATTTCAGTTGTTGACAGAATTCTTCTGAAAGGCAGTAAAGTAGTTATACTGAAGAAACTGCGTCCAGAAACAATAAGCCGCATTCACGAGGGCCATCTTGGTTTAGATAAGTGCAAAGCTAGGGCACGGCGTTCAGTATTTTGGCCTGGTTTGAACTCCGACATTGATGACGTTGTACGGAAATGTGCGGTTGTAAAACCTATGCGTACAAACAACCGGACGAGCCCCTCTTGCTACGAACCCTCCTGATCACCCTTGGTACCGAGTGGGCGTAGATCTTTTTTGTTATGCTGGAGCCACGTAACTTGCTGTTTTTGATGCCTACTCGAACTTTCCACAAGTTGAAAAACTCGAGGAGACATCGGCAACTGCGGTTACCGACAAGTTGGCAGCCATCTTTGCCAGGTACGGAATCCCGATGGAAGTCTGCACGGACAACGGCCCCCAGTTTGCAAGTCACGAATTCGCCACGTTCTCCAGACGGTACCATTTCAAACATATAACTTCCAGCCCACCCTTTCCACTTTCCAACGGGCTAGCAGAAAAGGGTGACCAGATTATAGAGCGGCTGCTTAAGAAAACTGGGACCACACATGCAGATTTTTTACTTGGTTTACTTGGTTACCGCTCTGCTCCCTAGAAGGATGGCCGGTCGCCGGCGGTACTTCTGCAGGGCAGGCCTCTACGCACTAGACTCCATGACTTCAGCTAGCAGCCCAAGCTTCCTGTAAAAAAGCGCCAGCAGAGGCCGTCCGGACGACCTCCTACTGGGAGACCTGGTTCGAGTGAAAGGCCAGGCTTGGTCTCAAAAGGCCAAGGTATTGGGGAAAGTAGCCCCGAGGTACTACAACGTCGCAACAGGAGAGGGGGAGAGCGCTGCGGCGTAACCGCCAACAGTTGCTGGCGACCTGGGAGCCATTTGCGTATTACAGTGACAGTGACAGCGACACTGACGTCGGAGATGATGACGCAGAAGAGCCTCCACATCAGAGCCCACCTCGCGTTACTTCGCCGGCACCTAGAAGATCCTCGCGCATTAGGGCTGAAGCAAGACGTTTAGCATACGGCCACAACTTCGAACAAATCGTTTAGCGGCCTGTTCCTGTGCACTACTGTTGAATTTGTATTTTTCTTATCGCACTGTACTTCTTTTTGATGCCTTGTAACAAAAAAAAAGATGGCAGATATATCATGCTGTGTATCACTCGTGATGCACACTCCGGTGCGCACCAACCGATGATGGCTAATATAAATGACAACAAACCCGGCAAGGCATTGCTGCTTCCTGTTTCATCGGTGACCGTTCAGTCTTTAATCAGCCTACCTATGACTGATACAGGCGGCTAACTCTTTTGGATCCGATCTCACACAACTCTACAAAACGCCGGTGTAAGAGCAAGCAGCCGCTCCAGGGACACTTTTCGCACAGTCTCTTCGCGTTTAGAGCGCAGCACGTAGAAGGGTACAGGAGCAGCCCGCTGATGGCTGCCGACATAGCGAGATAGTGCGCGCACCAGCAATGGCAACCACGCCCGTAAAATCAAAGGTCACAGTTATTGCCCGAGCGACCCCCCCCCCCCCCCACCCCTCGCGTCTTTTCATGCTCGTTGAAGACGTGCGGGCATTTCCTCTCTGCTTGAGCATTCGACGGCCGGTCTAATAGGCGGGGGGGGATCTTCACGGATGGTGCCCTCCGAGAGACGGAGATTCGCCGGCTCGTTTGATCTCTGCTTCAGCCGCGTTCGTCGCCTCCGCTCGCGCGCTATTACCAGCGGGTAAAACGTACGATGCGCTGGGGGGATCTTATCAAATTGCACTTCGTCCAAATGAGTTCCCCGCGGAATCCCGCAAGGTGGCGGAAGGGTTAAGAAAGGGAAAATCGACAACCACCCGTTTGTAGCATGAAGCCACAAGGAAATCCGCACGGATTTCTACGGACTTGACGCCGACGTGGACGCCAACGGAAAAACCCGTCAAGACTGTCCATATAATTGCTATCACAAGAAAAAAAACCGGCAGATCTCACGCATTATGGGAATCGATCTTATGCGAAGCAGCCAGCAAGGAGCAACTCATGCTGTACATAACATGCATATCATCATTTCCATATTGCCACTTGTCTTTTATGGTTCGTCATACAGTCACGTCACGCAACACCGAATTTGGTGAATATCAAGCTAGCGACACGACCGCGAGCGTGCCATGAGCGTGGCATGCAAGTCATGTTGCACATGACATGTCATGATTTCCATATTACGACTTGTCCTTTATGTTGGTCATACAGTCACGTCACGTAATACCAAATTTGCTGTACATCAAGGTAGCGAAACGGCCGCGAGCATTCCATGAGCATGGCATGCAAGTCATGTTGCACATGACATGTCATGATTTCCATATCACCACTTCTCATTTATGTTCGTCATAGAGTCACGTCACGTAATATCCAAATTTGGTGTATATAAAGCTAGCGAAACGGCCGCGAGCGTGCCATGAGCATGGCATGCAAGTCATGTTACACATAACATGTCATGATTTCCATATTACCTCTCGTCATTTACGTTCGTGATACAGTCACATCACGCAATACCAAATTTGGTGTATATCAAGCTAGCGAAACGGCCGCGAGCATTTCCATGAGCATGGCATGCAAGTCATCTTGCACATGACATGTCATGATTTCCATATTACGACTTGTCCTTTATGTTGGTCATACAGTCACGTCACGTAATACCAAATTTGCTGTACATCAAGGTAGCGAAACGGCCGCGAGCGTTCCATGAGCATGGCATGCAAGTCATGTTGCACATGACATGTCATGATTTCCATATCACCACTTCTCATTTATGTTCGTCATAGAGTCACGTCACGTAATACCAAATTTGGTGTATATAAAGGCTAGCGAAACGGCCGCGAGCGTGCCATGAGCATGGCATGCACGTCATGTTACACATAACATGTCATGATTTCCATATTACCTCTCGTCATTTACGTTCGTGATACAGTCACATCACGCAATACCAAATTTGGTGCATATCAAGCTAGCGAAACAGCCGCGAGCGTGCCATGAGCGTGGCATGGAAGTCATGTTACACAGGACATGTCATGATTTCCATATCACCACTTGTCATTTATGTTCGTGACACAGTCACATCACGCAATACCAAATTTGGTGTATATAAAGCTAGCGAAACAGCCGCGAGCGTGCCATGAGCGTGGCATGCAAGTCATGTTACACATGACATGTCATGATTTCCATTTTAACACTTCTCATTTATGTTCGCGATACAGTCACATCACACAATACCAAATTTGGTGTATATCAAGCTAGTGAAACAGACGCGAGAGTGCATGATGAAGCATGATGCTGGTACGTAACCTTGAAACCTTTGCCACTCGCAAGCTAAATTTCTTCCCTGCCCTCTTTGGTATCGGAGCAACTCGGAGCCGGAAGATCACACGACGCAGACGCATCAACACGTCATGCGCACTCAAGGTTACACTGTGCGCATGACATGGCCAAGCCAGGTCATGCACACAAGCGGTGTTGTATTGTTTCGGCGTTCTCTCTGGTGTACTGCCTATTTCTGTGGGATGGATCCCTCTGTGCCCTTGGAGAGGCTGGCATGGATGATGTATCCTTACCACGACACAGCGCGTCGCACCGCTGGAAGTGCTGTAAGGGACGATGCATCAAAAATACACCAAGCGTTGTCAGGGCTTATGCCGGCACGTCGCGGCAACGGCGATACACGGACGCAAACGAAATGGAGGCAGCTTAGTCTCGTATGGCGCTGAATTCGAAGTAAAAAAATAAATAAAGACGCACACACATTCCGTTTGTATGTTTTATTTTTCTACAACTTTTATTCTTCTATTCAAGCAACAGATATCACATTACACACGTCGCCTCGATTAATTCCCGCAGTGTCACGTACTACTCTGACGTACGCAGGACCATTCCTTGTTGTACGTCACCTCCTCCATATTGGTGCGCGCGCCCGTGAGATCAAGAACAAGCGGCATTTAGTCTGACATTTCACCTCTTTCCGGGGCGCGTAGCGTTGCAAATCTTGGGAGACGTGATCGTTAGCGCCCAGTGCATGCATTACACTTGCCAGCTCGAAATCCTCAAACGTGGTAAAGGGCCCTTTATGGTGTTTACAGACAGAGGTTAAGTTGACCCTGCGCGATTAGACCCGGCCAGTACGAGGCTAAAAGACCCTTCTTGCCTTTTAGCGGTCTGGCTCCTGGCGCCTGGGTGGCCCTTCTCAGCCATGCCGAAAAGAAAGAGACCCAGAAGCGTGTTTATTCGACGGCGGACACTTAACTCACCAATGCTGGACAATAAAAGAAGTGACCGTGTTCTGGAAACCGTGCGGGAAAACGGACGATATACTATATAGCATGGCTATGTTAATCATGATGAGTGGTTTTCAGCGCAAAACGACGAAGACACAGGAAAAGGAGGGACACGAACCCCAGCGCTGTCTCACAACTGACTTTATTAGCAATGGAAACACAGATTTTATAGCACAACCTAACCCACGTGGGCACACGTCGATGACATCAAGCAGATGATAAACGAAGAGATTAAAGGACTAACTGAGCACAATATGTATCAAGTCACAGAACTGTTCAAAAAGGAAATTTCCCTGTCATGCAGGGCGATAGAAGGCACACTTACACAACTAAGGCCCTTTTTGTCGATATAAAAAGCCTCCATAATTTCCCTGGTGGCCTGATCGGTATGCGTGAAAATTAAATACATGAGAGTGTGTCAAGACAGGTGGACAGATTAAAATGCGCCGGGTTCCCAGATCATGTTTTGACCCAAACATGTGAAAAGTTAATTCGAGCAATAAAACAAGGTCAGGCCAGGGATACAAAAAAGGAACTCTTTGATAAAGAAAAAAGAAAATGTGTTGCAGTTGTACCCTATGTGCATGCCTTGTCCCATGGTTTGAAAAATGTCGCCGGTAGATATGGAGTTGAAGTGGTGTTTTCTGTACCAAACAAAGTAGGGGCTATTTGCGAACGTGTACGTAGACAGGCGGAGGCCAAAAAAGAAAAGAAAGAAGGATGTGGTGTCAAACACAGGACTCAGGCTATCGGTTGTGCCACAAATGTGGTCTACAATATTCCGTTCTCTTGTGGCTCTGCGTATATAGGCCAGACAGGCAGATGTGTAAATGTGAGATTAAGGGAGCATGAGGCTAATTTGCGTTCTGATAGTTTATCGCACATTTCTCAGCACTGCCAGAAGTGCGGCTGCGTGCCTCAGTTCAACCTAACAAATATCATTTCGAGACATCATGACAAGACAACTCGGGAAATAATCGAGGCATGGCACATCCAAAATAAAAATGATTCATGCATCAGCTGTCCCTCAATCGCGCTACAGGATAAGGAAATCTTGTACCTTAATGGGTAACATGCTTTGGTTGTTTTGTTTGTTCTTTTCGTTGTGTGTAGCCACGTGTGTATATATATATGGTGTGTGCTATTGAATAAACTTCAGTTGTGAGTCGGCGCTTGTGTTCGTGTGTTTATATCGTATTTTTTCGTCTGAGTTGTCGCGCCATTTAAGATTCATACAGGCTTTTGTAATGGGTTGGAGCATTGAACGACCCACTCGTTACGCAATTCGCATTGTTAGACGCCTTGTTCTTACTTTACTGCTCTAAAACGCTTAACAACACACGTTAACGCGATTCCTTATCCGATATGAAGCCTGCCTAGGGTCAGTTTGCACCGCAGTTTCAGCAGTGGCGCAGCTCAGTGGTAGAGTGCTGGGCTGCCACTTAGAGGACCCGGGTTCGATTCCCATTCTGTCACAGGTGTTTTTTTATTTATTTAGTTTTTTTCTTATTTCGTGCGATATTGGTTACGGACGCCGGCGGCGGCGGCAGCGGCGGCGGCGGCGGACAACTACGGCGCAGAAACGGCCCTTGTTGTGATCTCATAACAGCTTTCGCTGTAAAACCCGAACACCTGAGACGCTCAATTTGTTTTGAGAAACTGTCCGGGATTAAATGAGTACACGTTTTAAAGAAGGCCGCGAACAAGCAAGAAAAAGCAATACCATTTTTCACAACTTTCGAATGTGCACAGTTGAAATTCAGTATTGAATTGTTCGACCTTGGATAGTACTGCCAGCACACATGTTTTTCGGATAGCTTAAGATTGACGTCTAGGAATTGTAACTGGCTATTCTGTGGCACTTCATAAGTGAGTCTCAAACCAAGCCCACATTCATGAAAAAGACCGAGCACATTTTTTACCGCATCTGGAAAGTTCGAATCCTTAACAAAGATCAAAAAAATCGTCTACGTAACGCAACACCTTCATTACACTGTCACCCAGTCTGCTTTTTACATTCGTGTCGAAAGTTGTGAAAAATGGTATTGTTTTTTCTTGCTTGTTCGCGGCCTTGTTTAAAACGTGTACTCATTTAATCCCGGACAGTTTCTTAAGACAAATTGAGCGTCTCAGGTGTTCGGGTTTTTCCGATGATGTTCTTAGAATGAGCGTGCAGAAGCTCATCAAACGAATGAAGTCAACACGCACCATAGAGACTAATTCAATGTTAACGAACAAAGATAAATGTGCCGTCATACCTTATGCTCATAAACTGTCGCATGGGTTAAAAAACTTTGCTAGCAGATTCAACGTTAAAGTTCTCTTATCGGCCCCTAACAAAATGAAAAACATTTGTGGAATCATTGATCGGAAGTTGCTCGGAAAAAGAACAGGTTCAGATAAAAATTCTTGCAAAGTAAAACACACGTCCCCGGTAGTTCCATGCAGAGTGGGCGTCGTTTACCAGGTCCCATTCTCGTGTGGTCACGTATACATAGGCCAAACGGGCCGGTGTCTGAATATCAGACTAATGGAACATAAGCGCTCACTCGACGGCAATCCATATTCTCATTTGGCTAGGCATCGTACAGAACATGGCTGCACAGTAATGTTTGAAAAGGCTTATATGTATTTCCACGCATACCGATCAGGCCACCAGGGATATTATGGAGTCTTTTTATATCCACAAAAAGGGCCTTAGTTGTGTAAGTGTGCCTTCTATCGCCCTGCATGACAGGGAAAATTTCCTTTTTGAACAGTTCTGTGACTTGATACATATTGTGCTCAGTTAGTCCTTTAATCTCTTCGTTTATCTTCTGTTTGACGTCATCGACGTGTGCCCACGTGGGTTAGGTTGTGCTATAAAATCTGTGTTTCCATTCCTAATAAAGTCAGTTGTGATACAGCGCTGGTGTTCGTGTCCCTCCTTTTTCCTGTGTCTTCGTTGTTTTGCGCTGAAAACCACTCATCATGATTAACATAGCCATGCCTATATAGTATATTGTCCGTTTTCCCGCACGGTTTCCAGAACACGGTCACTTCTTTTATTGTCCAGCATTGGTGAGTTAAGTGTCCACCGCCGAATAAACACGCTCCTGGGTCTCTTTCTTTTCGGCATGGCTGAGAAGGGCAGCCCAGGCGCCAGAAGCCAGACCGCTAAAAGGCAAGAAGGGTCTTTTAGCCTCGTACTGGCCGGGTCTAATCGCAAAGGGTCAACTTATCCTCTGTCTGTGAACACCCTAAAGGGCCCCTTACCAGGTTTGAGGATTTCGAGCTGGCAAGTGTAATGCATGCACTGGGCGCTAACGATCACGTCTCCCAAGATTTGCAACGCTACGCGCCCCGGAAAGAGGTGAAATGTCAGACTAAACGCCGCTTGTCCTTGATCTCACGGGCGCGCGCACCAATATGGAGGAGGTGACGTACAACAAGGAATGGTCCTGCGTACGTCAGAGTAGTACGTGACACTGCGAGAATTAATTCGAGGCGACGTATGTAATTTGTGCAATCTGTTGCTTGAATAGAAGAATGAAAGTTGTAGAAATATTAAAACATACAAACAGAATGTGTGTGCGTTTTTATTTATTTTTTTTACTTCGAATTCAGCGCCATGCGAGACTAAGGTGCCTCCATTTCGTTTGCGTCCGTGTATCGCCGTTGCCGCGACGTGCCGGCATAAGCCCTGACAACGCTTGGCGTATTTTTGATGCATCGTCCCTTACAGCACTTCCAGTGGTGCTAGGCGCTGTGTCGTGGTAAGGATACATCATCCATGCCAGCCTCTCCAAGGGCACAGAGGGATCCATCCCACAGAAATAGGCAGTACACCAGAGAGAACGCCGAAACGATACATTACCGCTTGTGTGCACGACCTGGCTTGGCCATGTCATGCGCACAGTGTAACCTTGAGTGCGCATGACGTGTTGATGCGTCTGCGTCGTGTGATCTTCCGGCTCCGAGTTGCTCCGATACCAAAGAGGGCAGGGAAGAAATTTAGCTTGCGAGTGGCAAAGGTTTCAAGGTTACGTACCAGCATCATGCTTTCGCGGCTCGGAATGAACCAAATAAAAATTTCTTGCGGTACACAGCTCTTCATTGGGCACGCAACAACTTCCACTGTCTAAAATTTCTTATGTGACCTGGTGAAGCGCCCTTTAAGAAGTAAACTACAAACAAAACAACAGCCATGTGCACATCTGATTTTTTTACATGCACTCTACATTCCCCTGACGGCATTCCATGCATGGTTTCGCATTCGTTCTCCATCTTCCTGTTGCTGCACAGAGGCACCCCCTGTTTTCTGCCCCCCCACCACACCCAGGTCTTCAAGGAGTTGCTTCAATTCCTTGGGAACACTTGACTGGAAAACCGGCTGTAGAAGCCACCCGCCACGTCTTCGGCCACGGACGCCACTCTCCTCTTTTCTCCTCTCCTCTTGCCACCTTTATTTTCCTCTCCTCATTGCACTGTATACGCTGGGACGTGCTCCCATTTAGGGTTGCAAAAATAGCGCCTTTTCCTCTCCTCCTCCTCCCCCTGCTCCAACCGCTCGCGCCATGTCAGTACGGTGGGGTAAAGTGGCCGGCGCGTCCCATTTCACTGCTGCTAGCGGCTACTTACCGGAAGTTTGTTGAACTAGGGAACTAGATTGTGGCACCCCATAGAGTTCCGAAAACGTCAATTTTGCCCGGGTAACATGAATTTTACGGTGTCAAACTGTACTCGAAAGCAAAATTTGAGTTGAACTAGTGTTCACATGGGCACCGTTTTGGAAAATAGGCATTTTTAGGAACAAACCCCAAAAATACGCATTTATAGGCACTATAAAAACACTATAAAAACCCTCCTTAACCTCTAATTCGTGCTCATATATCAAAGTGGCACGATAGGAACGCAAGGAACAAAATAGGCATTTGCCTAAAATCCGGTCTCTACTGATAACTTACCTCAAGAGGCAGATTCGTGGGTTCGGGAACGGGTGTCCTCAACATTGTAATTTTAGTCATGACCATTTCTTCTTCGGAGGATGACTCTTGGGACATTAATAAAGTTGGCGTGAAGCAGGTGATATCTTAAGAGTTTCCGTCGCTGGCTTCGAGTACTGCTTACCAGCTTTATCACACATTGCAGTGGTCGTTTTCGAATCTTCTGTGAACGTCCACACCACGCTCCTCTTGCGATGGCTCGCCGTTACGACATGACAAAGGAAGCAGTGTATATACACACCACAATGTAAAAATTAAACCATCTCCCGCTAAAGGGAACCATGTGTAGATGCGAAGCAGCGGGCGCTAACGCTTACACTGGCGGCGGCGTTGACGCTGGCGCTCATCGCGGCGTTGCGCAGGAAAGAGAGAGGTGACACGTACAGACATGTTTCAACGCGTACGTTAGGCGCGCGTCAGGCAGCAGCTGCGGGCGCTGCGGCGAGCGCGCGGCAGGCGAGGGAGAGAGTGACGTCAGCGAGCACTGCAAGGGGAGCGTGACGTCAACACGCAGCTGCGGCGTGACCTACTTGGCACCACTCCAACACCTGCGGCGAGGGGAGCGCGTTGCGGCGCGTTCGTACAGACGCACGGAGGGACAGCGTTACACAGGCTAGTCAAAGAGCTGCTTCGCATCTAATAATAACGCAATATAGCAAGTAAGCACCACGTGAACGTTGGCTGACGGTTAACCAGCACGCGATAGAACAAATGGGGGGCGAGAGGACGCGTACGCATTAAGCTGTGAGCGGAGTGAAGCGGGAAAGTGCATTTCTGTCTTGTCGGGGCGGGGCCGCTTCCTGCGCGCGCCTGAAGCTTTGGGGAGGGCTTAGAGGTGGACGCCGTAGGCGACGGAGATCAGGGCGAGTTCACTTCTGCCTCTATGGGGTAGGGCCGCCAACGGCTTGGGCTCATTGTACTAGCGTAGAAATATGCGCCGTAGTGAAAAAGAGTAGATGCGCTCGACTATTGCGTATCTGCATCGCTCGCCTCGCACTCATGCGCACCGGCCAAGGGGCTGAGTGGGCGGCAGGGAGGGGGGGGGGGGGGACAGCTGCCGTAGTCGATTAATCGAAGAGTTTTAATCGATTAATTCGATTAATTGAAAGGCGCAAATTGATTACGATTAATCGATTAACCGTGCACCTTTAATCGATTAATCGTTCATCGAGTTTACCATCCCTACGCCTTCCGTGCATGCATTGTGTTGTGTCGTGCGACCCCTGGTGGCATGCTAACACACCAGCGGCGTAGAGTTCCTGGTACGTGTCGCTAGGTGGAGCTAGGCTTCCACCATGCCTAGCTGCACCTAGCGACGGATGACAAGACAGAACCAGCTGACGCCAAGTGTAAGCAATGTGAGTTAGAGGCGAAAATAGAAATAATGATGGCTGCCCAGAATAAGCTCATGGTAAGAATCGCCGAGCTGGAGAATGCGTTGGCGACAGAGCGAGAAAAACGATGGCTATGGGAGAAAGGCTTAAGTCAGCTGAGGAAGGGTTAGCGAAGGCAGTCATGGTGAACAAGGAAGCAAGCGACGGCGGGAACAGGAGGGCATCAACCCCCATAGTGGGAGAGGCGAAGGGGGAAACAGGTTTGGGGAAGACAGGTGCAGGGGTCACAGGACCCAGTTTCCGCGAGGTGGTTTTGGGATTGGGAGGGAGTAAAACAGCGGCGGTTGCGCGAGCTGGTGACCGAGGCAGTGGCCAGGTGCGGGACAGTCCAGCAGAAAAGTCGGAGCACGTGATATTGGCCGGGGACTCGAATTTAGCTAGATGCGCAGAAGCAGTCAAGGAAAGGGTGAGAGGCGACAAACGAGTTTTAATAGGGACGTTCCCGGGACATAGGCTGGGATCAGTGATGAGACAAGCTAGCGCAAAACTCGCAGCTAAAGCTAATGGACGTAACCTCGTGGTAATTGCGGGAGGTCTAAACGACGTCTTGAATTAAGAATCAGCTGAACTAGCGACCACATTGGCGAAAGGGGTCGATGACATGCGCGCCATTTCCCCCCCACGTGCAGATAGTGGTATGCACAATACCGGAGGTACCGGTGCGTGACGGCAACCTGCAAAGAGCGGTTGTCATCGCAAACAAAGAGATATGGCAGATGAGTCGAGAGAAAGGCATCGAGGTAGTGGAAATAAACAGAGAGGTGCACAGGTGGGGTGGTTTTCGAAGAGACGGAATACACTTCAATAGGAGGCTTGGTCATGAGGTGGGTTGGCGACTTGCAGGACGCGCAGTAGCTTTTTTGGGGGGGGCACGCGGGCCCTTCGGTGTCCAGGGTAGCGTGTAATGAGGACAACAACCAGGGGGGACTCTGTGACAGGTAGTATAGCGAAAAATCAGAGAAAAGGTAAACGAAGGGAGAATGCGCGTGTCGCAATTGGGTACATTAACATGCAGGGTGGCAGAAAAAAAGGCAAAATGGTTAGAGATTGAGGGACAGTTAAACAAGGAACAGATAGGTGTTTATGCGGTTACAGAAACACACCTTAGACACTTGGAAGAGCCACCACATATTGACAATTATATTTGGGAAGGATGCACCAGGATCATATCAGAAAGGAGAGGTGGGGGGTGTTGGAATGCTAATTCATAGCAGAGCAAAATGGGACAGAGTGAAGCAAACGTGTTCAGAGCACCCATGGGTTTCGGGCACAGTAGGTGGAAAGAAAACGTGGCTAGGTGTAGCTTACTTGTGGACGGGGAATAACTGCAGAGAAAAGAATCTGGAGATAGTGAAATGCATAAGCACCGATATTAAAGAATTTGGATCATGATGCCGAAATAATCCTTCTAGGGGACATGAATGCTCACATACCTGACCTTGACGGATATTCAGACTCCAATGGCAAGTTATTGCTAGATCTCTGCGAGCAACACAGTCTTGAAATAGTTAACGCGGGGCCTAAGTGTGAGGGACAGATCACGTGGGAAGTCGGAAACAGGATATCGAGCATTGATTATTGTCTCATGACAGAAGGAATCTATGACAAACTTAGAGAGATGAGAATAGACGAGGAAGGCATTAACAGCTTGGGTAGTGATCATAACCGCATAACATTACAAATGGGATATAAAACTGAAAATAAGAACCTAGAATCAAGCATTGGCAGCTCGTATTTAAATCAGAAACAAATAACAAATATAGCCGCAAAAGTCGAGGAAGAAGTAGACAAACTGCCAGGCAAAGACTGGAAGTATAGTGAGCTGCTACATGTAATCACGAAAGAAATAGAAAAAGAGAAGAAAACTATTTCTTGGAAAGGAAAGAGAAAGCCAAAAAGTTGGTGGAACAAAGAAATCCGGGATGCGATCGAGAAGCGACGTGAGGCATCACGGCAGCACAGACAGGCAAAAAAAGGAGAAGCGGCCACAGGATGAAGTCAACCAAGTATGGGAAATATATTTAGAGCAAAAATCCATTGTGCAGAAATTAGTCGAGGCAAAAATTAAAGGTGAAAGTGAACGCTGGATGACAGAGATTTGCGAAAAGAAGAAGGCCGCACCTAGGATATTTTGGAGCCACCTAAAAGCGCTAGGTAGGAAGTCTGTCACAATGCAACAACATATGGTAGATGAAGGAGGAAATCAATTGGAAGGGTATGAAGCGCTAGGTTACATCCGAAAGGTAACAGCCGATTCGTTTAGAAAAAGGTCGCCCAGGGGATTCCCCCGGTGAGTAAAAGTATACAGAAGAGTACAACCGAGGAAGATGTAGTACTTGAGAATTTCAATTGGAAGAAGGCCGAAGGAAAAATTCCTAAGCGCACTACTCCGGGCTTAGATGGGGTTCCCGTCAGCCTCGTTAACGAACTAGGACATAGCACTAAAGAAGCACTGCTGAAAGCCGTAGAAAAGTGCTTACAGGAGAGGGAAATACCAGACAGTTGGCGAAAAAGTAGAATGAACTTAATCTATAAAGGCAGGGGAGAAAAAGGATAACATTCGCTCGTATAGACCGCTAACCATTACATCGGTACTATACCGGTTGGCGATGCAGGCAGTAAAATTAAAAATAGAAACGTGGGTAGAGCAAAATGATATTTTGGGAGAACTCCAGAATGGATTCCGAATCGACAGGCGGTTAGACGATAACCTGTTTGTTCTTACACAGTGTATAGAAATATCAAAAATAGAAAACAGGCCCTTATACGTAGCTTATCTAGACATCACCGGGGCATATGACAACGTTAATCAGGAAATTTTGTGGGCATATATTGAAGGAAGTTGGGCATAGGTGACGACTGTATACAGCTTTTGAGGGAAATATACCGAGAAAATACAGTTTGTGTAGAATGGGAAGGAATAAGCAGCAAGGACAGCGTTGACATTAGCAAGGGGCTGAGACAGGGATGTCCTTTGTCCCCGCTGTTATTCATGCTGTACATGGTGAGGATGGAAAAAGCGCTAGAAGGTAGCAACATTGGATTTAATTTGTCACACAAACAGGCCGGCGCGATGGTTGAGCAGAAGCTTCCAGGTCTATTTTACGCTGACGATATTGTGTTATTTGCGGACAGTCAAGATGATATACAGCGGCTGGCAGATATATGCGGAAGGGAAGGCGAGGCTCTAGGACTAGGTTTTAGTGCAACAAAATGTGGATTGATGGTATTCAATGATCACGAAGACCATGCGGTCTTAATACAGGGCCAAGAAATACCGAGGGTAAGCGAGTACAAGTACCTCGGAGTGTGGGTAAATGAGGGGGGATAGATATACGGAGGTACAAGAGAAAGCATCGGTAACAAAGGGAAAGAGGAATGCTGTAATCATGAAGCACAGAGCGTTATGGGGATACAATAGGTACGAGGTGCTTCGAGGGCTGTGGAAGGGTGTGATGGTTCGGGGGCTTACATTTGGGAACTCAGTGGTGTGCATGAAGTCAGAGGTGCAATCAGGAATGGATGTAAATCAAAGGACTGTGGGACGCCTCGCGTTGGGCGCTCACGGGAAGACGACAAATGAGGCTGTAAAGGGTGATATGGGATGGACAGATTTTGAAGTGAGGGAAGCTCAGAGCAAAATTAGATTTGAAGAGAGGCTGAGGAAAATGAAGGAGAGTAGATGGGCAGGGAAGGTTTTCAGGTATTTGTATAGAAAAAGCGTCGACACGCAGTGGAGAAAAAGAACTAGGAGGCTCACCAGTAAATATACGGCTAGCAGTATGGGCGACAAGGCAAGAAGGAGCATTAAGCGAAAAGTCAGAGAGGCGGAGAGGACTTATTGGATGACAACGATGGAAAAGAAGCCGGCTCTCAGTGACTACCGAAAGGGAAAAAACGAAATAAGGAGGGAGAGGTTGTATGATAATTCAAGGGGAAGCGCTTTACTGTTTGAAGCAAGGTCGGGTTGCCTTAGAACGCGTAGCTATAAAGCGAGATTCTGTAACGAAGAAGAACAATGTACATGCTATGGGGGGAACTAAGGAAACGATGGAACATGTACTGATTGAATGTGGCGATATCCACCCAGATATACGTGTGGGCACGAGTCTACATGAAGCCTTGGGTTTTAGGGACAACAACGGAAAGCTGAACACGTCCGCGATAGAAATAAGTAAGAGACGGTTAGAGTACTGGTGGCAGAAATGTAGAGATAAAGGACAAAAATGAAGAATGGGAAAAATAAGGTCATTCTGCCTTAAGAGGCAGAGAAGGACCGTGAATTTATATTTTTCTTTGGTATAATAACATAGATTTAATCATTGTCGATAAGGCATTAGGCCAACACAAAAATAAAGTTTTTTTTTCGAGCCTGGTGGCAGACATGTTACCGCCCCGTTATAAAGGGGACGCTCATAGCATCCATCCATCCATCCATCCTGTTTCCTGTAGCCAACCCGGCAATGACTTGCCGGGCATGTGACCGCTATCTCGCTGGCCAATGGCCTTCTTTCCCCTTTCTTCATAACCGCGTCAATAAACGCGGGCGCAGACACTCTGTCACTCTCCCGTCAGTCTCGCCTCAAGCCGTCACCACGTCGTCCTCCCCTCCGTCGGCCAGCGGCGGAGCAAGCCGGCTTTTGCCCTACACAACACATGGCGACGAGGTAACGAACCGCTACGCGCTACGACGGCGGCGCCAGACTCGGACACGAAGACTGAAGCGGCGGCGTCGGGTCGGGCACGGATTCAAAAACTGAAGCGGCGGCCGAGACTACGACGGAGTTCGACATGTTGCTGCAATTTCTGGACGGGCTTTTCGCCGCGACAACGAACGTGCTGGCTGAGCGGCACCTGTTCACGAGCCGCAAGCAACTGCCCGGCGAGACGGTTCTCGACTTCGTCACTGCGCTCAAAGAAAAGGCCCTGTCATGCAAGTTCGGAGCTACGTACGACGACAGAGTACGGGACCCGATAATTCACGGGGTCGCCAACGCGTATATCCGGGCCAAGTTGCTGTCCTGCGGGGAAGCCCTCACGCTGCACAGGGCTGAAGAAATTGCACGAGACTGGGAGGCGCTACAAAAAGCCTACGCAACATTTGAAGAAAACGGGCGGCGACTCGGCTCGCTCTCCGGGTACGGCGGCATCATCCAGCGCGTCGCACATGGCGTCGCGGTAGCATAAGATGGCGGGTCGGCATCTTCGCCGGCGCCGCGTTCGAGTCAGCTGACCGCCCGCATCCAAGATGGCTGCGCGGGCTCGTCAGCGGGTGTACAGGACTGCGTTCGCTGCCAGCAAGCACGCAAGCGTGCTTCCAAGCGTCATGTAGGCCCCTGTTTTCGCTGCGGCAAGTTGGGACATTTGGCGACTGCAAGAAATTGTCGGGCCAAGAAGAAGAAATGCCGTTTCTGCAATATCCAAGGCCATTTTCCGGCAGTTTGCCGTAAACGAGAAGCGTCGGTGCAAGAACTTACCCCCCGTCCAAGACGCTGTCTCCGGCACTGCCAGAGTCCTGTCTTTACAAGCTGCGTCGGCTGCCTCGGGCGCTACGGCAGCAAGTCACCAGCGAGCTGCGTCGACTCGAGGACATGGACGTCATCGTCGACGGCCGCATTCAAGACTACGCGTCAGCAACTAGCCGTTGCCTGCGCAGGCCATTCGCGGTGGCCCTGCTGTCCAGTGTGACCACGCAACAGCTGAAGCACAGCTGCAACTGCGTTCAAACCAGGACCGTCTGTCGGGACCTCAGAAGGAGAGTCCTGGGCACTTTTTCTCCATGGGACTGGGTCTTCGAAGTCGGCTACCGACAACCGCAACACTCAACCTTCCTGCAGGGACGGGGTCACGTCGCCTACAGCGGCGCTTAAGACCCCAGCCCACATGAAGGACTACATTACGTGTTTTTCAGTGAACAGTCAAGCTGACTTTTTTGTGTGTGTCGCCGTACTGAGCTTTTCAGATGTCCTAGGACTGCATTGGATATTTCCGAGTTACCCATGTATAAGGATGCAATTCCTCCCGAGGGGGGAGACGATGTTGCGTTGTGCGACCCCTGGTGGCATGCTAACACACCAGCGGCGTAGAGTTTCTGGTACGTGTCGCTAGGTGTAGCTAGGCTTCCACCATGCCTGTTTCCTGTAGCCAAACCGGCACTGACTTGCCGGGCATGTGACCGGTATCTTGCTGGCCAATGGCCTTCTTTCCCCTTTCTTCATAACCGCGTGAATAAACGCTGGAGCAGACACTCTGTCACTCTCCCGTCAGTCTCGCCTCAAGCCGTCTCTGCGCGTCGTCCTCCCCTCCATCGGCCCGCCGCGGAGCAAGCCGGCTTTTGCCCTACACAACACATCGCATGACCGCGGCATTGGCAAGAATGGTATCAAGGGGGGCGAATGATGACGCTGTTAGAGGGCTTTGTCAAGAGAGAAAAGTTCAAACTGGACTTCGTACATAGTGCAAGGGCTCTTCTTCTCACTTGGAGCAGCATGGAAGTTGTGGTGTCTCGTATACGGAATTCTCACGTCTCAACTGTTCAACGAATGGCCTCCAATATCGATGATGTCGCCACGGGGTCGAATACTTCCGCATAGTCCATGATGGAACAACATGAAAGGTTTTTTTCTTTTTTGGTGGGCAGAATTTTCAATCATTTGATTCATCGCGTGGGTGTGATCGATGGTAGAGTACCCTTTTCTGAAGGCAGCTAAGTTGATTAAGGGCAAGTGTCGATTACTCTGCTTCAAATTAGCTTCCAAATATTTTGCAGAATACTGAAGGTAAGCACATTCTTCGTGAAATTTACATCTCCTTTTTCTGTACTGGTATCATGCTGGCGCTTCTCCAGCTTACCAGTAGACCTAGGGACATTGCGCTTGGACTGTCACGCATGATGTAACTACATGATCTCATCCATTTTTAATCAGATTCTGCGGTGACGTTCCGAGGACATCGTGGTGAAAATGATCAGTGCGAATCACTCAAGTGCGGAAATACAGGTACGGGAATTCTCAGAAAGAGCAAGAATAACAAGCCCGCTTTCTCAGTCCTCTAAGCGTTCTAATCTGGGCTGGTTGGTTCTGGTGAATGCTGTCAAACATAGTACTAGAGAACAAAGACACGCGCAGGATAAAAAGAAATACAACGGCCTTACTATCCTGTCCTTGTTTGCCAGTGCAATTTTTCACGATACTCTTCCGAACTCTTCCAATGCCCGTATTTCAGCACTCCAGTGCTTCGCCCCACTCATATTAACCGCACAACTCGCCCACTTTATTTTCTTTCCGTGGAGCCTAGCACGAATGGCCTTTCTCACCTCATAGGTAGTTACGCGCACAACATCCGTTTCCCTTCCCACTTTCAGTTTACTCATGGGTGAGTGAACTGTACAGCTCTGAATAAAGATTTTTTGCCTCCTCCACTATGAAATAGAAATTGCTGATAAGACTTTCCTGCTTATCTCTTGCTGCCTGCTCTTTCATGCCTCTTATACTCATTTCACTTTGAGCTCCTGTATATCTTGCGCCTTATCTTTTTCTGTTCGTATAAAAAACAGCTCACGCAAGGATATTCCCAGCACTGGCCGGAAGGTAAAAAAACTGACCCTGCCCAGACGATGGTGGAGCCTGGCCGCATCCAAAGCGTCAGGGGGGGGCCCCAACATTGCGCCAGGCGCCGCAGCTCTCGATAGCGCCACGTAACGCTGCACAGCGATGCGGCCGTCGGGACCTGCGCACACAGGACTGACGCTGGTTCCGAACACGCGCACTACTTACCTGCATGGTGAAAGAGGGCGAGCTGCTGGCCGTGGCCCACTGCGGCCACGTGACGCCCTGGCAAGCACCACACAGAAAGCTGGACGCCGGCTGCAGTGAAGAGCCTCAAGAGACCTGGTGCGCAGGCGACCGCCACCCAACCATCGCCAAGTGCCACGCCCTACGAGCATTCATTTCATACCCTTAGACATGCAAAGCGATAGGGTAAGAAATCGAACATGCATGTCCAGTCGACATCTTTCTTTTTTCTGGGCTTTTAATATGTTCCGTAGCACTGATAGTTGGGCATGTTGGTATGGGTTCATGATGAAAAACGGCGCAAAGAACACGAGACACTAACGAAGAATACACGAGGACAGGCGCCGTCGTTATGTGGGCACATTCAAAGTGCACGGAACCAAAAATTTCATTTCCGAAAAACGCTCCCAGCGCTCCAAAAATATTTGAAGATGGCGGCGCGGGTGTCCTGCTTTTGTTCACCGCAATATTTTCGGATTTCACGGCCGAATTTAACGCGAGCTAGGAATGCTGTGTCGAAATTTTTGTGCCGGGTTTAATACGCATTACTGTGAATTATATCAGGGCTTTCTTAATGGCGTCCTCAAAAGGGAAACAATGTGAGAAAACGGCAAACTTTGCCCTAATCAAAAAAAGTTTGCTAACTTTTATGCGCCTTGGCGCGTTTCCTATTTCACACAGAAACTTCCAAACATACTCAAATATAGTAAAAGCACTGTGAAAGATTTCTCCGAAAGATCGTTTACCTACAGGGAACGTAAAAAAAAGCGGTGAAAGAACCAAGTGTTTTTCAAAAAAGTGCATTTAAAAAAAATAAAGTAAAAAAAGCTCCTGTCTCAATTTTCACGACATTTTTTTTATTTAAAAGCGCTTATGTCAGTCAAAACACTGTTTCCATTTCCTCATTTGCTTTGTTCACGAGATACAACGGACCAAAATGGTCCTTGCTGTGTGTGCTCACTTCAGTGGCATCGATGGCTGTTATCAGCTTGCATTGTGCGTAAATCTACAGTTTTAATTATTTTGCTGCAGCAAAACTTAGCTCTGAAGGCTTGTCTTCAGGAAAAGTGTATTTATCAGATTTTATTTGGGGCGTGCGGGTGCGGGCTGCTTCCACTCTTTGAAGGGATAACACGTACACAATTTGCAGCCTACAACCTTAACTTAGCCCTGCATTATTCGCTAATCAGTAGCATGAGCACGAACACATAGTTCAGGTGACTTTGCCAAAACTCGCCTTGCACAAGAAACAGCATATGAAGCGACAGCCCAGCTTATTCCGTAAGTAACTGTCACAATCAGTGATGCGATCGGCCGAAGCCAATTCGGCGCAGCTTCTGGAGCAGCTAAAACCTCGTTCTGGAGCAGCAAATCAGCCTTTTGGAGCAGTTGCCTCTCACACATTTTCGAGCACAACTTTTAAGTAACTAAGCGGTAGCAGTTTTACCCACTTTACCAATAAACATATGCACACATACACGTATTGGTGTATATATAGTTTCCCAAAAGGTGGAATTAACTAACTGCTCTTCGATTTCCTGCGGACAGCCCTAAACTTCTATATATCCGTGCCGTATCAGGCCGCCCAACATTTCCTCCCGATACAATTCTTATTTCTTTTTCAGTCGGGCTTTCCCTGAAGCTCTAGACAGCTAAAGCTTTCTACGCGTATTCTTTTGTTATTAAAAAAAAGTCACAGTTTCACCGCAAGGGTGAAGCAGTGAATGCGATAGCAACAAATTCTAATGTTAATCGAAGTGAGGCTGGCAGCTAACTCTTTTGCATCCGATCTCACGCAACCCTACAAAATGCTTGTTTAAGAGCATACGGCCGCTCCAGGGACACTGTTCGTCGCCCGTTGTCGGCTGCTGAGATTGCGAGGTAACGAGTGCGCCAGCGACGACCGCGCTCCTAAAACCAAAGGTCGCAGTGGCGGCATGAGAGACCCCCCCCCCCCTTGCGTCTTTCTGCGCTTGTTAAGGACGCGCGGGGCGTTTCCTCTCCTTGACCATTCCCCGGCTCGTCGAACAAGCGGGGGGGATCTTATCGCATACGCCTCGGAGCGACGTAGGTGGGCCGGCTCGTTTGATGTCCTCTTCAGCGGCGTCTGTCGCCCCCGCTCCCGCACTGTTACCCGCGGGTATTTTTCTTCGTGGCTTTTACTTATATATATATATATATATATATATCTATATATATATATATATATATATATATATATATATATATATATATATATATGCATATACATATACGGGACATGACGGCAAAAATCAGCCGAGACTGTCCATATAATTGCTATCGCAATAAAAAAAAGACATATTGCGAGGACGTCCGTGCTTGTCGGTACAACCTAGATGCTGAGAAGTGTGGTGAAGTACATGCTGACGCATTACATAGACAGACTTGTAAGGCTTTCGGTTCATTGGCGGTTTATAACATGGAGGGTTTAATAAATGATTGACAAATTGTGGTAAAATTGCAAAGTGCGCAACGAAATTTGTGATGATGAAAAGCTTTCATTGTATTTAGACATGTTCTCTAAATTGAACTCTTGCGGAGTCGAGAAGCAGCACCGATACAACGAGATAGTGCGTCACCGTGGTTTCCCAACATGCCACTGCAGCGGCTGGAATTGCTGATAAATGCTGGCCGTTATAGGGTATTAAAACTTGAGTGCCCTGTATGAAACCTTTCGGAGGTCAGCACAAGTAGCACTACATCTTTTAGATGTGAAGCATCTTATGGCGAAGCTTGATCCGGTGGTGGTGGTGGTGTGCCGCGTGCCCACCCTTACTGCGCATGCGCAAACCCTTTAAAAAAATAAAAATAAAAAACCTCCTCTCCCCCCTCTCTCTCCTCTAGGCATCCCTCCCCGCGGCAACCACACCCTCACTGCGCATGCGCCTCCCCTCCTCTCTCCCCCTCTTACACTCCCCCCCTCTCTCCTCTAGGCATCCCTGCCCGCGGCGTCTACACTCTCACTGCGCATGCGCGTCCCCCCCCTCTCTCCTCTACGCATCCCTGCCCACGGCGTTCAGACTCCCACTACGCATGCGTGTCACCCCCCTCTCTCTCCTCTCCTACGCTCCCCCCTCTCTCGCCTCGCGACGCCGACGCACGCAGCGTCTGCTAGCGAGTTTCTTGGTTGAAAAAACCGACTGCTCGCGCTGCACAACCGTTCACTGGCCACCCCGTATATATGGCAATGGATCTTGACCTCCAAGGTGGTGCCGGTGGGAGATTTCTCCTGTGCGTAGTTGAACAATAAAAATTCGCAGCGTGCGCGTTAACTAAAAGCGGAGTGTGGGTCTCTGTGTCCAGTCGGAGTCTTCTGTTTCTCATTGCCCATTAGCAGCGATTGGCATGTTCCAGTAGGAAACACTGCTCCATCACTGCCTGCTTTGCGCCTCCCCAGTTTTCTCTCCTGCGCAACGCTGCGATGAGCGCCAGCGTCAACGCCGCCGCCAGTGTAAGCGTTAGCGCCCGCTGCTTCACATCTACACATGGTTCCCTTTAGCGGGAGATGGTGTCATTTTTTTTGATAAACTAACCTAGCTAGAAATTCTAATTACATACATGTCATGCTTACTGTAATTTACGCAATCAATCATTTAAAAGACTACCGTCTCACAAAAACTTGTAGTTGTACAGACCGTTAGTTTTTTTTTTTCTCGCTCCATAACCTTAAGTCTCTTTACCTGACCTGACGATGTAGTTTCATAGAATGGGTAGTTGGCACTGTTTGTTGCCAACAAACCCCCCCCCCCTCCCCGTTTCTGGCCGGCGAACTCAATATGCAGATTTTATAGTAGAATTGAATCTAGATGTGTAATGGAGTGCTGAAATAAATCTTGCATATGTGAATCTGCCATCTGTGTGCCTGCCACAATACATGGCAACTTTAGCTTCCACCTCCCCCTCCCTGGCGTCGCTGTCTAGTGTCAGTACAACCAGCTCTCGTACAAGCTGCCAGCTTAGATTACTTCGCGTGCCTCCACCGAATAGCACTCAGCTAAAGTTTACGGCAGGGCACGTGCTTCGGTGCAGAAGTCGCCATTTGCCAGACACTGTGTGCATGGCTTTGCAGCTGGGCGAAATGAATACAACGGGTGGCAAGTGCGAGTTACTGCTCATCACCATTAGCTCAATAGAATAAGCTATGTTGAGTACGCAGCTGGTGGCCCCGTGCCATTTCTTAGAGCTCTCGCCTGTCTGCTTCAATGGCCACTAAAATTACAATGGTAACTTATGTAATTCGAGCACCTGCCTTATTTTCGCTCTCTCCGAAGGACTGCGAAAATGATGTCTTGGCGCACGCTCGGCGCTAGTTATTTGATTTCCGACGAAATGTAGCAAGATGTAGCCGGTTTAACCTCTTCGCGCAGTTTGGCGCAATTGGCGCAGCAATCACATTACTGCCCGGGTACAGCAATTCGGCCACAAATACGCATGAAGGATTCGTTTGAATAGATTTCAATTTTAACGAACGGCTCAAAATACACGGGTGCCAGCCGCATCAGGCAAGCTATGTTGCGGGTGAATTAAAACGTCACTTCGAATTTGACGAAATTGGCTGTATGAACACCTAACCGGAAGTGCAAGCTTCGCGAGCCGTACCTAAGACGAAGCAACATGCTGCGCACGCATCAATCCAAGTATCACGGTAGTTTAAAGATGCCTGCCAGCGCGGATACATACACATGCACAAGTTTGTCTACACGCAAGGAAAACACGTCTCTTATAGTAGTCGTAACATATAAAGATCCTGTAGCTGCTGAAAAGAGGTCGTACAGCATATGGAACTACCTTAGACACGTTCACTTCTTTAGCGCACAATACGAACAAGCGCACTGAAAAATGAACATAAATTAACCAACAGGTTCAAGCATACGCGCCTTAGGCACGATCAACGCTTACTGTCTAACGCAGTCTTCGCCCCATAATTATTGAACCAAGATAGTGGTTCATCGCGAGCACCGGCAGTGGTCCTCGCAGCACCGGCAGAACCCAGTGGTGTTGGAAGGGGGGCCCCCCCCTTCCAACACCACTGGCGACAAAGGGGGCCGCCGCCACAACTGAGTTCAAGTCCCCCCGCCGAATTCCAGCTGCGAATGCACTCTGCTTTACACTCCATACAAAAGAAAAAGCTCGCCCGCGCACAACTTTGCCGTTATCCTGATGAAATGATACACACACACAGGTTCGCTATGTTAACAAAAGCTCATTAGCGTCCACATGTTACGAAAAACGTAGTAAACAGCGTTTAACAAAGCGCTGACAGCAGCAATGTTGACAGTGGTACATACCTGGCGAGTGCTCCACGATATGAAGCAACAGGTCCTCGCTTGAGTATAGTGCATCTTCGTAATAAGCAGCACCGGCAGAACCCAAAACACGAACACAGAGCGCAAGCACACTTCAAAACATGAGAAAAATGCACTCAAACGAGGCCCTTCGCTAGGCGGCGAGCAGCAACCGAGCAAGTCCAAACAAGAAAAATGTGGTTCCAGCCGCGCAGACGTACACCGCATTCGCCCATCGTAATTTTATAATCCTAACTAAAAATCTTCGTTTACGCTTTCAAATACTAAAAAGGATTTAAGTGGTTATATATAACGTAAATAGGTGCAGCTTACAATACTGTGACTTCCAAAAAAAAAAACAGGCGGAGGTGGAAAGGGGGGGGGGGGGGGGGGGGGTTCGGAATTTAAGCGCGCGAAATTCGAAACGTTTGTTCCAGGTAACAGTGAATGCAATTTTAAACAAGTGAACAACAGCGGTAATAATCGCAACACAACGTTCATGTCTTGTGAATTAAAAAGATACAAGTGTTGGTGCAGACGTATAAACGCCAGATTTTAATGAAGTGATTGATGGTCCTTATGTCAAACTAAATAGATATTGTTACGGGGAAGATTTAGTCCGTGAGAGCCGATCTAGGTAACGCTGCACAGGGCGCACAGGATCGCAAGCCAACAAGGCAGCTCGAGGGTCTAACCCACAACAACAACGTCGTCGTCTTCCTCCACTGGATATCCTTTCAGCGCCTGTACCGGAGTGACATTTCCATACGCGTGACATTACCCCGGGCGGCAAAGCACCGTCCCGGTGCCTGTCAAATGGGCGTGTCACCATTGTAGGGCATTAGACGAGAAACGTGGACAACGTCTCTTCTGGATGTAGCAGCGGAAGAGTCAGTTGTCGAGGAAATCTCATAAGTGACAGGTGTCACCTGACGCAGGACTCGGTAGGGCCCAACATATCTCGATAAGAGTTTCTCGCAGAGGCCAACACGTCGAGATGGGAGCCACAGTAGCACAAGAGAGCCTGGAGGAAAATCGGCATCCCTATGTCGACGATCATAGAGAGACTGTTGTGCTCTCTGCGACGACGATAACCGAGCGCGGGCTACTGTGCGTGCCGTGAGGGCACGGGTGATGGCATCTTGAGCGTACGAAGTTGAGGATGGTTGGTCAGACGGAAGCAGGGTGTCGAAAGGCAGTAAGGGGTGACGACCGAAGAGTAGATAAAAGGGTGAGTAGCCGGCTGTTTCATGACGCGACGAGTTGTAGGTGAAGGTGACAAACGGCAGAGCAATGTCCCAATCAGTGTGGTCGCCAGATACGTACATAGAAAGCATGTCTGTCAGTGTGCGGTTGAGGCGCTCCGTAAGGCCGTTAGTCTGAGGGTGGTAAGACGTGGTGAAGTTGTGACGGGTAGCACAAGACCGAAGTAGATCGTCAACAGCAGCGCCCACGATCTGTGAGTAGGTGACAAGGAGCGCCATGCTGGAGAATGATGTCGTAGAGCAGGAAGTCGGCAACGTCAGTCGCGCAGCTGGTCGGTAGCGCTCGAGTGATTGCATAGCGAGTGGCATAATCGGTGGCTACTGCAACCCATTTATTTCCATTTGTCGAAGTTGTAAAGGGACCTAGCAAGTCCAACCCCACTCGATAAAACGGCTAGGCTGGGACTTCAATAGGCTGAAGGCGACCGGCAGGGAGAGTCGTAGGTTTCTTTCGGCGCTGACACAGGTCGCAAGATGCAACGTAGCGGCGAACGGAGCGATAAAGACCCTTCCAGTATACCCGTCGTCGAACACGGTCGTAGGTTCTGGAGACGCCTGAATGCCCAGACGTTGGGGCGTCGTGAAATTTTTGCAGGACATCCTTGCGCAGGTGACGTGGTGTCAGGGGTGAAGGAAGAAATCGTACATTCTTCCAGGGTGGAAAGGTCGGCTAAGGTGATGCCTTGAGGAAGAACTTGGGTCGACGATATCAAATACAAATTTTACGCAGTGGGAAGACACTGCGGCCGGTCCCCGGCCGAAAGCTAAAAAATGTTGGTTTTCACTGTGGCTTTCGTTGTGTGTGCGCGCGTGTGTGTGTGTGCTCGTGTGTGTGTGTGCGAGCGTGTGTGTGCGAGCGTGTGTGTGTGTGTCCGCGCGGTTGTGTGTGTGTGTGCGTGTGTGTGTGTGCGTTTGTGTGTGTGTGTGTCTGTGCGTGTGTGCGCGTGCGTACGTGTGTGTGCGTTTGCAAAGCGTGCGCAGGGCTCCCCTTCAGGGGGGACGCGAAGGCTCGTCGCAGCGCTCCCTCCCAGTCAATGTATGGGGCAGACTTTGCGCCCCCCCCCCCTCTTAGGTAACTAGAGGGGGGCGGCAGGCCTCCCTGCACCCCTCGTGCGCGCGCGCCTATGTGTGTGTGTGTGTGTGTGTGTGTGTGTGTGTGTGTGTGTGTGTGTGTGTGTGTGTGTGTGTGTGTGTGTGTGTGTGTGTGTGCTATAATGCAAAAATGTAGGGGGGCTTTGGTACCCCCCAGGCCCCCCCCTCTGGTCATGAAACTGGTAAAAACTGTTTTTGTACTACCACATGTTACCAACTAATGAACTCAGGTGCACTTGCAGGTAACATATGGTTCGCTGCCAGGCAACATCTTGCCGCAAACAAAAAATTCCCCATCTCCCGCTAAAGGGAACCATGTGTGGATGCGAAGCAGCGGGGAGATAATTAGCTTGAGCGGGAGGAACGTCGCCACTCTCGTTTTACGGCAGCGGTCCGGGCGCTCATCGCGGCGCTGCACAGGAGAGAGATTGAGGCGCGCGCGCTCCGTCATTTTAAAACCGCGGAACTACCGTGGCGCCCCCCAGCGGAGTATGCAACTCTCACACCACCTGTCGTGCGCGCCGCTCCGTAGAGGATTCCTAGTGGAGAGGACGGGGGGGGGGGGGGACCGTAGGAGAGGAGAGAGGGGACGTGCATGCGCTGTGGGGATGTGGGACGCCGGAGCCGCTCCGTAGAGTAGAGGATTCCTAGAGGAGAGAGGGGGGAGAGGACGCGCATGCACTGTGGGGATGTGGGACGCGGGCGCCGCTCCGTAGAGTAGATGATTCCTAGAGTAGAGAAGGGGGTGAGCGTAGGAGAGGATAGGGGGGAGGGGACGCGCATGCGCTGGGGGGGGGGGGGGTGTGGGACGCTCCGTAGAGTAGAGGATTCCTAGAGGAGGGAAAGGGGGTGAGCGTAGGAGAGAGAGGGGGGAGGGGACGCGCATGCGCTGCGGTGGTGTGGGACGAGGGAAGGAGCGACGGACTAAGCCCCCTCCAAACACATGCAAGCAAGATCAAGGAATGGGGTCAACCTGGGCGACAGACACCACCTGCCTAGCCATTGCTAAGCAGCCTCTCTGTGCTCTCGGCCATGACTCTGATGACTATAGTAGTTGTTGACGGCCTTCATATTACCACAGTGTTCTGGTTCGCATAATGGGTGCTTCCCTACTTCATGAAAGTGGCCGGACGCGGGACACAGGACGCGGGACGCGGGAGGGATGGACATAGCCGCGAGCATAAGATGCTTCGCATCTAAAAGGACACACCCTACAGGTAACAAGAAGGAATCCGCCCATAGGAAGAGGAAGGGTTTCGTAAACATAAAGTAGTGTCCTACAGGTCACATAAAGGAAGAGGAAACATAAAGGTCACGTAGGACATTAATAGGGAACATACAGTGCCTTTCCCGGACATAACCATTTTCATACGGGAACACATCAGAGGGAGAGAGCGCAGGGAAGAATCACAAATTAAAAGCACCAACTCGCCCGCACCAACTGCACCAATTCGCCCAGCAACGTATTTTATTACGCAGGGAAGAAGGTTGGAACCTGGGATAAGACAGAGGAATGCCTATACTCCATCTCACCACTACCGTTGAGCACTGTCAAAGCCACGGGGTGTCAACAAGCCACATGCTTGCGCAGGAAAACATAGTTCCAGATATAATTACCTTACAATTCGCAAGGTTGGGGCACTTGCCCTTGTTTTAGCATCTGCTGCTGCACATCAATAAGTAATATGTTTATTCTTCATCGTTGTATTAGTAACCGCCGGTAACTGGGGTTACAAATCAACATGGCAGCACTTATGCAGACGCAACCGCCCGCTTCGATCCGAACTTGCCCTTAGTGCTCGCGTAAAGCGCTTACAGCAAAAAAGAAATGGTATAATGAGCCATCGCTTTGTGCCATCTCACAATCAGGACAAACCAGCAGGTACGTTCTGTCGTTATTGGCGAGATAAGCTTTTTCTTTAGCCACACCTGCTAAGCCTAACCCGCCGAGAATTCGATAGCGGTTCACGGAAATAGCGCAGTGTAGTATCGAATACATTGCCTCCAAAGCACCAAGACATAAATATAAAGCAAATACAAGCGTCAGTTTGGTATTTACGGGCCACAGAGCGCACGACGACGACGTGATAAACTCGAGGCGGAGGGCACCAGCCTCGATGGGTACAGCCATGTTCTATTTTCTTTTTTTTGGAGCTGCCGTCTGCTCGCCAAACGTGTACATCAATCAATCAATCAATCAATCAATCAATCAATCAATCAATCAATCAATCAATCAAAATTGTATTTTCGCAGTAGACAATACAGTGCGTTGTAAATGCGAAAATAGGGGACCAGAGAAAAAAGCTGCGCTTGCGCAGCTTGCCTAAGCTCTGGTCACCCGTACAGCAGCAGTGACAGGATGAAACATATCATCAAATCTAGCCATAGTATATACAATGCTTTTATCCCAGTCAGTTATACAATCAACGATGTTGTAGTAAAAAAAAACAGCAATGTACGTTTTAAATTTACAATCACTTTAGTAAAAATAGTACATAAAGAAAAACATGTTCGTAAGAAACTACTGCATACAAAGAAACATTAGTTCCAACACATTTACATAAACAGATCTAGTAAGGTTTTTTTACTAATGTTAAGAACGTCAACATTTTTTTGGTCTAGTTCATTCAGTGTAGTGGCAAGTACATGATCAAGTTTTTCTTTCCCATAATGGGTACGCGAGAAAGGAACGTGGTATGGAGGGTGATACCTGAAAGGATAGGTAATTGCATTAGCACGAAGATTCGCTATTACATCAAATACTTCTGTTCTCCCTAATGTAGCATTTCTGTATGTTCTCAGCAGTTTATGAGTGTATATGTTGTGAACCTTCATAATTTTATGTTTGAGGAATAAAGGTTCCGTGTGTTCTAGGAACGAGGCGTTTTCTATTGAACGAAGTGCTTTTTTCTGGATCAAGAATATTTGCTGTAAGTTTGATAATGTTGTGTTTCCCCATATTAGTGTGCAATAATATAAATGAGAGTTAAAGAGCGCGAAATATAACATTCTTTTAATGCTAACTGGAAAAGTGTGACGGTTCCGATTTAATACACCGGCTGCTCTGCTTAATTTTGGCAATAAAGTTTTCACATGTTCATTCCAGGACATATTTTCTGAAAAAATTACACCGAGAATCTTAATCTGTTTCTCTATTTTGATTTGATATGGCCCAAGAGTTACACGGTCATCGATTTTCCTTAAAATACCGGGGGCACGGAACAACACGCATTTCGTTTTCGATTCATTTAGATTAAGCTTCCTATTGAACCTGCACCAGATCTCTAAGTTATGACAGAATGTATTGCCCTTACGTATTATGGTCTCTAAGTCTCTTCCCTCAATAAGTACCGAACAATCATCGGCATATATTATATATTTACAGTCCTCACAGATTCTTACAATGTCGTTAATATAGAAAAGGAGGAGAACTGGTCCCAGTATGCTACCCTGAGGAACACCAAGTTCAATAGGCCTAAGGTGGGATTTATATTTATTTAGCACGACATATTGGTAGCGTGCTCTCAAATATGATTTAATACGTTGAAGTACTTTTCCACGTAACCCGTAATGTTCTAACTTCTCAAATAAAATTGAATGGTTTACCCGGATCGAAAGCTTTACTAAAATCTAGAAATATACCTAGTGTCATGACCTTATTTTCAAAATTGTATAGTATTTCCTCTTTTTGAGCTAGAAGTGCGGTCTCAGTGCAAAGTCCCTTTCTGAAGCCGAATTGGTAATCTGTTAATAAGCTGTATTTTCTAGTGAACTTCGCAATACGACAGTTTATTACTTTCTCAAGTCCCTTTGAAAAGATAGGCAAAATTGACACAGGACGATAGTTGCTTAAGCTATTTTTGTCACCATTCTTGTAAATTACTGAGACTCTAGCTACCTGCATGCTGTCTGGAAAAATCCCAGTAGAGAGAGAGACATTATATATGTGTGTAAGCACTGGCGCAATTAAGTCTATAACGTATTTGATTGGTTTTATTTCTAGATCATCTGCATCGCAGCTACGACTGTTCCTAAGCTTCTGATACAACATCGTTACTTCAGCGACAGATGTTGGCTGCAAGTACATTGTGTGGGATAATCTCGGAGTACGATTAACAGCTTCGTGACAGTAGGTACTACTTCCAATTTCAAGAAAGAAATCGTTGAAAAACAAAAAAAATCGTTGATGCAGACGCCAGGGGGGACGCTTAGCAGACGACGCGGCGCGCATGAATACATCGTTAACGATTATCGTCCTTCCTATTGGCTAAAAGGCCCTGTATCCTCCGCAGAGCTGAAGGGAACTTCTGAGATGGGGTATAGCGAAACGAGGAGAGCTGGGGCCGGGAGGCAGGCGAGCGTTAAGCGAAAACTTTGCTCGGCCAAGTGGAGTGGAGGTGAGAAGAAACATATAAAAAGAAACGAAATTTCTTGGAGAGGCGGGATTCGTACCCGGGTACCCATTGTCCGTACATTGTAAGGAAAAACTATCCGAGATTGGGGTTTTTGCGGCTCATGAGCTCTGAAAACTCCCTCGCGTTTAAAATTACTACCTCATGTTGGAGTAAAAGGCGGTACATGACAGTTTTACCACCACCTCTCAGGGACGCAGTAAAAGCATGTCACTATCCAGTGAAGCCTAGGGTTTGACGAAAACTCGTCTGGCGAGGAAAAATCATGGTTGAATAAAATGTACACTCGCCAACTGGGCTTGGTGGCTGCTTCGTTTCGTCACCAACTAACCCGCTGCTCTTCGCTATGCAGGTGCTATCAGCCATCTGCTTCTTGTTGCCGGTGTGTCCACTTCTGCGGGCACATCACCGGAATGTGGATTGAGGCGCTTCGACATTGCTCTGGCCGTCGACCAAACAACCGGGATATCAGATTTCATCTCGCCTCTGCCTGCCATCCTGTCGCCACTTTCGCAAAGCCTGGTCCTGGATGGTGGATGGACATTCCCATCACCAGCAACATCACCTACTCCGCCAGCTATAAAAAGTGTGCCCCCATCGGCCGCGCTTCGTGGGCTTGGTGGCTGCTTCGTTTCGTCACCAACTAACCCGCTGCTCTTCGCTATGCAGGTTAGTGTTCCGCAATCACTCTTCACAAAGAAGAGCAGTAATTACTTCTTGCTGCAGCTACCGAGCCCACGTTGCTGCTGTACGACTGTTGTTGAATGTGTCAGTGCTGTGAGATTGTTATTGTTACTTGTATCGGGAGACATCGAATCAAACCCGGGCCCTGATGCTGTTCTCGCTGAACTGAAAAAGCTTTCCGCGGGCACTCTTAAATGAAGTGCAGGGACTTAGAAGCCAACTACAATCAACCGAACACGCCCTCTCAGACCTAACAAAGCGAATCACTGATATGGAAAAACATTACCAATCTCTGCTACCCCTAAAAACCGAACTTGAACTAATTAAAAACAACACCGTTCATGCCGCACGCAAAACAGATGACCTTGAGGCACGTTTGGATGACGCGGAGAACAGGTCACGGCGTAATAATTTAATTTTTTATGGCCTACCAGATGCTAATCCCTCGGAATCGTACGCTGAATCTGAGGAACTAATAATTCGCCATTGCCATCACTACTTAGGCATAGATATTAACCCCAAAGAAATTGATCGTGTGCATCGCTTGGGCCGCCACTCCGTCAGCAGATGTAGACCAATAATTGCGAAGTTCACTTTCCACAAGACTAAACACGAAATCATTTCAAACGGACGTAAACTGAAAGGAACGACATACAGCATTGGAGAGGATTTCTCACGTCGTGTTCAAAACGCCAGAAGGCAGTTGGTCCAGTTTGCAAGGCAGAAGTCCTCTCCATTTTCTTTGCGCTATCAAACGCTACACATCGGCTCGAAACGCTACTCGTTTAATGAAACCTCAAAAACAGTGCAAGAAATTAAATAGCAATCATGTCGACGTCAAACTGTAACCGCCAATTTTTACCCTAAATTAAAAGCCAACCTTTCTTTTTCTGTAATTTTCACGAACGCTCGAAGTTTTATGCCTAAACGCGATCACCTGTCTCATCTTGTCAAGTCATCATATAGCAGTATTCTCATACTAACAGAAACGTGGCTAACAAATGACGTCACCGACGCGGAAGTGCTTGCCGATCTACCGGATTTCAATGTTTATCGGAAAGAACGCAGAGGCACTCGCGGGGGGTGGTGTCCTTATTGCAACCAATAATCAGTTACCATGTTCTGTTATCAACATTGACACAGATTTAGAAATTTTATGGGTGTTTATTCAGGCATTGCCGCAGTCTGTATTATTAGGTGTTTGCTACAGGCCCCCCACATAACAATCCTAACTTTTCTCGCGCTCTTCATAATATTTTAAACCAGCTTACATCTAAGCATCCTAAAGCTGAAATCGTTCTTTTTGGCGACTTCAATTTTCCTGGTATTAACTGGGAAGATGACACTTCTAGCACTAACCCAGCAGAAGCTAGAGATTTTCTTAGCGTTTGTCTTGATTACAACCTAAAGCAGTTAGTAACTGAGCCCACGCGTGTCACATGCGGCTCTTCTAACATTTTGGATTTAATACTAACAACTCATCCTGATAGCCTCTCTTCGATCCATTATCTCCGTGAGATCAGCGACCATAAAGTTATACACGCAGACTTTAGTTTCAGCCCTGTTGCCCGACACATACAAAAGAAAATAATAACCTTATACGATAGGGGGGAACTATGATGCTATAAATAATGAACTTACAATATTTTTCCCTACGTTTGAGTCGAACTTTAACCACTGTTCTGTTCAGGAGAACTGGCTAATTTTCAAGAAAAAGCTGAACGAGCTAATAGCCAACTTCATCCCTAAAACCACTATCCGTGCTAACAGTCATAAGCCATGGTTTAATAAATCTTTGCACCGACTAGACAACAAGAAAAAACGTACATTTCGGACAGCCAAACTAAAAGGGGGGCTCCCACAACTGGGATAAGTACTACGAGGCTGAAAAAGCATATCTAACGGCTATCCGTAACGCAAAGTTCAAAATTTTTTAACAATGATTTGCCCAATATGTTAACTGACGATCCCCGCAAGTTTTGGCAGGTAATTAACCCTAAAGCAGCTGTTGGCACCACTCTTACTAACGAATCTGGGAGGTTCTTTCAGACGCAGAATGCGCTGATGCTTTTAATAACGCTTTCTCATCTGTATTTACTCACGAATCACAAGCACGCTTACCTGTGTTTTCATGTCATATCACACCTGCCATGCCTGAAATCAGTTTTACTGCTGACGGTATCTCATCCCTCATCGAAAAGTTGAAGTTAACATCAGCATCTGGGATGGACGGTATTAATGCCAAACTGTTGAAAAATATACGTCACATTGCATCGGCTTATTTTGTATTGTTATTTTCGCAGTCTCTTTTAACAGGCATCATCCCAGACGACTGGAAAGTGGGAAAGGTCGTTCCTGTCTTCAAATCCGGTAACAGAAACTCGCCACTCAACTACCGACCAATCTCCTTGACCAGCGTACCCTGCAAACTCATGGAACACGTCATTTACTCTTACATCATGAACTTTCTCGATTCTCATAATTTTTTTCACCACTCTCAACATGGGTTTCGTAGGGGCCACTCTTGCGAAACCCAGCTTGCCATCTTTGTTCATGACCTTCATGCCAACCTTGACATTAACAAACAAACAGATTCCATATTCCTTGATTTTGCCAAAGCCTCTGATAAGGTACCCCACAAACGCCTAATATTAAAGCTGTCTTCCTTAAACATGCACATCTGTACTTAACTGGATAAAATAATTCTTGACTAACCGCACGCAATCGGTGTTTACAAATCATAATTTGTCTGACCCTCTTCCGGTGGCATCGGGTGTGCCACAGGGCTCTGTCCTTGGTCCTCTTTTATTTCTAATCTACATTAACGACCTACCTTTGCATGTATCTTCAAATTTCCGCATGTTTGCCGACGACTGTGTCATTTATCGAACCGTTACTAACCCTTCTGACCAAATATTATTACAAGAAGACCTCAACCATATCATACAATGGTGTGATGACTGGCTTATGTCCTTAAACCCTAATAAATGCAAACTAATCTCCTTCACTCGTCGTCTAAATCATCTTCGCTTCTCTTATAACATAGCTAACGTCCCTGTCGAATCAGTAACCACTTATAAATACCTTGGAGTCACCCTATCCTACAATTTGTCGTGGGACACTCACATTAATAAAATCGCATCATCATCTAACAGAACCTTGGGCTTCTTAAAACGCCATTTACGCAGCGCTCCGAGTCACGTAAAACTACTTGCTTACACATCATTAGTCAGGTCAAAGTTAGAATACGCATCTCCCATCTGGAACCCACCTGAAGTTGGTCTCACAAACTCACTTGAAACCATTCAAAATCGTGCAGCTAGATTCATTCATGCTTCGTACTCATACGACATCAGTGTTTCATCCCTCAAAGCCGAGTGCAACTTATCGCCTTTGTCTTGTCGCCGACGCATTGCAACCCTCTCATTATTTCACAAGTTTTTTCACTCGCCACTTAATCGCTCTCCTTACATTATCCCTGCAGCTCACATTTCTCATCGCACCGGCCATGCGCTACAAGTTTTTCGCCCACGCGCCCGTACTAAAACATTTTCTGCTTCTTTTTTTCCCAGATCAGCGAAAGACTGGAACGGCCTTTCCCACGATGTCGCCACAATCACCTGCCCATCAAACTTCATGCATAGCATTTCAAATGTAACTTCACATTGATCATTGTGACAACACTATCGATTGTATATTAACCCACCCCTTATGTAATACCCTATCGGGGTCTTTAAGGAAATAAAAATGAATGAATGAATGAAAGGAACACAAAAACAACAGAATCGACGTTTCGGCGCCCAATACGTGTGCCTTGTTCACAATGAACGAATGCATGGTGGTGTTTATTATATACTTGTTGAAAGACGCAATGCGCTTGCGTATACCGCAGGGAGTGGACCCCCGTGTCCGATTTATCGTGTTAGTAGTAGATTGTATGCAGAATGATTCGATGATCAGGCGGGATGATAATCTTTTCTCTTTTTCGATGATGGAAGCCGATTGCCAGTCAAGACAGTGTCCAGTTTTTTCATGATGCTCTGCCAGGGCGTCCGAAACAGTGTGTCCTTTGGCTACATCATTACGGTGCTGTTGTAACCTTCTTTTGAAGTTTCCAGTCTCGCCTATATAGCATGCCCGGCAGTCCTGGCACGGAATTTTGTAGACGACGCCAGGCAGGGTATCTTTCCTTTTCGAGGCGGTCTTTGACACGGACGAGTTGTTGTTTCAACTTACTTGACGGGATATGGCAGACTTGTACTTCGTAGTCTCGCAATATTCTTGAGAGGGATTCGCTCACGCCTCGTGCATAGGGGAGTGAAGCCCGCTTCTTCGCTGTCGTTGCCCTGGCAGGGGGGTCAGCTGCGCGCCTTTCTTCTGTTTTAATCAGTTGGCTGGGGTAGCCATTGCTGATCAAATCTTGTGTCACTCTCTTGAGCTCAGCTCTGCGTGCATCGGAAGTGGAACACAATCGGTATACGCGGTTAAACAGTGTCGATGCCACAGAACGTTTTTGTCCGATGGGATGCGCCGAATCAAAGTGAAGGTATTTACCTGTTTGTGTAGGCTTTCGATAAACGCTTGTTGACAGGCCGGATGCGGTACGTATGACTTCAACGTCCAGGAAAGCCAAGCGACCGTTCACCTCTTCTTCAACGGTGAAATCAATTGTGCTCTGGAATGAGTTCAGGGGCTCCAGAAAAGGGACGACGTCTTCACGGCGGATAATGGAAAAACAGTCGTCTACGCACCGCAGGAATAATTTCGGTGCAGGCGGGAATGTCGCGAGGGCTTCTTCTTCAAGGGATTCCAATGCGATACTGGCACAAGACACTGACACCGACGCTCCCATTGCCGTTCCGAACACTTGCTTGTAGAGCGATCCGTTAAAAGAAAAATTTGTGTGTTGCGCAGGCAGAAATCCAAAAGGCGGCACACATCGTCGGCCTCGAACGGGGTGCGCGCAGGCAGAGAGCCGTCGTTTTAACACGAAGGTGTTTTATGCCGGGGTCCACCAAGACTTGACTGACGTATTTCCGTCAGGGATGTGACGTTCTTAAAATTTACATGAACAGAATATAAAGAAACCAGAAGAAACATTTTGGCAAATTTGGGAGACCCCGGATTCGAACGCATGACCTCTCGGTCCGCGGCGATAGAAACCGGGCGTTTAACCGACTCCGCCACAAACGCATTTGCAAAAAACTTTTCAGACGCGCCTTATATATCTCACACTCCTTCTCCATGTACCTGAGCTCTTGGTTTATGGGGACGGTGCCGCCACCTACGAGCGCAGAAGAGAAGTACTGCTTCGACAGTGAACGCTTCTCGAGACTCAGCACTATCGACGCCAGCATTTGAAAGGACGCTCGCATCAATGCGCCCTACCAACGCCACCTAGGTAGCGTTGGCCCTACTGAGCACAGTGGAGCGTGGCCTCCGCAATCAGCTCCGATGTTTGTGAAGTTAATTTCGGAGGCCACGAACAGAGGCTGTAATTGCGACGCGCACTACGCGCTGATTTGACTCGGTGACGACACGGTTACGTGCTTTGTCTTTCACGTTGTGCTAGCGTGTGCAGCTTCCATATGCACCAATGGTGTTTCTCCGCCGTTTACTGATACGAGTGCGATGTCACCGACTACGAGAGCTGCTGCATAAGGCGCCGCCGAAAGACAACGGCGTCAAAGGGCGAATGTTGCGCAAGTGAATTTGGTGCAGCGTGGGACACGCCATGGGGGGAGCGGGAAGCCTCCGTGCGCTCACGGCTCAAGCTGAGAACTCTTCCTCTCGCGTTCCCGAAGTTGAGCGCATCGTGACCAAAATGGTTGTCTTACAGACACCGAAGCAGGACCGAAATGATCGTACTTTTGGCGAAGCGACCCACCAGCCGGACGCTGCTCGCTAACACGGCGCCGCATGCCAAGCACATTTACAGGACGATCGCCGACCCTAAATCATGCAGCCTTCGCTGCAGCGGACCATGATTTCATAAAACGATATAGTGAAAACCCGTTCCATGGTTTGGGAACGCCTGTGGTTCATGTGTGATTTACGCGATGCTCCGGTGCGCGCAATGCAGTCTCTCCAGAAAATCTATCCCGGTCGCGAGTTGGTGGTTGTCGTGGTGGAGATGTGTCACCACGCGCCAACATGGGTGCATCAACGTTTAAGGGTGCTGTAGTCAATAAACACCAACAGATAATATATATGAATGTGCAATAAACATTCAACGCCTTCTCTGAAGACATGTTTCACTTTCGTGTGTTATACCGATTCCTATATCAGAGGGATCAACCACCATTTTTTTTCAATGCTGCTCTGCAGCAGTCAACAGCATAGTCCACTGGAATGCGCGTGAACATTGACTTGACGTCAAAGGAGACCATGATGTCTTCGCTGTCTAGGGTCAAGTTCCTAATCTTGTCAACAAAGTCAGCAGAGTCCTTTACGTACGTCGGCGTTCGTCCTACGAGGGGCCTGAGCACACCATGAAGATAGCCAGAAAGACTGTGCAACGGGGAGCGCGTGTAGTCTACAATGGGCCGCAGAGGTACATTAGGTTTGTGAACCTTAGGCAGGCCGTATATTGCAGGAGCCGAGCCGGTGTGACACAGCAGCCTGTTATACAGATGCCTCTTTTCGGGCGGCACAAACTTGAAGACGTCAGTCAGTAGCTTTTGAAGTTCAGACTCGGTCTTTCTTGTAGGGTCCCGATCGACCTTCGAATACGACTAGTTTCGTCCTGTAGATGCTCCGTCATTTTTGAAACGTAGTCGCCACGATGCCACAGTTATGAATCGTGGCGACAGCTGACCCCCCTGCCAGGGCAACGACAGCGAAGAAGCGGGCTTCACTCCCCTATGCACGAGGCGTGAGCGAATCCCTCTCAAGAATATTGCGAGACTACGAAGTCTGCCATATCCCGTCAAGTAAGTTGAAACAACAACTCGTCCGTGTCAAAGACCGCCTCGAAAAGGAAAGATACCCTGCCTGGCGTTGTCTATAAAATTCCGTGCCAGGACTGCCGGGCATGCTATATAGGCGAGACTGGAAACTTCAAAAGAAGGTTACAACAGCACCGTAATGATGTAGCCATAGGACACACTGTTTCGAACGCCCTGGCAGAGCATCATGAAAAAACTGGACACTGTCTTGACTGGCAATCGGCTTCCATCATCGAAAAAGAGAAAAGATTATCATCCCGCCTGACCATCGAATCAGTCTGCATACAATCTACTACTAACACGATAAATCGGACACGGGGTCCACTCCCTGAGGTATACGCAAGCGCATTGCGTCTTTCAAAAAGTATATAATAAAGACCACTATGCATTCGGTCATTGTGAACAAGGCACCCGTATTGGGCACCGAAACGTCGATTCTGTTGTTTTTGTGTTCCTTTTTAGTTGGCGAGTGTACGTTTTATTCAACCGTCACTATCCAGTGTTACTACGCGGGGAGTTTTCTATCATGTGTTTTTTAACCATCGTTTGGGAGTTTATTAGCACGTGACTGCAAGCTCCCGCTTCGGCGGCTTTCGCCCCCCCACCGAGTGACGCTCTCAGTTCCAGTGAACGTATGCGAACCCCCCACAAATGCTTTTTTTTCTTTTTTTTTTCTAAGATTGGTATGGCATTGTCGCGCTTCGCGGTTGACCCCCAGTGCATGCACTTTCACTGGAACTGGGTGCTGCTGAAGCAAAACGAGCGGCAAAAGCATTCTGTGAACGAAAGGGCGTGCTCGAAGAAAAATCACGCCATATCCACGAAGTGAATGATGATGAGTGGGCGAAGCTCCGGAGGTAATCTGGTAAACCGTCAATCCTCCGTAAATTTTGCCCACTCGATCATCATACAAAGACCTGACACACAAACGCGGGGGGTGTGGTGTGATTATACATACAGTATATACGCAATGTTGCATTATTTACATATTGATAAAGTATATACACAATGTTTTATTATTTGCATATGGGGTAGATGATGATTTTGTTCAAGAGCTCTACGGACCACAAGGAAGGGGTTCCCCTGATTTTGTTTCCGTCATACATGACCTTAAGCTCAGGGGAACAAGTTGTCGGCGTTGCCGTTTTGCCTTTCGAGGGCGAGAGCGCGTTCACGATCGTTTTCATCCATGGCCGAAAGAGAATGTGTGGTCTGGAACGCGCTTATTCTTCATGGTCATCAGCGTCATCGTCATCGTTATCACGTGTAGTGGGTACATTCCACTATACGGTGGTTACGACGCGACGCCGGACTAGCCTGTGGCAAAGGAGCTTTGCCCCTAAAAAAAACGGCTGCAAAGCCGTCTTTCAGATTTTCGCGAATCGTTAGCGTATGTTGTTTAGTGGCCCTGGAGACAAGCGAGTGTAAGAAGCTCACGCTGTATGCGTCTCGTTGCGCTGATGGCAAGTTCAACTGGATCTCACGTGTTTCTTCTATCATCGAGCGGCCGTGCGCGTACGAGCGCGAGCCTCGGAACGTGGACGTCGCGGATTGCGAAGAGCTACGAAGAACACTGCCAGCGGTAACAAAATCAAGCTGGTGTGATCGTCCGTAGTTGCTTCCTGGAGAGTGACCGGTTACAACTTCGAAGCGATAGGAAAAAAATCACAGCATATCCACGGGGTGAATGATGATGAGTGGGCGAAGCTCCGGAGGTTCATGACTCTTCCGTGAAAATTCGCCCATTACATCATCATGAAAGACGTGAGAACCAGTGTGTGCGCTTGGCAGCAGCTTCCCGCACTCGCGCAGCCTCGGGATCTGCCCGCCTGTACGCGCGTTTCCTCGCCGCTTCTCGGGCTCTCACAGTTCCTCGATCCGCTTCTCGGCGTCGCCGTGCACCTTCTGCTTCGTGGGCTCGAACGTAGGGCTCCGTTTCCGGCGCCTCCGTGCCTTCTTCGTCGCTCATTGCGCGCTGACTGCCGAGCGAAAGAGGAAGCGCGCCAAGAGCGCTGCGCCACCCAGCGGTCTCCTATCACACTAGAGCACGCAGCGGAGCCGTCTCCTACGCATCGGAATGGAGCGAGCGCCGCAGCGCCATCTAGTGATCAATTCACGTACTGTCACAGCGCAGCGCCATCTAGTGAACATTGTGAGAAGCAGCAGCGCCCATACATCTGAATGGAGCGAGCGCCGCAGCTTTTCATCATATATTCATCATATACAAGTACCGCCATCTAGCGGACATTTCAAGAACTAAACGAGAGGTGGCTACCTACAACTACATACATCGAGGACGCACGACCCACAGCTTAAGGAGCTTCGCCCCTAAAAGGCTTCGCTACGTCGTCGGCACCGAGCCGGCCAGTGTGAGTGCGTCGCCGGAGCAGGTGAAACAAGCGTCGCATAGATTTTGTTTCACAGAAAGCAATGTCTGCTGGAGTAAAGTGCCGTCGGCATTGTCCGCTGCATGCGCCAACCGTTGTCAAACATCTAGATCGAAGGCGAGCACCGATACGAGGCATACGGAACCATGCAGCGTGCGGCCGCTGGTGAGCACGGTGAAAACCCGGACGGTGAGCCGTCTCGTTCGTTGTGAGTACATCGCTCCGTAAGACGCCGCGAATAGTGGAGACGTATTTTAACGACGATAGTCTTTCTTGAGATAGTTCTCCGCAGAAATTTTGGTCTGTCCGTCCGTCCGTCCGTCCGTCCGTCTGTCTGTCTGTCTGTGACCCGATTCAGCTACTCAGCCAAAGTTTAACCACTTTCTCAGCGCCCAGCCATCTTGCACAAGTATTTTTGTTCATACTTGTGAACATTGTCGATCAAAAAGCAAATGTTACGCATGTCTGAGGAGCAACGTCAATACATAAGTAGTCTCTGGTATGTTTCTTTATAAGAAAATACATAGATACGTAATTCTGAAGACCCCAGCGTTTCTTTGGCTGCGCTCAAAAAGCGACGCTATGCACGAAAAAGCCCTCGGCCGACGATATGTTGCTGCTGGGTTCTGCACAAGGTGACGTTTCTCGACAGCACTGCCAGATGGCGTCCATGTCTCACGCAGCGCCTCCTCTATTCAACATAGAGAAAGCACTGTCTGAGTCAAGGCAAAACATTGTAGTACGACCGGCAGACGACTATCGTCTTTCGACGACATTTGCAGCGAAGCACGCAGATACGCGGCCAATTTTTTCATTGTTGTCTAAAATGACGACGAAAATTGCACAGGAGATGCATTCTGTGATCGCCAGCTGTCTTTCACCGCATAGCCGTGCTCCTCGAAAAGGCCTAGCGATGCCGTTGGTCTGAAGCCGGTACAGGCGCGGCACCGCTCTTCTTCACCGGCGTTCCTGAATATGTGCTGCTACTCTGTTTGTGTACTGCGGCTCAAAGAAAATTATTGAGCTGCCATGGTTTGTGTGTGCTTAGGTATATTTTGTGGAGTTGTGCATCAGCACTGCTAACGCCGGTGGGCCAACAGGCCGGAGTGCCAGCTAATAATTGGATAATCAAAAAGGTAAGATCGGGAGGGTTTATACTAAAAGGTCCGTGTGACTCATGGTGACTTGCAACCCACTTTAAATTTACGCGTGCGCTATGTGCCTTTATTGTTCAACGACGCACAAAAAAAAAACAAAAAAAAAACGTAGCTCTCCCACCGGCCCTGGCAGGTGAAAATGCGGTGCCTATATATACCGGGTGGTCAAAGTACGGTTAAGTAATACTTCCGCCAAATGATCTCGAACTCTGTTGAAGATTGTAAAATTAGGGACCCAGTACCAGAGTGGCTCGGGAAACTTGAGCCACTTATGGGCATAAAGTAATTGTAATGGCTATGTAAACTACACTGCTTCTTACCTCTGTCCACGCTGTTCATGCACTGTAATATTACTGTATGATGTGCAAGTAATAAAGACAGAAAAAAAAACGCGATCGGTCCCGTCAGTTGATGTTTTATTATGCATTGGTTGTGTGTGTGTGTGTGTCTGTGTGGGTGTGTGTTTGTGCATAGGTTAATTTTATTGCGATAGCAATTATATGGACACTCGCGGCTGGTTTTCTCCGTCGGCGTCGGCGTCATTTGCCGTATATGTATATGTATATATATAACCGGGCCCGCCCGTCGTTCGTGAGCGTGAAAAGACGCGAGGGGGGGGGGGGGGGTCCCTCGAGCGACCTTCGATTTTACGAGCGGGGGCGCGCGCGTTATCTCCCCTTCTCGGCGGCCGACAGCGGGCGGGGGGGGGGGGGGGGGGGGCGACGTTCGATTTTACGAACGCGGGAGCGGGCGCGCGCTTTATCTCCCCTTCTCATCTCCCCTTCTCGGCGGCCGGGCCGGCGTACCCTTCTACGTGCTGCGCTCTCAACGCGAAGAGAATTCTCTTAAACAAGCGTTTTCTAGAGTTGCGTGAGATCGGATCCAAAAAGAGTTAGCTGCCAGCCTCACTTCGTATAACATTACAATTTTTTGCTATCACATTCATTGCTTCACCCTTGCGGTGAAACTGTGACTTTTTTTGTATATGATATCAATTCCGCGTCATTTGATGTTCAATAAATTCGTTGGCTCATGGTACGATCGCAGCCGTCACTTTTTTTTTTACCACTTGAAATAACTCTCAGAAATCACCCTAAAACCTTTCAACGGCAGTAAAAAATTACTCCAACTATACTCGCTGAAAACCTCGGCGGGGCAAATAATTACTACCATTTCTACGCTCAAAAACTCGGTTAGCGTGAGAGTAAATTTTTTCCTCGACTGGTACGTAGTAAAAAAAAAAAAGAAAACCAGGAAAGGTAGTGCGCTAGAGCCCAAGCATTTACCTCTGTTTCTGGTTATTTTTTTTTGTGTGTGTAGGTGAGCGTCGTAGCCCCATGGTTATCCAGGCACGGTAGCACAAGAATATATGATCGCGTTGCGATGGGCGAGAGAAGGAGAAAAATATAGCGATGAAGACGCAGACAGAACGAAAGAAAAACAGTGAAAGGGATGGTTTTTACATCACTAGTGCTTATCAATCGTATGGCTCACCTTGACCAGGGATATGGGGGCGCTCCAGGCGGCCTTCCTTCTGCTCCCGACAGAGCGCAGTGGCAGGCAATATACGTCCACCGCTCCTCCGTAGAGCACCACGGCCTCGTCGGAAAGGGCAGCGCGTGTGTAAGACTTCCGGTTCGGCACCATGAACGGCGGCCATGGGCCAGTCTCTATGCGCTCCACAAAGGCGAACGGCTTGCCCGCCGCATTCAGCGTGTATCGCACGTGACCTGTCCTCGTCACTACCTGCGTCGATTTGCCACTCACTTCATTTATCAGTGTCTAACATTATATGTTCGTTAGAGGTCACATGCAGTGTTTAAAAAAGGTCGCGTTCACTAGAAGCATCTTTCGCATTAAATCAACCGTCACTCAAAGAAGGTCTGAGAAGAGCAGCGTGCAATCTAATGAGCAAAAGCAATTGGAGCCATGGCGTCGGTAAATTCAGGTACCCTCACACAGCACCACAGAAAGCGTCCGCACAAGTTTCAAATGTCCGCATCACACCTTTACCAAACGCTAAAATTCCGCGCTCGTATCTACGAGCATGGCGTTGAAATCAGCACTGACGAGTTGCATTTCAGTATTTCGAAAGTCGACTCCCCAAGTTAAAAAAGGCTTCCCTTAGACTCCGCTTTGCCAACAGCCTGAGTAGCGGACGCCATTGCTGTGATCTCCCGTGATCGAAATTATGTGACAAGCAGAGTGGTCGGAGATTATACTAGTTGCCGCATGTTCGCAAGTGCACGCTCAACCAAACTACACCACACTGCACTGTGCGCTCGTTTCCTGTCACTGTGCGAGACAAACTTTGGGCATTGCCTATCGTGCGCGGGTCTCGGAGGTGCACTAAAGGACAGGGGCAGAGCCACGTTTATTTTTGTTGTTGTTTGTTTCCTGACGCCATTTACGGAAATGGCGTTTTTTTCTTTATGGTGTTTTTTCCTATATTTTTTTCCGCGCGGAGCGGCTGCGTGTTTCTGAAGTCATTCTCGTTGCTTTCTTATTTTGTTTCCCTTTTCTCGCGCGGGTATAGGCACAGCGCTGTGCGTAGCGTGGACTGGCGTGGACTCCACAGCGCCGACGGGCATACACGGATGCATTTGATCGTAGGTTTGATCGCAACTTAGTCTGAGGTGCGGCTGCATGGTCACATTGCGATTTGGTTAATTTCCGAGCCGAACTAGATCCGTCTCTGCCCTGATAGCGATAAAAGTGTCCGCGCGACATCGCTATGGTGTGATAGCAAGCTCGACGGCACGCAGAAGTTCGAGCCATCGTGGTGACAGCTGGTTTGACGGTGGCAACAAAAATGATACACGGCAATGATACGCGGTTTGTTGCTTTTGTTCCTGCAACATTGCTCGATTTACTGTCCTTGTTGCTTCGACGCACGGATAAAGAATGGATACGAAACACGACCAGCCCACCAGCCGCCGTTCCAGTACGTGTTTTATATCAAAACAACCGAGTACTGGTACTGGTACGACGGCCGACGCTTTATTCCGGATGCGATCGACATTGGACGCATTCTATTTGAAGTCCTCACTTCTCCAGTGCGCATTAACTAATGCTCCACTCCCCCAGCTAACTCGTCGAGCAGACAGAAAAACAGAGAACTTTATTGAGATCCCGAGGAAAGGTATCGCTCAAGGCGGTAGAGCAGCGGGCCGCTCTCACGTCGGGACGGGTTGGCCGAGGCTCAACCTGACGCCGCGTTGCGGGCCATCTGGTCGGCCCTGAGTTGATGCAGAAGTTCTAGCTCCTTAGCGCACAGCTCCATTCCTCTTCGGTCGGTGTCGCGCGGACACCTTTCATCGCGATCAGGGCAGACGCGGATCTAGTTTGGCTCGGAGGTTAGCCAAATCACAATTAAAAGTGACCATGCAGAGGCACCTCAGACTAAGTTGCGATCAAACCTGCGATCAAATGCATCCGTGTATGCACGTCGGCACTGTCGAGTACACGCCAGTCCACGCGACGCACAGTGCTGTTCCTACCCGAGCGAGAAAAAAGAAAATAAAAGAAGAAAGCAACGAGAATGACTTCAGAAACATGCAGCCGCTCCGCGCGGAAAAAGAAAAATATAGAAAAAAAAGCTAAACGGAAATGGCGTCAGGAAACAAACAACAACAAAAACAAACGTGGCTCCGCCCCTGTCCCTCAGTGCACCTCCGGAAAGGGCGACCCAACGTGGGTGGCCACGACGCGACCGCACGCACCGCGGTGCCATCTGTCAAAGAACGCAGATAGTCGCGCCGCAAAACCACGGTCTCTGGCAGCACTTGCCCACTGCTGGCGTTCAAAATAGCGGGTTTATGTTGCGCTATCTGCCTTTGGAACGTCGCTGATGTAACAGGTAAATAAGGGTTCAGCGTACAACAAGTCACAGCCCAAGTGATAGTGTGAACGAGCACCACAACTCTGAAGAAATGGGTCTCGTAAGTTGTATTTGTTTGGACCGCTACGGTGGTATATGATGCGGTTCGTTAAATAGGGGTGAGTGCAAAAGACCTCAGTTCTTTGGTGTGTTTTTTTTTGTTAACTTCTGGGATGATCGCCCGGATGTCTCGCTGACGATACCTGGATAATCTCATCCTAATGGGAATCCCAGATATACCGTTCGAGGTGGCCGGATAACGGTGCTGGAACTTAGCTTACTTGAATGCCGCCGACAACGGGATCTCGAAGAGGTTCGCGGTTGTAACTCCTATTGCCGCTGAAGCCTCGCACGGGCCTCAACGAACGAGCAATAAACATTTAGTCAACTGACTTCCCCAGCAAGCAAGCCTTCAAGGTTAGAGGGACCCCGCAAAACTTTTCCATTTGCATTCTGCAGCGCTGGAGTGTGACTAGTGTTGAATACCGAGATCAATGCAACAAGGATAATCTAAATTGGCGCAGGTGAACAGAAGCTTTTAGCCTTAAGATTTCAAAACCGCAGGAGACGACGAGCAAAAACGTTCTCTTTCGCATTTCACACTGCCGCTGACGTCAAAGGCTGGCTCCAATCCCAGCGCGCGCCAAAGACATACGGGAAGCCTCGCGTCATGGATGGATGGGTGGACGATATGAGCGTCCCCTTTATAACGCGACGGTGACATGTGTGCCACAAGGCTCGAAAAAAAATTTTTTTTTCAATTCTCGCCCCCCCCCCCCCCCCCCCCGCCCTACGTTTTTTTTAAGTCGGCCCAATGTCTTGTCTACTTCCATTAAATCTATCTTCCTATAGGAAAAACAAAAGTTGAATTCACAGCCCATTTCTCTGCGCAGAATGTCCTTACCTTTCCAACCAGTTATTTATCACCATTCGCCGTAGATTTCTGCCAGCCGTCTGTTACTTATTTCTATCGCGGGCGTGTTCAGCTTTCCATGATTGTCCCTAAAACCAAAGGCTTCATATAGGCTCGTGCCCAAACGGACACCTGGGTGGATATCCTCACAGTTATTCACAACATACTCCGTCGTTTCCATATCTTCCCCACAGCATGTACATTGATCTTCTTTACTGAATCTCGATTAAAGTGGCGAGTTGGGCTTGTTGGTACATATTTACGGAACACTACAGCGCAAAAATACACGACGGACGAGAGGAACACAAACGACGCGCGTGTCGTCGTCGTTTGTGTTCCTCTCGTCCGTCGTGTATTTTTGCGCTGTAGTGTTCCGTAATTACTGAATCTCGCTTTATAACTACGCGTTCTAAAGCAGCCCAATCTCGCTTCAAACAGTGAAGCGCTTCCCCTTGCATTATCATAAAATGCCTCCCTCCTTATTTTGTTTTTGCCGCTTTGGTAGTTACTCAGAGCCGTTTTTTTTTCCATCGCTGCCAGCCACGAAATCCACTCCGCCTCTCTGACTTTTCGCTTAACGCTCTTTGTTGCTATATCATCAACAGTCGTATATTTACTGGTGAGCCTCCTTGTTGTTTTTCTCCACTGTGTGTCAACGCTCTTCCTATACAAATAACGGAACACCTTCTCTGCCCATCCATTCTCTGTCATATTCCGTAGCCTCTCTTCGAACCTTATTTTCTCTAAGCTTCCCTCGCCTCAAAACTTTTCCGTCTATCCCATATCGCCCTTTATAGCCTGATTTATCGTCGTCCCGTGAGCGCCCAACGGGAGGCGTCTTACAGTATATCGCCAGGCGCGTTTCTTATTTTCACTTTGCTCTATTCGGTTTTCGCCCTCAAAGACTGTCAGCAATGCTCAGCGCAAGCCGCGCCTCATTGTTCTAGAAGCTTCGTGATTATTGCAGATCGGTTTGTTAGGATTGGGCGCAAGACGCTAACACTCGAGCTTATTCCAGAGTTTGCGCGACAACCAGTGATAAGACTGGAATATTCTATGACACCCGCATAAATGCCGACGCGCTTCACCGGTTGTCAGTTGATCGACGGCCGACGCTCTGTTCGCCGCTATCATTGCCAGTGTGTATTGCTGTAATCTGACTTTCCGTTTTCACGGCCACAAGTTCGGCCAAATAACGAGTTTCATTTTGGACACACCGTCTCTGCCTTCGTCGACGTCACGACCACGTGACATCTGGTGGAGGTGCTTCCCGGTCCATGTACCGAACACCCCCCTCCAGCCGGGAGCCAAGCCCACAGCGTCACGGGGACATAGACGCCAACGCTTAGCAGCGAGCCAGCCGCAGGCAGCAAGGTCTCCCGCCGGAATACGGAGCCCTACCCGACAAGATCCGGGCCACAACGACCAAGACGACAGCCACAATGACGGCCGCTGTATCCCCTGCCACGGTCGTCATGCATCGATCCAAGGAGCCGCCGACTTTCCGCGGATCACCACGCGAAGATCCAGAGAGCTGGCTGGAGGCGTACGATCGGGTCTCCACGTTTAACAACGGGGACTGCGAGGAGAAGCTACGCCACGTCTATTTTGCCCTTCAATATGGCGCAAGGACCTGGTTCGAGAATCGAGGGTCCACGCTAACAACATGGGACCTCTTCCGTACCGAATTTCTTAACACCTTCAGGAGCGTCGTCCGGAAAGAAAGGGCTGAAACCCTTCTGGAGACCCGTGTACAGCTCCCCAACGAGAGCATCGGGATGTACACCGAAAAAATGACTCACCAGTTTCGCGACGCCGACCCCACCATGTCCGAAGAAAAAAGGTTCGCTTCCTGATGCGGGGAGTCAAGGAAGAACTTTTCGCCGGACTTGTGGGCAACCCGCCGAAGACAGTCACGGAATTCGTTTCAGAAGGCACAACAAACGAAAAGGCGCTCGAAATCCGTACCAGGCAATACAACCGCCGCATGCCCACGCCGAGCCACGGGGATCTTCTAGCACTGCGAACCGACGAACCGCGCGAGACGACCAGAGCAGTCGTCCGTGAGGAGCTGCAGAGGATGTTCCCCAGGCCACAACCTCAGATACATACGATAGCCGAGATCGTCCGAGAAGAAATTCAGCAGTCGCTTGGTATTCCTGAAGCGCAACAGCCTGCGCCGCAAGCCATGACCTACGCTGCTGCAGCCCTACGCCACATTCACCCTCAACACCTACGTCAAGATGCTGCACCGCCACATTTCCGCCGCCAGACACCGCCGCCACCGCCATCGATGCCATACCGTCCACCTGCCGGCCAGCGCTACGCCCAAAGAAAAACCGACATCTGGCGGGCCCCTGACAACCGCCCGCTCTGCTACCACTGCGGGGAAGCCGGACATACCTACCGCCGCTGCCAGTACCGACAGATGGGGCAACGCGGATTCGCCGTCAATGCGCCGCGTCCGCAGCCAGGCGAACGGCCTCGCGACATCGACGACTACCTCACGGGAACACAGTGGCAAGAACGACGACCTTCCCGCTCGCCGTCGCCCGCCCGCTACATGTCACCGCACCGCCGGCAGTACACTGGCCCAAACCGGGGCCGGTCGCCTAGCCCATAAACTAAGGGCAGCAACCGATGGAGGTGCGGTTGCTGTACGACGAAATGCCGAAGATCCTCCGCGGGCGCCGACGACGACAACGCAACGAAACCCTGCAGAACACGACGCGAAGCAGACGAAGCCCTGCCGACGAAACGTCGCGGACCGACGAAGACATGACGACGCAACAAGGAATCAGAGCAAAAAATCGACGTAGCCATGCTCCGAAGCCGCGACCCAATCGCAACGCACGACGATGAACCAGCGACCTCCACGTAATATTCGACGGCCACAACGTCACCGCTCTCGTTGACACTGGAGCAGACTATTCCGTCGTCAGTGGGTCTTTCGCGAAGAAGTTAAAGAAAGTAAAGACTGCTTGGCAAGGCCCAAAAATCCGGACCGCTGGGGGTCATCTAATAACGCCGGCCGGTGTTTGCACCGCAAGAGTCACCATCAATAACCGGACCTATCCAGCGAGCTTTCTAATCCTACAGCACTGCTCCAGATGTGATACTTGGGATGGATTTCCTAAGTAGACACGGCGCCGTCATCGACCTAAGGTCTGGGTCGATAACACTAACCTCAGAAAAAGCGCTGCCTACCCAGACGACGCCGGGGAACCATGCATAGAACGTTATAGAAGAGCGTCACCGTTCCGCCTCTCTCCAGCGTCATCATTTCCGTCGGCACCGAAAAACCCGCAGACTTCGAAGGCGCCATCGAGGGCGATCAGCACCTGCTTGTAAACCGTCAGATTTGCGTCGCAGGAGGCATCGCCGAGTTGCGTGAAGGGAAAGCAACAGTGATGCTCACGAACTTCAGCAACGAATACAAGCGCGTGAGCAAAGCAACGATGGTCGCCTACATCGAAGAAACTGTAAAAGCCAGCGACGCCCTCGCCGAGTTTACCGAACATGCTACGACGAACCAAGCTCATCAACTAACTTTCCACGTCAATCCGAGCCTTCTGACGCATAAACAAGAACAGCTCAAAACCCTGCTCCTGCAATACAAGGACTGCTTTTCGTCGTCATCAAGAGTTCGACAGACCCCGGTCGCACAACACCGTATCATAACAGAGGAAAGTACCAGGCCACAACGTCGGAGCCCGTACAGAGTTTCAACGCGGGAACGCGAGGCCATGAAGAAACAAGTCGACGAAATCCTACGCGAGGACATCAAAGAGTCCGTGGGCGTCACCCGTGGTGTTAGTGAAGAAAAAGGACGGAACCCTACGCTTCTGCGTCGATTATCGTCGCCTGAACAAAATAACGAAGGACGTGTACGCTCTCCCACGGATAGACTACACCCTGGATGGACTCCACAACGCGAGGTACTTTTCGTCGATGGACCTCAAGACCGGCTACTGGCAAAATGAAGTCGACGAGAGAGATCGAGAGAACACCGCGTTTATAACACCAGACGTCCTCTTCGAGTTCAAGGTCATGTCCTTCGGTCTTTGCTCGGCGCCTGCGACTTTCCAACGGGTTATGGATACAGTACTGCCAGGATTGACGCGCCAGACTTGATTGGTGTACCTGGAAGACGTCATTGTGTTTGCTTCAAACTTCGACGAACACCTCCGGCGACTTGACGCAGTACTTCAACAATCAAGCCCTCCGGCCGCACCTTGAAGCCTGAAAAGCGCCGCTTCGCATACGAGGAGCTCTTATTCTTGGGTCACGTGATCAGCAAGTCCGGAGTACGCCCCGACCCTCAGAAGACAGCCGCCATCGCTACATTCCCGCCACCCGTCGACAATAAGGCCGTCCGTCAATTTCTCGGCCTGTGCGTCTATTACAGGCGGTTCGTCAAAAATTTTGCCCGCATCGCCGAGCCACTCACTAACCTGACCAGAACCGACGTCGAGTTCAAGTGGGAAACGCCGCAAGAGGAAGAATTTCAAGAACTAAAACGATGCCTGCAAACGCCTCCGTTACTTGCGTATTTCGACGAACACACCGAACAGAAGTGCACACCGACGCAAGCAGCGTGGGACTCGGCGCCGTCCTTGTGCAGAGCACGGACGAACTGGAAAAGGTTATCAGTGATGCTAGCCGGTATCCAAGGCAGAGGCCAACTAGTCCACAACAGAAAAGGAGTGCCTCGCCATCATCTGGGCTACGTCAAAGTTTCGCCCCTACCTCTACGGGAGGCCCTTCAAAGTTATGAGCGACCACCACGCCTTGTGTTGGCTAGCTAACTTGAAGGACACTTCAGGTCGTCTCGCAATATGGACTCTAAGACTTCAAGAATTCGACATTACCGTCGTTTACAAGTCCGGAAGAAAACATTCTGACGCCGACTGCCTGTCTCGTGCCCCCCGTCGACCCACCGCCGCTGGACGAGCAGGATGACTGCTTCCCCGAAACCATAAGTGCCGACGACTTCGCCGAGCGACAGCGAGCGGACCCAGAACTCAGGGGCCTTATGGAATACCTCGAGGGCAAGAGCGCCACTGTTCCGAAGGCATTCAAGAGAGGACTGGCGTCGTTCTTCCTGCGAAACGGAGTTCTCCTAAAGAACTTCTCGCCCCTTCGAGCCAAAGACCTTCTCGTGGTTCCTTAAGCAATGAGACCAGAAATCATCCAGGCCCCACACGGCGACCCGACGGCTGGACAGCTCGGTGTTTCCCGCGCGCTCGCAAGGATACAGGACAAGTACTACTGGCCACGCCTCGCCGCCAACGTCGTTCTCTTCGTAAAGACTTGCCGAGACTGTCAGCGACTCAAGGCACCGCCGACAAGGCCAGGAGGCTTTCTTCAGCCGATCGAACCAGCTCGCCGACCGTTCCAGCAAATCGGGATGGACCTACCGGGGCCGTTCCCAACGTCGACTTGCGGAAACAAATGGATCGTCGTAGCTACCGACTACCTCACCCGCTACGCCGAAACAAAGGCCCTGCCCAAAGGTAGCGCCGCCGAGGTAGCCAAGTTCTTCGTTGAGAACATCGTCCTTCGACATGGCGCCCCAGAGGTTCTCATCACCGACAGAGGTACGGAGTTTACTGCTGACCTCACTCAGACGATATTGGGATACAGCCAGACAAGCCACTGCCAGACCACCGCGTACCACCCACAGACCAATGGCCTGACCGAGCATCTAAATATTACCATCGCCGACATGCTGGCCATGTACGTCGACACCGAACACAAGACGTGGGACGCCATCCTTCCGTATGTGACCTTCGCATAGAACACAGCCGTGCAGGAGACGACACAGGTGACGCCATACAAGTTGGTCTACGGAAGGAACCCGGCAACGACGCTCGACGCCATGCTGCCCAACGTCGCTGACGAAGAAAACCTTGACGCCGCCGTCTACCTTCACCGCGCTTAAGAAGCCCGAGAACTCGCTCGCCTGCGCATCAAGAATCAGCAGACGACCGACAGCCGCCGTTACAATCTCCGATGAGCCCGGCGACCGCGTTTGGGTGTGGACGCCGATATGCCGACGTGGACTCAGTGAAAAACTTCTTCGGCGATACTTCGGGCCATACAAGGTGCTTCGACGTCTCGGTGCTCTGGACTACGAGGTCGTCCCGGACGGCATTACTAACTCTCAACGTCGTCGTGCGCGACCTGAAGTCGCCCATGTCGTGCGCCTCAAGCCGTACTACGCGCGTTAGCGGACATGACGACTTCACTTATTGCTTTATTTCTTTGTTGTTGCGATTTATTGTGCATGCATTTTTCCCCCCGTGTTCTGTTTTAGGCATCGGGACGATGCTTTTTCAGAGGGGGGGCATTGCCACGCGCATTTCTTATTTTCACTTTGCTCTATTCGGTTTTCGCCCTCAAAGACTGTCAGCAATGCTCAGCGCAAGCCGCGCCTCATTGTTCTAGAAGCTTCGTGATTATTGCAGATCGGTTTGTTAGGATTGGGCGCAAGACGCCAACACTCGAGCTTATTCCAGAGTTTGCGCGACAACCAGTGATAAGACTGGAATATTCTATGACACCCGCATAAATGCCGACGCGCTTCACCGGTTGTCAGTTGATCGACGGCCGACGCTCTGTTCGCCGCTATCATTGCCAGTGTGTATTGCTGTAATCTGACTTTCCGTTTTCACGGCCACAAGTTCGCCCAAATAAAGAGTTTCATTTTGGACACGCCGTCTCTACCTTCGTCGACGTCACGACCACGTGACAATATCAATCACATCCATTCCTGATTGTACCTCTGACCTCATGCACACCACTGAGTTCCCAGGAACCATTACACCTTTCCACAGACCTGGAATCACCTCGTACTTATTCTGTAATCATAACTAACTGCTTTATTATTGCAGCAATCCTCTGTCCCTTTGCTGCAGAGGTTTTTATCTGTACCTCCACGTATCTCTTACCGTCACTTACCCATACTGGGTGGTACTTGTATTCACTTACCCTCGGTATTACTTTGCCCTGTATATACATCACCTTGTCATTGGGATCATTGAATACCATCAATCAACATTTTGTTACACTAATTCCTAGTGCTAGAGCTTCACGTTGCCTTCCGTACATATCCGCCAGGAAGTGTACATCATCTCGACTTTCCGCATATAATACAATATCGACCGCATAAAATAAACCTGGAAACTTCTGCTCAATCATCACGCCGCCCTCTTTGTGTGACAGATAAAAATTAATGTTGCTACCTTCTAACGTTTTTTACATCCTCACCATGCATAGCATGAATAACAGTGGGGACAAAGGACATCCCTGTCTCCGCCCCTTGCTAATCTCAACGTTCTCTTTGCTACTCATTCCTTCCCATTCTATGCAAACTGTATTTTCTCGGTATATCTCCCTCAAAAGCTGTACACAGTCGACGCCTATGCCCATTCCTTTCAATACATCCCACACTATGGCGGCAGAATAGCGCAAAAACGGGACAGAGACGCACACAGCACACCGCACTGTGTGCTGTGTGCGTCTCTGTCCCGTTTTTGCGCTGTTCTGCCGCCATGATCGTAAACCAACTCGCCCAACTAAGAACCCTAGTGCATCCCAGAATATTTCCTGATTAACGTTGTGATACGCCCCGGTGATGTCTATAAAAGCCAGCTTTCGATTTTAGATATTTCTATACCGTGAGTGAGAACAAACAGGTTATCGTCTAACCACCTGTCGACTCCAAATCCATTCTTATGTTCTCCCAAAATATCGTCATGTTCTGCCTCGGTTTCTATTTTTAATTTTTCTGCCTGCATCACCAATCTCTATAGTACCGACGCAATGTTTAACGGTGAGCGAATGCAATCCTTTTCTTCTTTGCCTGTATAGATGAAATTCACTTGACTTTTTCGCCAACTGTCTGTATTTGCTTCTGCTTAAACATTTTTCTATGGCTTTCAACGGGGCCGCTTTTAGTGTTATGTCTTAGTTCGTTAATGAGGCTGACGGGAACCCTATCTAAACCCCGGGAAGCGCGCTTTGGAATTTATCATTTTGCCTTCTTCCAGTCAAAATTATCAAGTAGTAGCTCTTTCTCCGTTGTGCTCACTGTCGAAATTCCCTGGACGATCTTTTCAAACGACTCCGCTCTTACCTTTCGCATGTAACCTACACTGTAAATCTTTTCACACCCATAAGGGTGTTTCGATCACTAAAACACCCTTCCCACACCCTTATTTTTGACAATATTTTTTCAAAGCATGTAAATGCGACACAAACAGCCTTTGCGCACCCTTATTTCAAATAAGGGCGCATGAAGGGCATATGTTCAAATATATCACCCTAATGACTGATAGGGTGTGAGGGTGTTTCTTGAAATATTACACCTTTACATTTTTGTGAAGAAGTTTCGGTATGTTCTCTTACAAAAATAGACGACTGTTTTCCCAACGATCATCCAACTTTAATGACGGCCAATGGACTTTTAAGTTTTATTAACATACGGTTAAAAGAAAGTTGCTTTACCTTAGTCTAAAGACAATTTCTCTAAACAAAGTCAAAATAATGTTTGCTAAAAAGATATCAGTGGCGTAGCCAGGAGGTGTTCTGGGTGTTCAACCCCTACTCCCGCGCTTGTCCTGTGTGTATCTCTTCTTAGTCCCTGTGTTTCTTTCGCGCTTCTCAAGGATTCATCTCATGGATGAATCTGCTGGAGAGTGAATGTAATCTGTTGCAGAAGTCTGGCGTCATACCAAAGTGACCTTGTGTTGTTTTTCGTGTGCTTTTGTGAGCCGTCTGCGCAAGTGTGCGCCTTCTAACGTGGTTTTCCTTTTGTAGCGTTAGCTACACTGGCCTAGCCAAGCCCGTTTCACGCGGCTCATCAAGAGCCGTGCTGCGCATGCGCGAGGATCAGGGATCCTCGCGCATGCGCAGCACGGCTCTTGATGGCAGCACAGCTGTCGCACTGGAGCCGGCACCTCCCGCGCACTCCGCCGCCGCCGCGCGCGACTCACCGCTGCCGGTCTGCGCATTCCAGAGGAGTGACGTCGTAGCCGTGGTAGACGCAGTGGCGCCGGCGCGCGTGCGCAGCCTTCGCTGTGCAGTCGCCGTCTGACACTGCGCTAGAGCCGCGGCGCTTCTGATTGGCGTCTGCCAGTGTGGTATAGCCATGGAGAAGGAGAGCGCAAATGCTGCTCAACGGCGCAGAAGAGCGGAGAAGCTTGACTAATCGGATCCCGAAGTAGTTGCCTGGCAATTAGCGTCCCAAGCTGGGATTTGGGATTCATGGAAGCAGGATTTGAGCAGGATTTGGGATTCACCACCATTCATCTTGTCTATCAGAGACAGATAATTCCAAATACTGCAATGGGGCCATAGAGACGGCAGCGTGTTACTTCACTGATCACCGAGCCGTCTTTGTGGCAATAGAGAAGCAACCTGACGTTGAGCAAAAATAAATATACGTGTGCCACATAATACGTATACCGTGTGTGTGTCATTGGAGCAGCAGTAAGCATGATAATCAAGCTAATCCTAGACAATCTAGACAATCAGGAAAGCTAAGAATAATCAGCTGAAGCTTTGCTAAAGCTACGTATATCCTGGCATAGCCAAGCTAAGCCACTGCAACATTTTTCACTCTGTTTTGTAATAAATTCAGTTTCAAGTTAGCGCTCGTTGTGTCCACCTTTTTAGTATGTCCTTGTTTTTTGGCGCTTTGAAGTTGTTACATGGTGAACCATTTCCAACTAGGCCAAATAGCTGTGCTACTACCCTACCCCCCCACCCTCATCCACCCCCCCCCCCCCCGCCCGCAAAAAAAAAATTCATCCCACGTACCTTGGGAATCGATTTTATGCGAAGCCTACGGAGGGAGGGTGGCTGTATTGTAATTTTTTTTTATTGAGCGACAACTTACAAAATGATGCTAAAGAAATGTACAAACGTTGTTCGCACAGACATATGTTGAACAGTCACATATGTTTCGTATAACCAGTTGTTTCCAGTTGCGTACCGATGCCAACAGCAACATGGGTATTAGCAACACCGGAAGTAGTAAGCTGATATGTCGCGCTTGTGCTCGCAAGGATGGTAGCCCTGGACACTGCTACGCATATCAACTTGAGTGGATGGCGCTTAACTACAATTGACGTTAACCCGACGTGGCGGCTGTATCATAGGAGTACGTACGTAAGGTTTTAAAATTGGATAGCCAGCACTGCAACGACAACTGACGTTTCACGAACATGACGATCTATTTGAAAAGCAGTTCCGAGACCTGGCGCGGTTCTGTGCTAGAATACGTAATTGCCACGCAGAATGCTGGTGGTTCGATTCCTGCTGGGACCCTGAGATTTGTTTGCATTCGTCGGGTCAACGCTGCCAATGTCAGCGTTTTCTTAACGCTCTCGCGTTAAAATTACTAGTGTCTGTTCTCGCCGTTCCTGGGTAGATATAAACTGTCAATCACCTGTGGCACATATCCGCATACCTGTGGCACATACCCGCCCGTGGTATGCAGGTATGTGCCGCACGTACTTGTCGGAAAAGGTTTGACGTCGTACGCGACGGGATTGTCACATTATTCATGTCATGACCAGCGAGTCATATTAAACCACCTTACCCTCCCATAGTAATTTTGGTTTACTTCAAGTTAAGGGGGTGACCGCGAGAGCACTCAGGCGTAGGCGGCTAGACAACAGACAGACAGACAGACAGACAGACAGATAGATAGATAGATAGATAGATAGATAGATAGATAGATAGATAGATAGATAGATAGATAGATAGATAGATAGATAGATAGATAGATAGATAGATAGATAGATAGATAGATAGATGTTCCTGCAGTACGTAAAGAAATGCTTCGCATTTAAAAAAGCTCTGGTATACGCCCCTGGTGCCAGTCATGTTTTTACTTCATTGAGAACAATTGCATATTCTGCCGGTGATTGTGTATTTATTTATACCAATCCTTATATACTTATTACACCCGCCCCTGTGCTTCAGTGGTTATGGTGCTCGACTGCTGACCCGACGCTCAGAAGACCAAATCCCGACCTCGGCGGCCACACTTTAATGGACAGAAAAATGCTGGAGGTCCATGAACTTACATTGAGGTACATGTTAAAGGAACACAAAAGCGAAACAATGACTTGGTTTAGATAGACAAACTGCACTCTGAGAACTCTAATACTATATGTTTCACTATCGAAAGTTCATTAATGGCGGAGAAAATCAAGGCTGAAGTTTTATTTTTAAATTTAGCGCCGATATCTGTGTGCGTGATGTCAAAAATTCCAAATGTATTTTTTGCATTTCCGCGACATTGGCTAGATGAAATTTTCTGCAACTTCGTATGCTAAGGTCTATGGCACCCACAGATGACAATGCACATAATTTTTATCGTTTAGAAGCTACGTAGGACTCAGTTTCTAGATTACTGGGCACAAGAATTTCTAGATTACTGTGGCGTTTTCTCTTTTTCACAACTTGTCCAAAGAGCCAACCAGAACAACACTTTCTGCTGCTAATACCCTCGATTTAGTACTCGCAACTCATCCCGATCATGTTTCTGATGTAACTGTATTACAAGGCTTGAGTGATCATTCTGTCGTAACTTTCGAACTCAAACTGTCACGGCCTAAATACAAAAATAAACTTGAAACCATCCAGGACTTCAAACGCGCCAATTTGGATGCAATAAACAGTGAACTGTCCGATTTTGTCGACACGTTTCTGGTAACTCTTGACAGTCGTGGCGTTCAAGGCAAATGGGATTTATTTGTAGAAAAGGCTAAAGCCTTACTTGACAGATATGTACCAATTCGCTCCATAACCTCAAACAAATCGGCACCATGGTATACTAATCACATAAAACGCCTGTCAAATAAAAAGAAACGTCTCTACAGATCGGCGAAACATTGTCCTTGTGCTAATCATTGGAACGCGCATAAACTAGTTTCAGATGAATATGTAGCTGTATTCACAAGGCAAAAAAAAACTTTTTTAAAAACACCCTGCCTTCCATGCTTCAAACTGATACTAAAAAATTCTGGCGCATCATCAATCCAAGAGACGACAACGCTATAGGCCTGATAGATGACGCAGGAAACGTTATACCTTCTGAACAGTGCGCATCTGTCCTTAACGATGTTTTTGTTCGCAATTTTTCATCATCGGCATGCGTTTTACCCCCAATCATGCAGTGTCATAATCCCTCGTCAATGCATCCATGTTAGCAACAACTTGTGGGTTTGGGCGAGTCGGTTCATGATGCGAATAAATAGAAGCAGCGCGAAAAAACGAACGACAAGAAACACACACAACAGCGCTAGTCCTGTTGTGTGTGTTTCTTGTCGTTCGTTTTTTCGCGCTGCTTCTATTTATTCGCAATGCATCCAATACCAATGGACCCGAGTGGCGTTGAGTGCCTAATCAATAAATTAAAGCTTTCTTCTCCCCCTGGCTGCGACACAATTAGCCCGAAGTTTCTGAAAAGCACGAGTGTTTTGCAGTTCTATCATATTATCCAAAATCTTTCGTTCTATTCCGGCGGAATGGAAGATAGGGAAAGGTGATGCCACTTCATAAATCGGGTAACAAGCACTCTCTATTTAATTACCGACCCATTTCACTCACCAGCATCCCATGTAAACTTCTCGAGCATATTGCCACGCGCGTTTCTTTTACTGTATTCGGTTTCCGCCCACAAAGACTATCAGCAGTACTCGGCGCAGACCGCGCCTTAGTGTTCCAGAAGCTTCTCGGTTGTAGTAGATTGTTTTGTTAAGATTGCATGCAAGATGCTAACACTCAAGATTATTCCAGAGCTTGCGCGACGACCAGTGATAAGGCTAGAATGTTCGACGTGTGATGTTTAAAAGCCGGCGCGCTCCAACGTTGATCAGTTGATCGACGGCCGACGCTCTGTTCGCCGCTATCAGTGCCAGTCAGGCCCGTAGCCAGGGGGCCCGCCCCCCCCCCCCCGAAATTCGGATGGAGGGGGGGTGTTTTCCTAAGAAAAAATAATAAAAATAGGTGGTTTTCAAGGTTTTCAACAAGTACCCCCCCCCCCCCCGAAAAAAAATTTCTGGCTACGGGCCTGGTGCCAGTGTGTATCGCTGTATTCTTACTTTCCGTTAACCGACCACAAGTTCAGCCAAATAAACAGTTTCATCTTGGATACGTCGCCTGCTGCCTTCGTTGATGTCACAACCACGTGACATCTGGTGGAGGTGCTGGTTCATTCATGTTCCGGACGCCCACGAGAAGCCGGGAACCAAGCCCGTAGCGCGAAGACCCCGAAGCCCCCCTTGCAGCAGCGGACTAGACGTAGGCAGAAAGGACTAGAGGCAAAGTACGGGCTGCTTCCCGAAAAAACCAGGCACCCACAAATCCCGACATCGACTACAGAGACGATGACCGACACCACGCAGCCCACGCCAATCCTTCTCCGGCAGCCCAAGGAGCCACCGACTTTCCGGGGATGATCACTTGAAGACCCAGAAAGCTGGCTGGAGACCTACAACGAGTCGCTGCCTTCAACAGCTGGGACACCGAAGAAAAACTCCGCCACGTCTACTTCTACCTAGAAGATGCGGCGAGGGCGTGGTTCGAGAACAGAGATTCAGCGCTTCAAACCTGGGATATCTTTCGGACGACGTTCCTAGGCACCTTCACGAGCGTCGTCCGCAACGAACGTGCTGCAACTATCCTGGAGACACGTGTGCAGCTTCCTAATGAAAACATTGCGATCTACACGGAGGAGATGACCCGCTTGTTTCGCCACGCCGACCCCAACATGACCGAAGAGAAGAAAGTGAGCTTCCTTATGAGGGGTGTCAAGCAAGAATTCTTCGCCGGATCGATCAGGAACTCGCCGAAGACGGTCGCCGAATTCGCATCCGAAGCCTCGACCATCGAGAAAACGCTCGAGATGCGGACACGACAATACAACCGCAGCTTCTCGGCTACAAGATACGCGGACGTCCAAGTGCTAGGAACGACCGACCTGCGTGAGACGATCCGAGCAATCCGTGCAAGAGGAGCTGCGAAAATTTTTACCTTCAGCGCAGCCCCAAGTGGATCCCATCGCTGACGTAGTACGACAAGAGATTCAGCAATCACTGGGAGTTCCTCAGCTTCGAGAGCCGCAGCTGCAAGGCATGAGCTATGCTGCTGCAGCCCGCCGTCACGCTCCTCCTCCAAGCCCACGCCAAGACCCATCGCCACAGTATCGTCGCCTGACACCACCGCCACCGCCATCGATGCCATACCGCCCACCTGCCGGCCAGCGCAACGCTCCGAGGAAGACCGACATTTGGCGCGCCCCTGACCACCATCTACTCAGCTACCATTGCGGAGAAGCTGGTCATACTTACCACCGCTACCAGTACCGCCACATGGGACTTCGTGGTTTCGCCATCGACGCGCCGCGTCCACAGCGGGGTGAACGACCTCGCGACATCGCAGACTACCTCACAAGAGCGCAGTGGACACCCCGACGACAGTCCCGATCGCCGTCGCCGGGACGCTACATGTCACCAGAGCGCCTCCAGTACACTGGCCCTACTCGGGGCCGTTCCGCGAGCCCATATCCGGAAAACTAAGGGCAGCAACCGATGGAGGCGCGGTTGCTGTACGACGAACTACCGAAGATCCTCCGCCGCCGACGACGACGCCTCGACAGAGTCTTAAGAGCACGCCGCAAGCCGATCGGAGCCCAGACGACGCAAGTTCGCGACCGGAGGAAGACCTGACGACACCAGGTCGAAGCCGCGGAACAAGCCGACGAAGCCGTGATCCGACGCCGCGACCAAACCGTAACGCAAGACGACGAACTAGTGACCTGGACATCCTTATCGACGGCCACAATGTCACCGCTCTCGTCGATACTGGGGCCGACTATTCCGTCGTCAGTGGGCCGTTCGCCGCGAAGTTGAGAAAAGTTAAAGGGACCCTGAAACTGTTTTGACGATTTTGTACACACACATTGAGCCAGTAGACCAAGTCGTAAGGCTCATTTACAGACTAATTTAAGCTCTCTGCGTACACTGTGTAATTGATTACAACGCTATAAAGCTGCGAATCGCTGCAGATCACAGCGGCTCAGCCCAACGCGTTTTCAACCGCCCCTCCCGAGGACGACACGCAGTCTGCGCACGATCTGATTGGCTGCGGTGTGCGCGCACGAAAAATTGGCTGGTAGGGTGGCGGCACCTGTCGGAGCAGATATCAACCATTCCGCGATGTTTCTGTTGCCAGACGGCGTGCGTGCTGCCGGGCGCACTGGGCTATGGCCTCCGAAATTGCACGCAACCTGTCGGCGTGCAATCTCGGAGGTCATCGCTGGGCGAAGCTCAAATCGTCGAGTGTGCTCCGTGAGCTCTGCGATCGCCAGCGATGCCAGCGTGTCTCATGAGTTGAGGAGGCAAGGCAGGGGTAAGAAGGAGGGTATGCTATAATTGGCCGTAGCCGCCTTGGTACACGGCGTGCAGCGAAATTTGTGGTGCCAATGGTTCGATGATGCTCTAGCCTAAACGCTGACAAAGCTTCAAATAACCGTTTCAGGGTCCCTTTAAGACTGCGTGGGAAGGAGCCGAAATTCGGACCGCTGGAGGACATTTAATAACACCTGCTGGGGTCTGTACAGCAAGAGTCACTATCAATAATCGGACTTACCCTGCGAGTTTTGTAATCCTGCAACAGTGCTCCAGGGATGTGATACTTGGGATGGACTTCCTAAGTCAACATGGCGCCGTGATCGACCAGATCTGATTCTCTTATTTATTCAGGTCTGAATCAATAACATTAACCTCAGAAAACGCACTGCCGCCCCACACGACGCCAGCGACCCATGCTTTAAATCCGATTGAAGAGCAGGTCACCGTTCCGCCTTTTTCCAGCGTCATCATTTCCGTCGGCCCCGAAGAACCGACAGACTTCGAAGGCGTCATCGAGGGTGACCAACACCTGCTCGAGAACCGCCAGATTTGCGTCGCGAGAGGCATCGCCGAGTTGCGTGATGGCAAAGCAAAGGTATTGCTGACAAACTTCAGCCACGAATATAGGCACCTTAACATTGGTACGACGGTCGCCTACATCGAGAAGTTCGTGGACACCAGCAATGCTTTCGCCCTCTCCGATGCCACCGAACCTGCTTCGACGAATCAGCATCCCCACACAGATTTCAACGTCAACCCGAGCTTCCCGAAGAACAAGCAAGATCAGCTCAAAAGTCTGCTCTTGAAATTTAAGGACTACTTCTCGTCGTCGTCAAGAATTCGACAGACCCCGATCGCGAAACACCGCATCATAACAGAGGAAAATGCGAGACCACTCCGCCAGAGCCCGTACCGAGTTTCAACGCGAGAACGCGAGGCCGTAAAGCAACAAGTCGACGAAATGCTATGCGACGACATCATCCAGCCTTCCAAGAGTCCTTGGGCGTCACCCGTAGTGTTAGTGAAGAAGAAGGACGGCACCCTGCGTTTCTGCGTCGATTATCGCCGCCTCAACAAGATCACGAAGAAGGACGTGTATCCTCTCCCACGTAAAGACGACGCCGTGGATCGACTCCACAGCGCGCAGTACTTCTCGTCGATAGCCCTCAAGACCGGCTATTGGCAAACCGAGGTCGACGAGAGAGACCGAGAGAAGACTGCCTTCATCACACCAGACGGCCTCTTCGAGTTCAAGGTCATGCCCTACGGTCTTTGCTCGGCACCTGCGACGTTCCAACGTGTTATGGACACTGTACTGGCCGGCTTGAAGTGGCAGACCTGCCTTGTGTACTTGGACGACGTCGTTGTGTTTTCCATCAAACTTCGACGAACATCTCCGGCGCCTTCAAGCTGTACTTCAAGCAATCAAGGCCTCAGGACTCACCCTGAAGCCAGAAAAGTGCCGCTTCGCATACGAGGAACTTCTGTTCTTGGGTCACGTCATCAGCAAGTCTGGAGTTCGCCCCGACCCACGCAAAACAGCTGCCATCGCTGCCTTCCCGCCGCCCACCGACAAGAAAGCCATACGCCGATTTCTCGGCTTGTGCGCCTATTATAGACGCTTCGTCAAGAAATTTTCCCGCATCGCCGAGCCACTAGCTCAGCTCACGAAAAACGACATGGTATTCAAGTGGGGAGCGGTGCAAGTCGAAGCATTTCGACGAACACGCCGACACAGAAATCCACACCGACGCAAGCAGCGTAGGACTCGGCACCGTTCTTGTCCAGAGAGCTTCCGGCGTGGAAATGGTTATCAGTCATGCAAGCCGGTCGCTATCCAAGGCAGAAGCCAACTATTCCACAACAGAAAAGGAGTGCCTTGCCATCACCTGGGCAACGTCAGAGTTTCGCCCCTACCTCTACGGCAGGCCCTTCAAGGTTGTGAGCGACCACCACGCCTTGTGTTGGCTAGCTAACCTGAAGGACCCTTCAGGTCGTCTCGCAAGATGGAGTCTCAGACTTCAAGAATTCGACGTTACCGTCGTTTACAAGTCCGGACGAAAACACTCTGACGCCGACTGCTTGTCTCGCGCCCCCCGTCGACCCGCCGCCGCAGGATGACCATTAGGATGACTTCTTCTTGGGAACCATAAGTGCCGATGACTTCGCCGAACGACAGCGAGCCGAACCGGAACTCAGAGGCCTTGTGGAGTACCTCGAAGGCAAGACCGCCATTATTCCAAAGGCATTCAAGCCAGGACTCGCGTCGGTTTTCTTGCGAAACGGCGTGGAATTTCCGGTGCTCACCACTATTGCGCCTCTCATAATCATATCATGGTTTCCGGATGTCAGACCCAAGATATTAATATGAAAAATGTTGACTGTAACATTTTCGGTTCTTATCACGGGGTGTTGTGTTTGCGCTACGAAACTGTCGTTTACATTATTGTATTGCGGACTCCTTGTGCTATGGAGAAGTAAATTACATGTGAGATTAACATGCGTTTTCAATTCAGGATTTTTGTTTTCCGATAAACGTATTGCACAGGATACTAGAGTTTAGAAGCACTCATGTATTGGTCAAGTGACAACCCCTCCCCCTTTTTTTTGCGGGGAGAGAGGGGGTAGGCAAAAATATTTGGGGGGGGGGGGGGGGAGGGGGGGCACCACCCTGATCTGCAGTAAGAGCCAGGTAGGCACATGTGGTCGAGTATCATTTTGTGTTCTGTATGCCATGGCAACAAAAAAAAATCGGGGGGGGGGGGGGATGCCACCCCCCTGGCTACGCCAATGGCCGGCGAGGGGGGGGGGGAGGGGTGAGTATGTGTCTCACATTGCATGTTATTAGCAGTTGTGCTCATGTAGCAGTAACCGTTGCAACAGTATAAAATAACGACCCTCTCCTTTCAGGATCCACTGTTCAGCAAGGAGATTGCGGAATGAACAAATGACATATTGATTGAAGAAACATGATTGTACGTGCATCAAGAGAGGGTTTTACTGCAGATCCCGACCACCTGCTTATGTAAATTTGTGCTAAACACAGGTGAAAGCAAGGAAAACACTGATTACCGGCGGCCTTCTATCAGCTCAAGCAATCCCTGAATCAATATTCATAAAGGTAGTCAATAAAGTTATGTGTATTCATGACGATCACGCTAACTTTTGCTCCGTCTGCTTTGAAGGTGTGAGAGAAATAAAATATGAATTCTTTTTGAATGGTGCACGTAGTTTTTTTTTTTCAGACAATTCCTCATACAGAGCAGTTTTTGTACAATGCTTGTTTTGGTTCTCTTCATGAATTTTTTTTATACGTAACCTTTCGCTTAGGTACACAGTCCTGTACACCTTCACAAGCCGTGTTTTACAGCGCATGCTCAGGAAAATTGAACAGTGCCCTTATGTTACACTATCATGAAGAATTTTGTGTTTTGCGCCCACGCAAAAAAAAAACCTTTTGTTTTTTAATGCAATAAACTGTGATATTATGGACAGAGGGGCTTCCCTTGGTCACACTATTCTGTAGTTGCCTATTGAACCATTAAAAAGCATATCACTTGAACAAAGTAAAGACAGTGCATTTGGGTTTCAGCAAAGGAAAAAGCCGGATGAGTTGCACGTGTATATAATTGTTATATATGCTCCGCGTATGTGTTTGTTGTTTGAGTGAGTTAGTAGCATTACAGAAATGCAGACATTCCACGCACAGCCCGAGCAACAAAAGTAAAAGACTGACATTCACCCTCTTTTTGGCTGCTGTCTGGGTTTCATCGTCCTGCTTATGCGCAAAGTGCCAGCAGGTATGGTATGCCGCACACGTGAGTATACTTAGGGAGAATCACGATTCTGATCACCTATTATTTGCAGGGGGCTCCACTCAGTATAATCACTCTACCCGAGCTCCACCAACGCAAATGTCGCCGAACAAAGGGTATGTGCCTCTTTTTTCTTTCGATCTTCTTTCTGCGACACATTCCGGACCAGTCACTACGCGCATGATCGGCCCAGCCAAGTGTCGCCTAGCGACGGAAGCGTGGCCCTTCCTTTAGCGATTCTTTCTGTCCACGCCTAATCTTTCGTACTTGTTTCTGCGGTATTAATTATGCAGCGTACAAATATGTACACAGAGTTATGAGAACTTTCACGGAGGATGTCATGTGGCCTGCGCTTTTCTGAATGCACACGCTGAAGCTTTGGAATAATTCTGGAGCATGTCTGCTTAGAGCACGGCAATTGCGGTGTCCGTGGCAAGAAATGTACGTTTCCCTTATCCCACAAAAAACAGAAAACAATGTCCTTTGGAGTTGGCTTAGAGCTTGCATGCATCAAACGTCACACCTTCGACCCCAAGCATCTAGTCGTTCAAATGTGGTCTGCCCCTAAACCGATAATGAAGAAGATCAGCTGGCTGACAGATATTCTTAACAATGAGTTGTGCCATGTGTGTCAGACAAATATCTCCTCTTGATCCAATTACGTAGAAGTTTAAACATTTAAATTTGCATCTCTCGAATAAACAACGTTTCGGCTCTTGATATGCGCTGTGAGTATTATTGCATTTTTTGCGCATGCGTACATTTACATTTACTGCGTGATTTTCTGATAATAATGATATAGCCAGCAATAATGATATTATTTCGCATTCGTGTATAATATACCCATAAGTATTAGCCGGCTGCTTATCAAGTGATAATTTTAAACACTTCTTTGGGTTTTGCGGGATGTACGCAAAACTGACTTAACGCTGTGTATGGCGAGCGGTTTGTATATCTATTTTGACTACTCTTCGCCGCGAGGAGCGATGTTAATTCTCCGCGCACTTATTTTCTTCCTTGAGCAGCTTCCCTAATTTGTCAACTTCACGCTTTGTCAGTATGCCCGTTTTTCATTGATGTTCCGACATTTGTAGGTGAACAAAATGGCAAATAGCCCTCTAAGAAATAGACGACTGGTATTTATTATCACATAACACATAGTTTGATACGCACGAATTACACAGTAAATTGAAGTGCACGAGCAGGAGAAAAATAATTCAAGTGTTATATTCACGCCGACCTAATGCTTAAACTGCAAGAAGTTAGACCAAGAGAGGATAGCCTGACACAAATATGATACTGTTATATAATCCCTGGTCTTCATTGATACTGATGGGTCGACCACATTTTAATAATCGCGATTGAGGCATCATTACTGTAGTGCATGCTAACTCCGAGCCGCCTCGAATATGTGAATGTTTTTTTTTTTGGCTCCCTCTTCTAATGAGCGAAGGGGACGCGTTTGGCCTTCGTCACCGCCATTGTCACATTCTATAAGCAGCCATGTACTTGAACTATTGCAATGCGCCAGCGCGTGTGTTACGAGAAGTTACCTTCCATGTTACCTCCATGTGACGTCTTCCGCAAAGGTTCGCATTTCATAGCGTACATATACGGTGCATTAAAACCGCACAAGGAAGCGCGAAAAAGCGCGAGGCACGCGCAGCAACAAGTGTGAAAGAGTGGAAAGCCATGCTTCCGTCGCTGCGGCACACCTGGCTGATGAAAGCAAGCGATTAGCGTAACCTCCTGGAATGCGTCGAGGAAAGAAGAGCGAAGGAAAGAAGAGACACTGAGCGGGAGCCGTATGAAATCTCCTGCAAGCCATTTTGTGTGAACAGTATACACCGCTTACTGTACAACGTAACCTCTATTTTAACGTGAGAACGCTCGATATTGTGAGCGGGTACTAAAGGTTGCTTCCGTGACGTCTGCGTTAAAAGTAAATTTGTGCGTTTTTAATAGAAGTTAATTTTGCAAAGGTTACTAGATGACTTCTATTTATAGGTGCACAAATTTGTGAAATTGTGCACGTGCTTGTCGTGCACGAAGGCGTAGCTTTATTCATTATTTTCTTATAGAACGAAGCGTGGCTGTGCAAAGTTGTTTTGTGCTTCTTACGAAGTCTTCCGAGTGCGCATGCCGAGGCGCCGTATGTGGGTGGAGCCTGCCGCTGATTGCTCGTTCGCCCCATGTGTCTCGAAACGTCGCACGCCGCATGCCCGGTCATCCGACACCGCACGTCGCATCGCATGCAAAATCGTACCGACAAAGGCTGTCCCCCACCGTGGCGGGAGGGTCACTGCATGAGCGGGAGGGGTAGAGTATGCAAACGATGCGGTGCATATGCCTGTTTGTCACAGTTTGGGGGCCACGAGACAAAGGTCGCCGCTACTGAGTGCGTCGAACAGGTTTGTTCTTCGTCCCTCTGTCAAGAACGGACCCCTCGAGAACTGTGGACTGTGCGTCTGCTCCGAGTTCGTCTGAGAGGGTGCAGCATTGAAGATACTGAAAATTCATCTTGTATTCCGTTTTGGAAATTATCTTATTTTGTAATGTTTGGGTCGTCTGCATATGAGGAAGGAATACTTCGACTTCAAGTTTTACTTTCCTCCTCCTCATAGAAGCAGACATTGAGATAGTTCTTTGTTTACTTGTTTGTTTTTCTTAATATTTAGAAAGATAACAGTTAGCGCTCGAAGTGAGTTTACCGTTAGCGAGCTGTTTGAACAAAGAAGAAGGCTGAGTAAGAGCCTCTGTGTAAGATACCTTCTGGAGTGTTTGGCATTACGTGTTAGTATGCGCGTCATTGTCGGTATTACTTTTCTGGGTTTTTTTTTGTTTTTGTTTTTTTTACGCGTGAGTTTGATTTTCAGTTTTCTTATTTAGTTAGCGTGCATTGAGCCAACGAGTTTAGCTTAAAGGCTAACTTTAGCGGATGTTCCGAACGCTTGCGAGTAGCCCCAAGGCGCACGTCTGAGAAGCAGTGCTTTTGTCTGGGCAAGTTGGTGCGACATTTGCTAAAATAAAACAGCACGAAAGACGGGACGAAAAACACAGTACGACAGGACCAGTGCTGAACTACCGACTGAGATTTATTTGATGAAAGTGCCTTTTTATAGTGTCACATGTCACGCACAAAACCAATAATAGCAACATTAAGAACGCTATCTTTTAACAACCCTGAACCGACGTACAAATATAACAAAACCAGACCCCGCTCAGAGATTATACAGTCGCGCATGGCAAATGTCAAATCACACTAAAAAACACATTATCACCGTTTTAGATGGGGCATCTCTATAGTGAAAATTTCATACCTGCCAACTCTCCCGAATCGTCCGGGAGACTCCCGAATTTTGACCTAATCTCCCGATTGTATACGAATGCTATCTCGGATCTCCCGAAAAGTGGCCGCCACAGCAGAGGCGCTTTTTTTTTTTTTAATCACGCGAGCACGTCAGCCTTTCCTGCTGGGACAGTTGCGGTGCTGCGAAAGAGCACTCGCCAGTACACTTCTAGTTCATTGTAACTATATCGTAGAATACCGCTAAGTATATTCTAGGCACTATAGTACCGCGCGTCTGGGCGAAGGCCGGCGGCCGCGAGACGCGCTCGCCACCGTACCAAAAGAAGGCGAGGGAAAAGGTACCACAACTTTTGAGTCTGTCTGTTTTGGCACCCGCATTTTGTACGCTAGGCCTACGCCGCCTGCCTAGGCGAGTTGTGTTTGTTACGTGGTTTTAGGGGTTGCGTGTTTCCCCAAATTCAGTTGGAAGGTAGATGGCGGTGTCAGAAGCAACGAAGTACTTGCAAGTGTTTCTGGACTCGTACACATCTGAGTTTCCGTGCTTTGTGGCTCCGTGGACAGATGACAAGTACGAATTCTGTAGCACGTGCGCCTGTGATGTGAGCGTTTCGCACGGAGGCAAGGCCGACGACATAAAGGTGCACATCGCTTCTCAGAAGCATCAGAACTACGTTCGTGGGGCGGAAGGGCGGGGCAACATCCGAAGTTTCTTCAAAAGAGCTGCGAAGACAGTGCGATCCGCGCAGAATGCCTATTCACTGGATTTCTTGTGGAACACAACTTGCCGCTAAGCGTTAGTGATCACGCTGAACCGTTGTTTCGGAAAATGTTCCCGAAGTGCGAGGACGCGAAACGGTGCGTGTGCGGACGTACGAAAACAACTGCCATCGTCGGGGAAATGGCTGCAGATGCCGAAAACACAATGGTGGAGGCTCTGAAACGCCGTGCTTTCGCAATCGCAGTGGACGGACGCGACGACAGCGGGTCGCAAATGTCTCAGTTTCAGTAATTTCCGATATGCAACCTCCCCCCCCCCCCCCCCCCCCCGCTGCGGTTTCCCGAATTTTCAAGCTGTGAAGTTGGCAGGTGTGAAATTTTATGACTTTGTTGGAATTATATCTTCAGTCGACTGTTGTAATCTTTGAGAACAAGCATTACGTTCAAAGAAGTGGTATATGCATTTGGTCTCCCGTCGCACCCATTTTCGTGCAACATATTTCTGTGAGGTGTACATCACGAGGTTCAGGCTAATCTTTCTGACTCAAGAGCAGAAAAAATTTTATTGCGATAGCAATTTTATGGACACTCTCGGCTGCTTTTTGCCGTCGCCGTCGGCGTCATGCTCCCTATATATATATGTCTATATATATATATATATAAAAGCCACGAAGAAAAATAATTCAGAAAAATACTTTCTGACGCGCGGAATCGAACGGGCGACCTCTCGCTCCGCAGCGCTAACCGCTACGCCACAGGAGCGCACATGCTACAGCATACTAACGGCGAGCTATTTATATACACCATTCGCCGCTAGCAGCACGCAGATCTCGGGGGGGGGGAATATCAGCGTGTTCTCTGCCGTACCAGCGAGATGGCGAAAAATGCGCGCTCGGCGCCTCACTCGTTGCGACGCGTTGGCTCTCCAACACCCCGACTTGCACGGGCGTAGTCGCCATTGCCAGGGTGCGCGCGCGCGCTTATCTTGGGGTGGGGGGGGTGGGGGGCAGTTTGACGCCGTGTGCTCTCGCCGGGAAGATTGCGTTTCGGTTACAGAGCGCACAAAGGTCACTTCACTCGCTGCAGCCGTTTCCGAAAGAAGCGCGCTGTTCCAACACAGGGAACTAATAACTGTGACACTTGTTAGTTGGCGCTCATCCTGTGTATACCTGTGCGTATGTTTCGTGCGTCCTTCGCGCTTGAGCAGTGCGCTCCAAGTTTCTTTCAATCTGCTTGCCGTTCTTCACTTGAAATGCCAATATGTTGCTATCGCATTCATTGCTTCGCCTTTGCGGCGAAACTGTGACTTTTTTAGGTACGCGGATGATTTTTATTGCGATAGCAATTATATGGACACTCGCGGCTGGTTTTCGCCGTCGGCGTCGGCGTCGGCGTCCGCGTCGGCATCGGCGTCATTTGCCGTATATGTATATGTATATATATAACCGGGCCCGCCCGTCGTTCGTGAGCGTGAAAAGACGCGGGGGGGGGGGGGGGGGGGGTCCCTCGAGCGACCTTCGATTTTACGAGCGGGGGCGCGCGCGTTATCTCCCCTTCTCGGCGGCCGACAGCGGGCGGGGGGGGGGGGGGGGGGGGCGACGTTCGATTTTACGAGCGCGGGCGCGGGCGCGCGCTTTATCTCCCCTTCTCATCTCCCCTTCTCGGCGGCCGGGCCGGCGTACCCTTCTACGTGCTGCGCTCTCAACGCGAAGAGAATTCTCTTAAACAAGCGTTTTCTAGAGTTGCGTGAGATCGGATCCAAAAAGAGTTAGCTGCCAGCCTCACTTCGTATAACATTACAATTTTTTGCTATCGCATTCATTGCTTCACCCTTGCGGTGAAACTGTGACTTTTTTAGTTGTACTGAAAGATGTTCCTAATTCTGCTCTTGACGACTGTATTGATGGTGTGATCAACACTTTTGAGCTGTACGGCAGTGGGCTACGTTTTACTTATGAGAAACCAGAGAATGACGTCATTCAGGTCCTAGATGTACGCCTGCATTTTCATGAAGCTCGTGTTTGCTGGATTTACAATCCGCGCTCTGCGAAAGGATATCTACCGTATGATAGTGCCCATTCCAAAACTATCAAAAGAGGGATCGCCGTCACCTGTCTCGGAGCATCATTAAAAAAGCCCTGAACCCACTATGTGCAATCAGGGTTTTCCTCCCAAATCACGCGTCTCTTTTGTTCAGGATACCCGGCATCAACAATTACTTCCGTGTGTGAGCAGTTGCTGCAGACAATAAAACACCCTCAGGGAAGGCGCAACAAAAAGGAAAAGAAGAGAGTACAGGCAATTCCGTACTTACATAGAGTATCGCACAACATAAAAAAAGTACCATCAAGATACGGAGTCAATGTCGTTTTCTCTGCCCCTCAGAAGTTGTCTAAAATTTGTTCCCTAGCAGACAGGGTGCCCGAGTTGTGTGAGAAGAAGCACAGGAGCAAGTACACTGACTGCCGGTCTCAGGTCGTGTATGAAATTCCGCTCAGTTGTGGACGGAAATACATCGGCCGAACAGGCCGATGTTTTAATGATAGAGCAAGAGAACACAGGCTGAATGTGCAAAACAAATCGGGAGGGCACCTGGCAGACCACTGCCGCAGGTGTGGTTGTGCACCAGTTTCAGAAGAGCAGGTTTTTAAAAAGAACGAACAACAAATTGGAGAGGGAAATAATGGAGGCGTTTCTCATCAACAAAGCTGGTGACCAGTGTGTTAGTGAGCCTTCAATAATTTTGTCCAAAGACGAGATGGCGTTCTTGGAAGGTCATGATCATCTCTTGACAGAGCACCTTCGTCCTTACGGTTTTTCTGCTAATCATCATCTTAACCAGCTGCCAAGTTTTAGTCGCCATAATAACTGCTTTCTGAGCTGACTGGGAGGAGCATGCGCAGTTCGTGGCCTCACGAGAGCTGGATGTGTGCTCGAACATGTAAAACGGTGATAATATGTTTTTTTAGTGTGATTTGACATTTGCCATGCGCGTCTCTATAATCTCTGAGCGGGGCCTGGTTTTGTTATATCTGTACGTCGGTTCAGGGTTTGTAAAAAGATAGCGTTCTGATTGTTGATATTACTGGTTTTGTGCGTGTGGCGTCCTCATGGTGGTGACATGTGACACTATAAAAAAGCACTTTCATCAAATAAATCTCAGTTGGTAGTTCAGCACTGGTCCTGTCGTACTGTGTCTTTCGTCCGGCCTTTCGTGCTGTTTTATTTTCGCAAATGTCTGAGAAGCGTTAAGAGCTATAGTCGTAGTTTTGGGGGCAAAATTGAGTCATCTTCAGCAACTTCGGTCGTCCGCAATCTGCCTATGTCATTTGAGAATCACTCACGAAGCAATTCTGATTGGTTTTGGGCAGTGTCACGCAGTGACACTTAGCTGAAGGTTCATCCGCACTTCGGTATTCTTCCTAAGATACGTTGCTCGTGAATTTTATTAGCCTAGCTCAATCTCGAGGAAATGTTTTCTTTTCTGCTGGTCTGGCGATTTGATCAGCATTTGGAGGGCGCTTGCTTTGGCCGGAGTGGTTTGTCTTTGTGTTCGACTCTGTCGTTCCAGTGAACCGCTGCTGAGCCATGAGGGTCGCTACAGGTGCGTCACTACAGGGTCAATACAGCGGAAAGGCCACAGTTGACAACAGTCAACCAGCATCCCATCAACCGATCTGCGTTTGACAGCTCGAACTCTGGATGCATTGTCTTGCGGCGGGGGTGCTGTTGTGCCAGAGATTTCCCCCCCCCTCTTTGTCCAACACCTGCGACCGGACAAACACCGGCGATCATGGCAAGGACCCACCGGCCTGGAGATGAGCACAGCACTTCACCCACCTGCAGGGATTTGCACCCGTCACCTGAGCCACCTGCATGGCTTTGCGCTCGTCACGTCACCCACCTGAAGGGTGGTGCACACGGCACCTCACCCGCATACCTCTTTTAAGACCGTGCCGGTCCATTGTTAAGAGGAGTCACCCCAGCCGACGTGGTCGTGCTGGCAGGCCCATGTACTGCGATAACATGCTATTAACCTGATAAACATTGTTATTGTTATCGAAACGATGGTCTTCTGCTCTGCTCCTGGACGAAAAGGCAGCTCGTCGGCTGCATCGGCTCGCCTACCTCCTAAAGTCCCTAGATAAAGGATCCGTTGGTGGGCTAGTTGGTACATGTCTTGATATATGCTGAACGACAGCGCCAGTCTATGTCGTTCATGTGTCTTCTGTTGTCTTCGTTTCCTTGTGCTGCACATACTCAGTATATATCCCTAGATAAACTAAAGTAGAGCCAACCGCGCCCCTTCGCCTCTGCCTCCTCTCCCAGCATGCTGCAGCGCAAGGAAACGAAGACAACAGAAGACACATGAACGACAGCGCCAGTCTATGTCGTTCATGTGTCTTCTGTTGTCTTCGTTTCCTTGCGCTGCACATACTCAGTATATATCCCTAGATAAACTAAAGTAGAGCCAACCGCGCCCCTTCGCCTCTGCCTCCTCTCCCAGCAGCTGCAGCAGCGCCTCTATGGTGTCCGCCAGGAAACTGGTGGTGGTGGTGGTGGTGGTTCGAAGAAGGAAAAGGCGCCTAATTTCTGCAGCCCAGTCGGGAGCACGGCGCAGCGCCTGCGGGATAGGGGGGATGGGATGACAGTGGATAGAAGAAAAAGGTTAGGGATGTAGTGGCGCAGAGCTCTCCAGCACGAACAGCAGCAGTCCGGCAGCAAGGATAGGGGTGGCAAGGGTCCCGGTCTCAGCGGTAGGCCGCGATTCCCGTCTCGTCCAGGAACTCCGCCAGGCTCCGCAGCGCTGGTAGATGGGGACGAGATGGGTAGAGGAGGTGTTCCAGAGTGGTGGAAGGAAGGCCCAGTCTCCGGTAGGCCGTGGTGACCTTCGAGCGTTCCTGTGCCAGTCCGGGGCAGGCACAAAGGAGGTGCTCAAGGGTCTCGGGGTCGCCGCAGCGGCTGCAGGCTGGGGAGGCGCAGCGACCCTTCAGGTGGCGGCGGGCTGCAGTCCACACGTAGCCGGTCCGCAGTCGCAGCAGGGATGATCGTTCCCTCCTGGTGAGGCCCGTCTCTGGAAGAAGCTTTGGTCCCTGCCCGTTGGCCACCCTCCGGTCCGGGTGGACTGTGACGAGGAGCTTCTTGAGGCGGGCCTGCGAGTAGTCCCTGGCCGCGTCGGCCTGGGTGATGGGGGTACCTGGCTGGTGTGCTGCCTTGGCCAGTGTGTCCGCCTCCTCGTTGCCAGCTATGCCCACGTGAGAGGGCAGCCAGTGGAAGGAGACGGACGCCCCGGATGCCGCCAGGGCCCGGAACTTGGTTGCCAGGAGGTTCCCTGTTAGCCCGGCGCGGCGATGGTTGGCCAGCGTCTGTAGTGCCGCCTTGCTGTCGCAGAGGACCGCAATCGGCTCAGCAGGGATGTCCTCAGCCAGCAGGTCCGCCGCCAGGTGAAGTCCGGCCAGTTCCGCGGCCGTGGAGGTCGCCGGGAAGGGCAGCCGACACTGCCTGCTGATGGCCTTGGACGGGATGACGCATGCCGCCGCTGCAGTCCCGTCTGGCATGACGGATCCATCGGTGAAGATCTGTAGTCACCCTTGCAGTTGCTCCTGGAGCTTGGAGGCGACGGCCTGCTGCAGTGCTGCCGCAGGGGTTCGGCGCTTGGTGGCCCTTTCCAAGGACAGGTGGACCTCAGGTGGCCGGTGATGGGGCGGTGGAAGGGCCATCTGGTGGATCCGGGACTGGTGGATCCGGGACCATCTGGTGGTAGAGTTGACAGAGTCCGCCCATCCGCGACCTTGGCTGGCTGCGAAGGCGCTCCAGGAGCGTCCTGCCGTCGGCGGCGCGGTGAAGGCGGTCGATGTGCCCCAACGCACGTTGGAGCATGCGTAGGGACAGGGGCCACTCGCCTGCCTAGGCGAGGGTCGCTGCGATGGGGGGCGCACTTGGGGAGCCCCAGGATGGCCCTCAGCGCTCTCCTGTGAAGTCCCTCCAGGCGGAGTCTCCTGGCCGGTGTCAGGGTCACCAGCGGAAAGGCGTACAGCAGGACCGAGGACGCCGCGGCCTGGTTGAGACGTAGTGCCCACTTGGTGGAGCAGCCTCGGCCACGCTGCTGCAGCTTGCTGATGGCTCCCTGGACACGTGTGACCTGTGTGGCGGCGGCCTTGGCAGCTGGGATCCAGGTGAGCCGGTGGTCGATGGTGAGCCCCAGGTACTTCACCGTCGACTTCCATGGCAGGTGGCGGTTGCCGACCCTCAGCCGTTTCACGTAGACCCGTGCCGCAGCCAGGGGGTGGATCAGCAGGGCCTCAGTCTTGGTGGCGGAGACCTTGAGTCCGATGCCTCCGAGGTAGGTGATCACTGCGTCCAGTGCCGCCTGCAGTGATCTCCTGATGGCTGGAATGGACTGTCTTGGTCCCCGGGCCCAGAGTGCCACGTCGTCGGCGTAGACGGAGCAGCAGGCCGGGAACCTGGTGCTTGTCGGGAGAGAAGCTGGAAGTCCCGCCATCGCCAGGTTGAAGAGGAAGGGGCTCAGCACAGAACCCTGTGGTACACCTGCAGTGATGTCCCTGGGTCGGCTGGTCTCCCGTCCAACACGGACCCGGAAGGTCCTTCCGGACTGGAAGGCGGTCACGAAGCATCGGAGGCACCCGCTGATGCCAAGTCGGTCCAGGGCCGCCTCGACGACCACGTGTGGGAGTCCGTCGAAGGCGCTCTCCACATCCAGCAGCAGGAGCATGGCGATGTCCCCGCAGCTCTTGGCATCCTCGAGGGTGGCGACTACGTCCGAGATGGAGTCCGCTGTGCACCGGTTCCGTCTGAAGCCTGTCTGCTGTTCAGGGAAGAAGTCCAGTTGGTCGGCGATCCACTCCAGTCGCTCCAGGGCCACCTTCTCCATCACCTTGCAGGGTGCCGAGGTGAGAGAGACTGGCCTGTACGAGGAGAGGGTCGTGGCTTTCTTCCGGGGCTTCAGGATTGGCGCGACGACCGCAGTCCGCCAGGACTCCGGTAGGACCCCCGGAGCTCCAGACGTCGTTGTAGTACTCCAGTAGTCGTTGACGGCCGGTTCCGTCCAGGTTGCGGAGCATCTGGAAGGTGATGCCGTCGGCTCCTGGAGCACTTCGTCGCTTGGATCCCCTCGAGGGCAGCCTGCAGCTCGTGCATCCGGATGGGCTCGCTGCACAGTTCCTGAACCTGCACGGCTATCCACCCGGGATGGTGGCAGGAGGCAGGGCACTGGAGAGCAGCAGGTGGTGGTGCGGCGGGCAGCTGGGCGATGTCCCTGGCAGCAAACTGGTCAGCCAGCTGTTCCGCCAGGTCCGCAGCCTGGATGGTGAGGTGGACAGCCAAGGATAGCACTTGGTTGAAGGCCCGTGGCACCATCAGCAGGCACTTGAGCAGACGCCAGGCTCGGGTCCCGTCACGTGATCGGTCGATGGAGACGCAGACGCTCACCCAGCCCTGGTTCCTGCGTCTGTCTGCGCGGCGTCTGCAGACGGCGTCGACCTTCCGGAACACTGTCCAGAATTCCGGTTGTGCCCTTTTCAGGGCCTGACGTTCTGCTCGCCTCCTCGCTGCCCTCAAAGCTAGGTGCTGGATGTCCGGGGCAGGCTTCCCCTGTGGGACCTTGGCGACGACCATTGCCGCCCTTGCGTTGTCAGCCACCAGTTGCAAGAGGTCCGTGCCGCCTGTGTCCTGCTTGAACAGCTGTCGGTAGACCCGCCAGTCCACCACGCGGTACTCCCGGTCACGGGGGGACCTTGCCTCGGAATGGGGTCAGCAGGATGGGCCGGTGGTCCGAGCCCCAGGTGTCCGGAAACGGCGACCAGGCGTACCGGCATCCCTCCGTGGCCACGCTGAGGTCGATGGCTGTGCTGGTGGCCTGGGCTCCACGACGGAGGTAGGGAAACTGCCGAAAGCACGGCCGGCCGTGGCGAAAGGCATACCCTTTCACAGGCATACCCTCTCCCGGCGTACGGGAGAGGGTATGCACAGAGGACGGACAAGATGGCGCTTGCACTACCAAGCACTGAGGAGAGGAGGAGCCTGCACATTGACACGTACGGCGCTACTTTGGCTATTCTAGGGACTTTCTACCTCCCTGCTTACCACGACACGAAAAAGCCATTCGTAACAGCACACAGCATGAAACATTTATTCGATCACCGTTTTCAACAGATTTTGATCAATTAGCTTCTCGAAACTAATATAACTGTGACGTTTGTAGTGAATTCTGCTCGATCAATTATGTAGATGGATCTCCAAACACCAGCTGAAAAACAGGAGCATGCAAATGCACAGCAAAATATAGCCACGTTTAAATTTAGTGCATTATTTTCTATTATAGCTTATATCTTCAGTAACAAATTTGTGTTTTCTAAATGGCTTCTTCACATGACTCAACTTCAATCATCTAGTGATTGCAACGTAAGTATACGAACTTTCCCACATGAAGCTTTCATATTCCAAAGTCGTAGTAAGATTTCTTACCAGTAATCATGCAAAAATACATGACGATTGCGGTGCGTGATAGATTGTGGTGGAACTATTGTTTAGGGTGAACAGCTGGAGACGAAAATTATGAGGGCCTTCTTCTCAGGAAACGTGTGTTGCAGCAACATCGTGTCAGTAGAATTAAGCGCGAAATGTAGAGTTTCGGTAGTACTAGCACGGCCGCTGGATGAAAAAGCGCCGTGGCACTATAATGTCACTACGAGGGTGGTCTGAAAAGTTCTCGGCCTGATGTAGAAGAACGCGCTTTGGACCTTCAAAATTATTTTTATTTTCAACATAGTCTCCTCTGAACTATACACACTTGGTCCATCGATGTTCCAGAGCCAGGATTCCATCCTTAAAATGACTTTGTGGAAGTTATGAAAAGTAGTCATCCACAGCAGCAATCGCTTCTTCATTTGATGAAAAACTTTGCCCATCAAGAAATATTTTGAGTTTTGGGAACAGGTGGTAGTCCGACGGGGCCAAGTCAGGAGAATAGGGTGGGTACTCCAAAAATTCGTACTTCAAATCGTGCAATTTAGCCATTGCAAGATGCCCTTTGTGCACCGGTGCATTGTCTTGATGAAAGATGAATTTCTTCTTCTGAAAATCTGGTCTTTTCTCACGAATTTTCTCATCTATTTGAGTTAAAAGGTCAGAATAATACTCCCCAGTTATGGTTTTACTCTTTTCAAGATAATCCACCAGTAGAATGCCTTCAGCGTCCCCAAAAACAGAGGCCATCACCTCTCCTGCGGAGGGAACTCACTTGGCTTTCTTTGGTGCAGAGGACCCGGCTTCAGTCCACTGCTTTGATTGTTTTTTCGATTCCGGTGTGTAATGGTGAATCCAAGTTTCATCCATTGTTATAAATCTGCGCAAAAAGTCCGCTGGATTTTTGTGATACAGCTCCAAAGCATGCTGTGACATCGTCATGCGGTTGCGTTTTTGCTCAGGAGTAAGGATGCGCGGCACCCATCTTGCACAGAGCTTGTTCATGTGTAGTTCGTTATGCAAAATGTGACCTACACGTTCCACTGAGGTGCCAGCAGTCTCAGCAATTTCGCGCAACTTCACTCTCCTGTCTTCCAAAACCATATCGTGCACACGGTCAATAAATTCAGGAGTTGTTGCACTTTTTGGGCACCCTTCGCGCGGGTCATCTTCAATGATCTCTCTCCCCCGCTTAAACTCAGCAGCCCATTTCTTGACTGTGGAATATGAAGGTGAATCTTGCTTGTAAACTTTAGCAAACCTTCGGTGAATTTCATTCGGAGATGAACCTTTTTTTACAAAAAACTTTATCGCCGGACGGTGCTCAAGCTTCTCCATGCTTTACGGTGCTGCACACTACAGCCACTGTGATCGACTGTCAAAGCCAAACTGCTAATCGGCACTAGATGGCAATTGATCTGAGATTCGCAGAGACTTGTATGAACGTGCACATGAGTGCTGCAAGTTCTAGCTCGCGTGATTCTTATTGAGGCCGAGAACTTTTCAGACCACCCTCGTAATACCCGTGCCACACGAGCAGAGAAAATGCCATTCACCTCCTAATGCCTTCAGATTTAATGCCATTTGCGCGGTGCCACACGGAATAGCATTCGTCACCAAATGCCATCGCCAGAACTCATTCGACTGAGAAATGCATACTCTCGAGGGCGCAGCTGACGAAGTGCGATATACCGAAATTATATAAAACGACATCCTAGTCAGCTGGACACGAACTTTTCACGTCTTTTATTTACACTAATCACTTAAACAAGCGCTTCAAAACTTATCTTCAGCTGGTAGACGCTGTATTTTGGATGAGACAGGCGTCATTTTCTTTTTACGCCGTGGATCTGACTAGCGTTGGCTTAGGTTGCTACGGTCAATTGCAATGTCGTGAAACAAAGCAGTGAACTAAAGCTAACGGCAGCGTAATATGCTTATTTCTACATTTAATTATTCTCGGAGGTATATGAGGCTTGTAAACGCATGTTTATGTTTTTATTACTACTCTACAATTGCTCACTACAGGAGATGCTGTGATCGACATCATCAAGTCAAATGTCATTCAATTTGGACGTGTAGCAGCTCCGGCGAAAAAAATGTCATTCAGGAACTGAATGCCTTCACTACCGAATGTCATTTTCTGTGCCCGTGTGGCACGGGCACTAACAGCGTTCACTTGCGGTCGCATTTCGATGGAGGCGAAATGGTAGAGGCCCGTGTACTGTGCGATGTCAGTGCACGTTAAAGAACACCAGATGGTCGAAATTTCCGGAGCCCTCCACTACGGCGTCTCTCATAATCATATGGTGGTTTTGGGACGTTAAACCCCAGATATTATTATTATTATAACAGCGTTCACTTTTGCGAATGGGTTCCAAAGAATGCACTGCGTTTCCAGAGTTGCATAGGCTTTTAACCCTTTGAGACGCTATGTACACAATTGTGTACATGATTTGTTTTTGCTCCTTGTATCAACTAGGGGCTAAGAGAGAGCGAGATACATTGAGCTTCGAATAGATTGAACCTGCTGCATAATAATTTATCTTCATTTCGCAGCGTACTGTTGCGTATGATCACATTTTCTGAAGGCACTACCCCGTTCGACGAGTCGTTCGATGAGCCGCGTCCTGCGACCGATGTTAAAAGTATACTTTTTCTTTGCTCTAAATGGACATAACGAAAAATGAATTGGTACTATATTTCTAGCCCAAGATTTCATTCTATTTATGCCAAAATAGAACATGGATGACTTCAGGTTAAACAGGTATTTCATTACAATTTAATTAGAATAAGTCACTATAACAGACATAAATGAACATATTATGACATTATTTTTGCTGCAATAGTATACTGAGTGCCTTGAAATAACGTTGTGTTATTTCGACCCATTTACAGACAGTTCTTCATAGGTGGCGTCTGAAAGGGTTAACGCGATAGCGCTAAAGAGCTCGTTTCGCAGAAATTCCGGCGTCGGTGTCGGCGGCGGCGTCGTTGGTTGTGAGCGAAAAATAATCATCTTGTCCGTGACCAAAAAAATCGAGAACGATGGAAATAAAATAAATAATAAAAAATTCCGGGTCCGTGTGAGGATCGAACCCAGGCCGTCTGCGTGGCAAGCAGGTGTTCTACCACACAGCCACGCTTCTGCTTGGAATTACACTGAAAATAACTTCCTCTGCATGGAAATGCAGTGAAAGTAACTCTTGCTTTACAAACACACGCGTCCTGCATACAGGCGTCACAATACAACATGTAATATCGCAGTAATATTTCGTGGTACAAGCGTACATTGCCATCGGGCGTCAGAACATGTGAATATCATAATCACATCGTGGTTCAAAGCCGGCCACCCATTACCAAAGGCACACACGTTACTGTGTGTATTCTCTTAAGACCACGTAGTGGGTGCATAAGCAAGTTCGATAACATTTCCCGCTCATAATTGCCCGTGGTTTAAAGCATGCTACCCATTACATAGTATGCACTAAGTGATTGAAGTACGCATTAGGTACAGTGTATCGATATCGCGTTGAACTCTTAAAGGCGAAGCTTAAGGGTCCCCCCAATTTTTTTTAGTTCACTTGGGCAGCCCTATGTAAAAGACCTCTAATTGTTTCCTCCGCAATGGCAAGCGGGCACGTTTCACCGGACAGATGCTGTGAGCGTGAGAAGTGTAAAGGAAAAGAAAACTATGCATTTCATTATATCACAGTTTTTAACAGACTTTGTGCTGTAACAGCGCCATCATGCAACCAAGACAACATTTAAAATGCCGGAGAAGCAAATACGCATCCCTTTCTCTCCCACACACACACACACACACACACACACATATATATATATATATATATATATATATATATATATATATATAGTGGCGGTCGCTCTACCCATTGAGCTAACCAGGTATCTAGCAATTGGCAGCGCGAGGGCGAATCCATCGACAACTCGAAGCACATGGACGGAATTAATGCAAATGAGTTCTGCGGAATCCCCCAAGGTGGCGGAAGCGTTAATAAAGGGAAAATAGACAACCACCACGATATGATTATGGGAGACGCCGTAGTCGAGGGCTCCGCAAATTTCGACCCTCTGGTGTTCTTCAACGTGCACTGACATTGCACAGAACACGGGCCTCTACCATTTCGCCTCCATCGAAATGCCGCGGCCGGGATCGACCTTTGGTTCAGCAGCCGAGCACTGTAACCGCTACACCAGCGCATGATTCCCCCCAAAACGACCTCGCACCGGCCATCCGTCGCCTTCTCGAGTCGACATTCATTCGGGTTTAGCGAGAGGGGTTCGGCATCGCATTAACACCGATGACGTCAGTCCTAATCGGCGGCGCCCCTTCTCGCATAAAGCCCTTTGATCTAGGAAAGTAACGCCACTCTCCTCCGCGCGCGCGTTTCTCTTCGATTCTCCTCGCCCGCCTTCCGGCGCCAATTTTCGCCGCGGCTCCCGTGGACGCGCCGCCGAACCCCTTGCGCGCCGTTGTAGTGTAGAAAAATTTGAACAATGGTGATAACAAGATTGAAAACACTGAAATGAACGTTTATTACAAGATTAGGCTCAGTCACCCCCAGAGACCTAACGGGTCTCGAAACGTTGGGCCACTTTTTAATTTTCATTATTAAAAACTTAGATTAAGAATTGTGGCTGGCGAGTTTATTTTTTCGTATAAGATTAGTTTCTTCCGAAAGGCGTGTAAATAGGGCATGCTACTTTAAAAGCTGCTTCATGGAGAGTTCTATGATGCAGATGTTTTTTATTTATTTTATTTTTTTTTTTTTGTCTGCCACAGGATAACATGTTCTACGTTTGCATCATACAGTGAAATCTCGGTGATACGATCACAGGTCATACGAATTTCGGGGTGATACAAATTTTTCTTTGGTCCCGGCCAAGGCCCATTGGCCTGCAACGTAATGGAGTATGGTTGTTGCGAACTGATTTTCAGCCCGCGACGTTTGATACGAACGTACGCTACCGCGCAGCTACGAAGAAGTGCTGCCCGCGCTGTCGCGGAAGACGCGCCAAATGTGCGAGCGCGGCAACGCAAGCGCGGGCACCGCGCCGCACCGCCTAATCGTCAGAATCATGGTGTAAGAAAAATAGTTTTCTTACGGTCAGAACAAACCTTCAGAGACGCGTCACGGTCTCCGAAACTATGTGCGCCAATCTTTGAGGCTCTAATGTGCGTCCGTGTGCCTTCGCGTTTAGATCACAGAGGGAATTGGTGCCATGCTTTTGTTCTAACGCGTCGACGAGGGCTGCTGTCTTTGTACTGTGCTTAGACGTGCCTGCTTCGTGCATCAGGCATCTTATGAAAGGTGGACGAGGAGCGAAAGAAGGCGAGGACAGTCTTGGCAAAGGAGTCGGGCCTCACAACCCCAACACCTCCACGATAACGAAATCATAACATAGGACCGTGGTTCCGAAATTTTGCGGCCTTGATCTATCGCGTGAAAGCGCTTCTTCCGTTACTTTCGCCGCAGTACTCCATTTTCATGCGAAAAAGCCTACTGAAATTTGGAAGGAGCTACTGCTGTCGCGGGTCACAACGCACCTGGTTCATTAAACACGCGCGTACGGACCGTACATTTACGATTGCTGGTATGATTGCCGACATCTAGAAACCTAACTCACAATCATTCTGAGTTCTTCCTGACGTTGCCGCGGCCCTGAAAAACATGAAATGAAAATGTACGCCAGCTTCCTTTTGTCGCATAGTAATTTTCCATGCTTTCTGGTGATACAAATTTCGGGTGATACGAATATTTCTTGTGGTCCCCTGAGATTCGTATCACCGAGGTTTCACTGTATATAGTTTTGCTTGTGGCAACTATAGACGGGACAAGGAGCAGCAACCACTCGAGGTGCATGTCTCTGTCGAGGGGGCTTCCTGTACTTCACAACAGGTTGGTGGGAAAATAATGTTCGCTCAGGCTTCAGGTTTTTTCCCCAAATTCTAGCAAAATATGCGGCTCAAACTGGTTTTCAGTGAAAAATAGCTGGGACGTATAGAAAGCAGTTAATCATTCAGGCACGCTGAATAATTTCGTTTACGAAATTACAAGTGACTAATACATTGCAGTGCTAAATATTATTGGCACGGAAATGCCCTGAATTACCACGTCACAATCATAATTCGGGAGTACACGTGGCGTTCACCGGCAGTTTGCTGTGGGATGGCCCCGTCACCGACATCGGCTTGGTTCCTTCGGCCCACTTCCTTGCCACCCCTGCGCACACCCGTGGACGCTTCAATCATCGCAGCTCCGCTAAGCGACGCCACCACATCGGTGACGTCAAGCTCCGTCGTTCGCACATCCCGGGCAATGCAGCAGCGGCAACAGCCTCAACATGTTGCCTAAATGCATCTTCTTGTTTGCACAGGTCGACAACTCGCATTGTATCCGGTCTGTTGCTGCTGTGTTGCCCACACGGTTATTCGCGCATTCGTCTTCAGTGCAACTATTCCCATGTCGTTGATTGCCTCAGTCGCCTACTCCTGAGCGGGGACGTTGAACTTAATCCGGGCCCGAAGAAAATGCCGACTCAAAAGCAAGCAAACCTGATGAAACACATGACGAATCGTCCCTTAGCGCTCTTGAGTCGTCGGCTGAGCTGGCAATGTCTAGTTGTGACAACCCTTTTCTTGTGAAAGTTTTTTCCGATTTAGTTGCGTGCCAGAAAAACTTATCGCAGGACATATCCGAAATACTGTGAAGACACGTTTTGATGCCTTGGAATTACGTGTGACTGCTCTCGAAAACACATGTTCCAAAGCTTTGACTGAGCAAGATTCCGAGCAGCTTCGTTCCGAACTGCTTTGCTTAAAACGCACAGTGGCTGACGTAACAGCTACATTTGACGATCTTGAAAACCGTTCACGAAGGAACAACATAATTATTCATGGTATGCCGGAAGATAACGATGAGAACCGTGACACTTTGCATTCCGAGGTAGTGAACGTGTTCAACATGCTTACCATTGACTGTCCGCGTGTTGAACGTTTCCATAGGTTAGGAAGAACACGCCCTGGACGCTCTCGACCTGTCATTCTGAAATTGCTAGATTTCAATGACAAGCTGTTGTTGCTGAAAAATGCTTATAAATTGAAAAAAAATCTGGTTTCAAGCTGTCCGAAGATTTCTCTTCTAAAGTACGCGCTGTGCGTAAAAAGCTATGGGACGCTTCTGCTGAGCATCGCAATAACGGATCTGTTGTCAGAATGAGGTTTGATCATTTATTTATGGATAATGTTCGCTATAACTGGGACAGTACCTCAAATAGACTAATAACCACGCGTGGTTCCGATTCCGACGTTAGATCAACTAACGCATCATCTTCACCACCTTGACCATCCCATCAACTCGCATGGAATCTTGCGTTTTTGAACGTTAATGCCAGAAGCATTACTAACAAATTCCCGCAATTTTTCTCGCTAGTTTCTTCATGTTCTCCTCACGTTATTTGCATCACAGAAACATGGCTTCATGATGAAATTCACGATTCTGAGTTCACGCCTCCTGGTTACATTGCTCTGCGTTGCGATCGCCAGAATAGAAATGGAGGTGGTGTCGCCTTGCTTTTACGTTCAGATTTCAGCTTTACACTTATAACTGGTCCCCCCTGGTGTTGAATCGGTTTGGTGCAAGCTTCTGATAAACAAGCATAATTTAACAATATGTGGTCTATATCGCCCCCCTGATGGCCCTAGCGATATGTTCGACAATCTTTCACATTTCATGCATGAGCATCACCTCGACAGTAGAAACTTAATCCTTCTAGGCGCCTTCTACGTTACCGGTATTCACTGGCCGTCTCTTACGTATTCCGCCTCTAATACCCCTGTCTGTAGAGATTTAGTTACTTTTTCATCGTCACATAATCTAATACAATTAGTGCATGAAAACACTCGGCAGAACTCCATTCTTGATTTAGTGTTTATTAGTGTCAGTCTTGCTCATTTAGGTTTCAGTTACGAAGTCTTAGAAAGTATTTCTGATCATGACGCAGTTCTTGTGCACATTAACTGTCTTCTTCCGCATGAACGTTTCAATTATACCACACATCATGATTTCACTAAGGCTGATGATACGTCTATCACTGACACCCTGGCAGAAAACTTTGATCACTTTGTGTCGCTCAGTACCGAGTGTCATGTCGACGTGCTTGTTGATTACTTTGAGTCGATAGTGAAGTCATGCATCAATCGTTACATTCCGTTGAAAACTAAAACGATAAATAAGAAACTTCCTTGGGTCAACCGCGATATCTTTCACTTATCACGACGTGTTCGCAGACTACGTAAATCTAAACAGTCTAAACCCGAGGTTCGCGCCTCTTTCGAACAAGCTAAGGAAGAACCTCGCACTATCACTAAAAATACTAAAGATTTCTATTGTTCAGTGCAACTTCCCCTACTACTCAGATCAAATCCTCGTAAGTTCTGGACATCAGTATCCCCTAGCACGACTGGCAGTACCTGTTTTAGGATTAATGATTCCATAACTAATGGCCATGTTGTTATTTCAAATGCCTTCAACTCATATTTCCAATCTGTTTTCAGCCTCGATAATCATGTAGTTCCAGAGTTTAGTAATGTTCCTCAGTCTAATAAACTACAAGATATCGCAATAAGTTGTGATGGTGTCCTAAACCTAATTTTGAATCTTGACACTAAAAAGAGTGCTGGTTCCTAGTACGATACTTATTAGTACGATACGATACTTATTATGTATATAGTACGATACCTATTAGTACCCGATTCCTTCCTAGTACGATACTTATTATGGACAGCACAATACCTCACAATAATTTTTCAGAAATCGTTAGACTCTGGTTGTCACCTTTTTTATAGTTGTTCGTATAGTGAATTAGGCCAGAAGGATGCACAACCGTTTTGCAAGCACAAACACGTTTAATGTTTACATGTGGCAACACACAAAAACATACACAAACCGAAATAATGCTACACACATAAACAAACACGCATAGGATACATGCACTAACAGATTCAATTTCCAAATTTTTCCAGTAAAGAAGTCCAATCTATTCAATGGGGAACAGCAATGAAAGATATACAGTCCAAATATATTACTTGAGAGCACAGCTGAAGGATCGCTGAGGATTCCGCTGGGAGCCTTCGGAGCGCAAGCCGAAGGAGCGTCTTGACGACCGGGTCCGGAGCGTAGCCGAGTCGGTGTCGTGCCCAGGAGGGAAAACCTCGTTGCGTCCTCCCTGCACCACTTCCGAAGCCGTTCTCCTTTCTTCCAAGTTTTCCCGCCGTTTTCCGCCAGCGCAACGGAGACATTCGATACCGGTGGACGGCTCGGCAAACGCGGTCATCGGCGCGTTTGCGCAGCGGGGTGCCTCTCTTCACCGCGCTGCCTCGTAACCCAACGCCGGAATTTCGGCAGCCGTTGCCTTCCCCGCCGCTTTCCAACTCGAGCCGCGGCTTCGTCCCCTCCTGCCACACGTGCAAGGGACTCGCCCCACGCCTATCGTTCCAGGCATCGCTGGCTCCGTGGTTCTTCGGCGTCGGCATCCACAACTCAACCGTGACACTGGTGCAGTACCACGCTCATGGAAATCAGCCAAAGTACTTCCCTTGCATAAATCAGGCGACAAACAACTTCTCTCTAACTACAGACCAATATCCCTTACACCTCATTCTTGCAAGATGTTAGAACACATCCTTCATAAACATATAATCGAATTCCTTGAATCCAATAAAATCCTATCATCAGCTCAGCGTGATTTCCGTCGCGGTTACAGTAACACAACTAGTCGATTTCACGCATGACATTTCTTACAATTTAGATCTAGGCAATCAAATAGATGCCATCTTCATTTATTTCTCCAAAACCTTTGATTCAGGCATTCACTCAAAGCTAGTATTAAAGTTAAACGTCATTCTCGAAAACCCTCGTATTGTTTCCTGGATTGCCAGTTTTCTTCACGCGCGCTCACAATTTGTCTCGTTCAACTCGACAGAATCATCTCCCATTGACGTCACCTCCGGCGTCCCACCGGGATCCGTCCTAGGCCCTTTATTATTTTTACTATTCATTAATGACTTACCTCATAGCATGGCCTCTAAAATAAGACTCTACGCAGATGATTGTGTTCTCTATGAAACTATCAATTCCATCGATGATCATAACCGTCTCGAGCAATCACTCACGTCTTTTGGCGCCTGGTGTAAAACACGGCAAATTAACATGAACTGTACTAAAACAGTGGTGATGTCTTTTGCCAATCGGCGTACCCTCTCTGTTTTGATTATTCTCTAGGTGGCACCCTACTAAACAGTTTTGCAGTACAAATACTTAGGTGTAATTTTAACCGAACATCTCTCGTGGACTAGCCAAATCGATTACGTTTGCGGCAGAGCAGTGAAAAAACTTAGGTTATTTGCGCCGCACCTTACCTAACGCCCCTCGTGACACTAAACTGCTTTTATATAAATCACTGATTCGCCCTGTTATCGAATATGCATCCGTGGTATGGTTAAGCTCATTAGATAATATTCAACGAAAATCTATCCGCTTCATTTTTCACAACTACAGTCGCAACTTCTCACCGACCTTAGCTCTTCAATCATTAAACATTCCATCACAACTCTCGCGATAGCAGAACGAAGCTTTAAAACTTTTATACGCAATAATTAACTCCTCCTCCAGCCTTTCTGACAGCAACCGCATCACATTTTCTGATGAAGGTTGTACTCGCAGTTCCCACGCTTTAAACCTAACGCCTTTCTTTGCTCGTACTAATACTTTTAAATACAGTGTTTTTCCACGTGCAATAGCGCTTTGGAATTCGCTGCCTGGTAACAGTCGCGGCTTGCCACTAAAAGACTTCATTGTTGAAATTGATGAACATCTTTCTAATGCGTAAACAACTTCATTTTCAATATTTCTTTGTTACGAGTGTCCTTACTTTGCCATTTGTGTTACTTTCTTGCATTTTTTGCTGTTTTTAGTATTGTATAATGTCCCATTCCTGCTATAGCCCTGTACAGGGCTGCAGTATGTATGTATAAATATAAATAAATAAATAAATAAATAAATAAATAAATAAATAAATAAATAAATAAATAAATAAATAAAATAATCGTAACTTACTGCTCAATCTTCGTGGTCAAGACCACGGTGCAAGAAATACTTTGTCAAGACATATCGAAGCTATATATGATTTCGGCTCGTGTTACATCAATAAAAAAAGGTCCCCAAAATACCTCAGAAAGGTGATTTTAAAGCATTCGCTATCAGAGCGAGGATTCCAGGCCTCCGCCTCGAAGTCAATATCACCAGCAAGCGAGCGCGATTACGTGAATACCCCCCTGCACGTCACCTGTATGCACGAGAAAACCAAATAATAATCGGCACCCAGTGCGTGGCATCCACATTCAAAAGCAAATTAACGAACTGAAAAAAAAAAAAAAGACGCACTGTTTGCTAGCTGGCGCGATTCTCATCCGCAATATCACAGGCGTGCTTGCCATTAATTAAGGCGAGAGCCTTCGATACCTCATCAAACGCGAAATGTGACCGGCGGCGTCCCACGTCGTCGGGAACGGGTGATGCAAAAAATTATCATTAGGTGACGTCACCGTATCACGCCGCGATGACGTCACACATCGCCAAAATTTTTGACGTCAGTCACAGTGCAGTCATTTTCGCTGTCAGGACGTTATTGTTTCTTATTCTGGATTTTTTTTTGCACAGTACTTTCTTTCTTTCTAGCGCCGGATCATACTTGTGTCACTGTGTCACTACTTTTTCTGTGTAAATTTCCAACCCCCCCCCCCCCCCCCCCCATAAAAAAACCCTCATTTGGAGACCATCGAAAGTGTCATCTCGATCTATTCGTCCATTCACTTATTTTTTCCACATTCATGCTCAGCGGATCCTAACAATCACGACAAGCGCGATCGAGAAGCTCTATCATCGCAGGTAACAGTTCGCTGCGGAAAGCGGATTTTGTAGTAGCGCATTTCAGACTGAATAACAGCTGTCGACGTGCGAGTTGAAGGAGTCTCGGCAGAATATTCAGCATATTGAGGGGAACCCCATTTTTATGCAACGCACAATTAGCCGAGAGAAAGAAACGTGTTGATCAGGCCGGAAGAATATTTCAAATACATGCAGCAATCGGCGATGCTTTCATACGAGCAATACAAAAGCACCCTACCTCGCAAGAACGCTGTTCATTGACGGAACTAAATTATTTCGGCCGACGTTGTGCAGCCACTTCTTCTTACGCAAGCCAACGCGCTAACCTTGGATATCGTAAAAAAATGCATAATCATTTGCATTCTGGTTGTAACAGTTATAGGCACGGCAGAGCGGCAGCACACTGCGCAGAAAACAAAGCGCGCGCAACGTTCGCTACCCGGAGCCACGGCGAAAAACGGTGCGAGCGAAAAAGAAAAATACCAGCACAACGCAAGATCCGCGCGTCTCCAAGGGCAACCGCGAAGGAGACCAATCGTCGCGCAGAAACAGCGGTGGGAAACGGGAGGACCCTACAGGGTCGTAGAAGGAGAGATGAGGTCGCGCGCGCGGCGGCGAGTAAAATGGATTGCGGTACTTTCTCAAGATCAAGGGGCTTTAGTCTCGCACACCGAGCGCAAAGCTATCCAAACGGAAGTGGATGAAATGCTCAGCAAAAGTGTCATCAACCTCCGCTGTAGTCCTTGTCCAGAAAAAATGATGGCAGCTTGCGCTTTTGCAATGACTATCGCCATCAAGCGAACACATCAGGCACTACAAATCTATGACGCGTTGTACTGTCTGCACGGAGCCACACACTGCTCGTCCACCGCCTACCGCAGATTGTTGCTGGTGCAATGGACCGCGAGAAGACTGCCTTCTTAGCATTGGATGAGTTATGCCAGTTCAAGGGATTGGCGCATGCAAATTCTCCGACGATATTTCAAGGGATGCCGAACTCTCTACTGCAGGTCACAAGCGGTCCACTTGTCGTTGTTATCTTGATACAGGCCCGTAGCCAAGGGGGGCGAGGGGGCCTAGCCCCCCCCCCCCCCCCCCCGAAAAAATTTCTGGCTACGGGCCTGCCTGGATGACGTTAGTTTCGACCTTCAACAGCCCCATCTCGCCATAATTCTTGCATTCGTCAGAAGAGCTGCATTTACAGAATACAAGAGTGAAAATAGTCGAGACCAGCACGCTCGCGCGCTAGTCAGCTCGTTTGTGTCTCTTCCGTACTCGTCCTTCGCGCTGCTGTTAAAGCACCACGCAGTTCAACCAACTCGCCCAATATTCCATCCTGCAGCTTCTTCGACTTCCTTGACTCTACGTAACATTATCTTTAAATGCATGAGCGCCTCCGCGACATCGTGAGGAAGAATTTGTTTGCATCGGCACGTACCGCTCGTTGTTCCCTTCCCCTACACTTGAAACTACAATAGATAATGACGAAAAAACATTCTGCATATATTACACTCATTCTGGTAGTCGATGTCATGCGAAACAGTTGGCGACTAGTGGCATATACCGTATTTTGTTAGTGCTTTGCGTCAAGCGCTGCGACGCCTTGACTATTTCAGGAAAGCCTAATTACATGGTGTCGGGCAGCTGATGACCTCTCTCCCCTATTTTGAGAAAACAACCCACGGTTAGATGATGTGCACATCATAAGAAGCGGTTTTTGGCCATAGCTTGGCGATTCATAGGAGTTAATATGGAATGTTTACTACATCGCCACAAACACCGATACCGAACTCTGCTAACACAGTTGAGGTTGCCGCGATATGACGCCATAAGAGGACTCTTTTTCGTAAGCAGTTTTATGCACTGGCGTAGCTTTGCGGATGAATTCTTGACTGTCAAGCAGAATGCCTGCGTTCGATTCCGGCTCTAACTATGATTTTCAATCTATCCTTCCTTCTGATATTTCTCTCACCGACAACGCTGCCAACGCCTGCTCCGCATTTTTTGCGACGTAAGCTCCAGAACGAGATCGCGAAAAAATTGTTGAAAGTCTGTTATCGCCGCTCCTGGGTTGATAGAAACTGTGAAACACCTGTGGCTCATACCCGCAATCAACTACCCGAGTTATACGGCTATGTGCCAAACGCGACTGAAAAACAAAAAGGGTTTCACGACGTTTCATGAAAAAAAGGGTTTCGTGTTCACCATACACTAATGTCCACTAATTTAGTACGTGTCATGGTAACGAGACGACCATGAGAGCGCCCAGGCATAGATAGATAGATAGATAGATAGATAGATAGATAGATAGATAGATAGATAGATAGATAGATAGATAGATAGATAGATAGATAGATAGATAGATAGATAGATAGATAGATAGATAGATAGATAGATAGATAGATAGATAGATAGATAGATAGATAGATAGATAGATAGATAGATAGATAGATAGATAGAAACGAGCCTTTGGTTCGCTAAAAAATGATTCGCACTTTAAAAAAATGAAGTTTACACCAGCGCTAGGCAGTATCGCGATTCAAGAGCATCGCGATAGTATTCCAGAGATACTTCTCAGTATCTGTATTTCTGTATCGAAATACATTTGACAAATGTATTTGTGTCTCAGTAGTGAAGTACTTTTAGGATGTATAGGTTGTATCGCAATACTGTGCGGGGCACGGGTATCTCGTTACTTTTTTTTTTCGGAAATGAGCTGAGGCGTGTTTCCAAAGGGGAAAGAATTCTTTTTTATGTTTGTGTGTGTTAAACAAGCAAAGGCGCGCGTCTGTCGCAGACACAGGGAGGGCGGCGATGGTTTCCCCACAGCCACCGAACGGCCCATGCGGCAAAGCACGCCATGCCGCCGACGGCAGAACAGCGGAGGCCGATCAGCCTCTGCCGAAGAAAGTCGCGTTCTCTCAAGACCAGTGCAGCGCGACAATTTTTTTTTTTTCGGGCGGACAGCCAGCTCTTCATGAACCCCGTGCGGATACCGCCTTGTAACAGATGCTTCGCAGCGCTTCGCGAGCGATCAATCCGCCTTTTTTCATGGCGCCACTGCGCATGCGCCAGCCCTACCGGAGAGCTCGCAAAATGTTTCGGTAGGGGAAGCGCGGCGCACTCGCCGGACGAGCCGGACGGATCGCATTGCGTGCCCATGTGTGCGGATACCTTTCACGAAAGAGCTCGACGCCGGCTCGATGCCGACAACGTGTGCAGTGAAAGGATGCAACTCCACTTCTGCAAAGGAATGTGGAATCGGTTTTTTTTCGTTTCCCAAGCATTGCAAGAGATCGCCATCGACGAGAAGCTTGGACAACGGCTGTCAAACACACATGGCTGTCAAACGCACATGGCTGTGCTTGGGAGCCGTCGACCACGTCGAGAATATGGGGGGAAACACTTCGAGTCAGGTACGGACACTTTATTTATGTTTGTTAAACTTTCATGATAACCCTTTCTTTAACGGCAGGGTCGCCGTCCCTCTCACTAAGGCACCCGGACTTCGTGCCCACATTGTTTTCGAATGTCAACAATCGGGACAGGCAGGCCCGAAGTTTACGACGTTTCGAACGTGCGCTGAACAGATCAGCAAAGCGAAGACTGCAAGGTGCGTTGCTTTTCCTGTCTGTACTGTTTAAAAGTGTCTGTGCAGTTCTCTAGTGGTTGAATGCGGTGGTTGTAGGGCGTTCAATGACCCCCTCCTCTTTGGTGAAAAGCCTCTCTGGCGTGGCAGTCGCACTCGTCCGTAGTATGTAATGTAGCGTCGACTAAAATATCTATTATAATTTCGCAGTGAAGTAGTGAGCCACTAATGCGAATCTCTTGAAACGTTTGCAGCCCCAAAATTAACTTGTCACACAGCTGTTACGTTCTTTCGATCGTAGAGCTATCGTCACATGCTTTGTTTATTAATGATATTTTCATTGCCATTTTCGCGGCTACCGACGTGAATGTCCTGACCCCGTCGAACGAATCGACGCAGCATGCTATCGGGGTTTTGCAAGCATGTAGGTTGCGGCCGTCGCCTCTAATTCGTAGGACAGATCGCATCCGAAATCGCACCGCAGCCTGTCGGCGCCCACGGAAAGAAAAGAAAAAAAAAGGAGTGAAAAGGTCCCTTGCACAAACTGCACTTCGGATATAGCATAAATGTACTGTTACAACATAATAATAATACGAATAAAAACATAAAAATCAAGCCTATCCATCTTTTAAAGAGTCATCTAAAGCAGTTTGAGGAAACCTGAAAATGCAAGGTTGGCCTTAACAGGTTTCTACATTCCGACTTAGATGTCCAAGCTTTTATGTGCTGCTTGCAAATAAGAGTTTTAACAAGATCGATAAACACAACCCCCTGTATCCTTAATGTGCATTCCTGCATTTGAAGGCCACTCACTGATGTGTAGGCGAGTGTACACAAGTCCATTGCAAAAGAGGTCGAACGTTTTGATTTCCTACTACGGGAAAAATAAATAGTACGAAGGGTTACGGGACCATGCAAGATGTTCTTCCATATCCATTCCATCCTGTCAAGACACATGTCTAGCTGCTGATGATAATAATGCTGTTGCATTGCAGACATCAACTTTGAAATGAATCGGTGTGCTCGGTGAAATGAATCGGTGTTCATTTCTTAGGAATCACCAATACATTTCTACAGTGACCATATGTTGTACAAGCAAGTTGTGTTATGTTTGCTTGTTTACTTCTATTGTAGCCATTGTGTGTACATCTGTGGACAAAGAAACAATGAAATCTGTTTGACAAGAAAGTTAATAAAATAGATTGGCGCGTATGCACATCTAAAAACGTTAGGTTAAAAAAAAAGGCACCGCTAAAGGTTGTACATCATATTTTGTGCTTACATTAGAGTATGAGGGTGTGAAATTGTACGCAGGGTTAGCCTTTGTACAGGTGACGGTACATCAAGCTACATACTTCTCATGAAATAGAGTTTGCGTTCTTGACTTTGTGGCATATGCTTAGCTGCTTCTGTGTTTTGTTCAGACTCGCAGAGTGCACAGCCTTGCGGTACAGCTGTACCACCAAGTTCACCTGCTGCCAGTGCAAGCGCCCTCTGCATCGGAGGTAGGAATTTCTTCTTCTTTACGAACATATAATATGCATAGTTAAATGCTTGACATAACGCACCACGCTTCCGCAGATAGCATTTTGTGAGGCCAATGACATTGACCAAATACTGTTGGATGTTTTAGGTGTTAACATTCTGCTGGTGCTGCTGAAAAGGATGAAGGCACACAGGGCTAGCCTTTTTTCCAAGTGGTTTTAAATTACCCTAGCAATATTGAATGGAATGCTTTTGACGCCATTGCAGACACACGAATGTGTGAAGTTATCGTTAAACATTGCCACTTTACTTGCTCAACTTCATTATTTACAGGTGCAAATGAACAAGATGCTCTGGAGGGACTACTTCTCCTGCAAGCTGGTTCGACAACTCCAGAGTCGCAATGTCGAATGGAAGACTGCACAGAAAATGCAGTACGCACAGCTGATGAATATGTAGCCACTTGTCGAATGGAAGAGTGCAGAGAAAATGTAGTACGCACAGCTGAAACAAATGTAGCCGCCTGCCGAATGCACAGAAAATGTATGCTGAGCTGAAGAAAATGCAGCAGCTTACGTCAGCACAATTGGTAAACTACATTTAGAAAACTGCGGAATGAAAATGCGAAGTTCAAGAACCACGTTATGAAAAAACGCACCCTATCATTAGACAGGATCAATCCTGCTTCCTTTACACAGGCCTTTCAAACAGGGCAGAGTTTGATGCTCTCTACACCCCTTTCAAAGAAAATGCTAGTAAAATGAAATACTGGGATTGCTCGGAGAGAAACAGTGAAAATGTGAGTGAAATGCACTTGTCACAGAGAGAAGAGATGTTTATAGTTCTATATCGTTTAAGGACACGAACAAGCTCAAAAGAGATTGCCAGAAACTTTGGAATTTCAGAAGCCACTCTGAACCGAATGTTGTGTACGTGGGTAAATTTCTTAGATAAACAACTTACTGGCATGAACAAGTTTCCTACGCTACAACAAGTAAAGTCTTTTATGCCAGAGTCTTTCAAAGCATTTCCACACGCAAGAGTAGTACTGTAGTTGATTGTACAGAAATTAGAATCCAAAAACCATCGAGACTGCCTGCCCAGCGGCAGACGTTTTCTCCGTATAAGCACTACAACACATTCAAAGCACTGGTATGTGTCACCCCCAATGGGTATGTATCTTTTGTGCCAAACCTCTGGGGAGGGCATGTAAGTGACACAGAGATAGTGCAGCAAAGTGGTCTTCTTGACCTTTTGCGGCCAGGTGACGGCATAATGGCCGACAAGGGCTTCTGTCTTGAAACCATCTTACCGGAAGGAGTAAAGCTCTATATCCCGCCCTTTAGAAGGACTCCACAGCTGACACCAGAGCAGGTTGCCGCAACGAGAAAGGTTGATAGCGCTCGCATCCATGTCGAGCGAGTTATACGGCGCATCAAGGAATTTCATTTTTTTGATAAACCAATTCCGATAAACATGTTAGACATATCGAGTAGCTTGTTTAGAGTATGCGCATTTTTGAGCAACTTCCAGCCACCAATAATGAAAGCGCAAGATTAGGCAGCGCTTAGGGAAAGTAGTTAGCGCAATGCAAGTACACATAAAATCGCCAACTGCCTAGTTTTGAGAAAGACTAAAAACACTTCATTGATTTTTCCATTTGGCACTGTGCACATCTGTATTTAATATGGCTTTCACGTTCTATGAATTTTTTCCCTAGAATTTAATTAAAAAATGTCAAAACAACTTGTTGCTGTTCGTTGGTATGTTCCAGAACACACTTCCTACACCTCTGACCTAGTGTTTTTGCACGAGCACTCGAAGGACATTTATAATGTTCATTTTTATAACTTAGAAGAATCGACTTTCTTGAAAATCATTTTTATAAGTTGTGCGAATGCGTGCCTTCAGATTCCAATATTCTTTCTTCAATGAATGCTTACCAGAAGATAGATGAACTTGAAGAATTTCGTTTTAACAAAAGTCGCAATGATGAATTCCTTTACTGAAAAGCCATGGACAAGAACGCGCAATCTGGAAAAAATTGCCTACTTGTAATCACCTATACAGTTGACTCACAATCGAGCCCTTGTTGTAAAGTTGCCTGAATGTTTGAATAAGGAGAGGCAAAATGAACTAATCATTTCTGCTGCTTGACGGGGCCTTCATACAAGGCATAACTTTATTGTATTCACAAGCACACTTACAGCATGTAGCATATAAAAAGGCTTACTGAACTGAAGTTTTGGAAGAAAAACTCGAACAAACAAACCCAGTGAGCTGCTTGCAAGCACAGATACATATTAACAAACATGAGTCATTCAGAGAGTCTGCCTCTTTGACATTGAGAAAACATACGTGACCTATCACACAAGAAAAGCTGCAAAAATTTAGCAGTGTGCCTGCTTGAAGCTACTTGGACATACAAAGCAGAACTGAAAGCTGGGCCAGTTGGTAACCGTACTTGCACATAATTTAACTCAGCGCACGACGACGTGGACACAAGATAAGAAGGGAACAGACACAGCGCTGACTCGCAACTGAATGTTAATTTGGAAAACATGAACGAAAGAAAAGAACACTTCAACCCTCCCACCCATGTGACCACACTAAAACAGGAAAACGGCAGGTCAGCTGACATCTTGACCAAAGAAAAAAAAAGGAACAACCTGAACACCCCACGTGCACTCTCCAACAGCAGAAAAGTTAGGATAACGTGCTATCTAAGAACCTAACCTCGCTATCATGTAAGACTATAGAAGGCACGCTAATGCATTGTTCACCACTTTTTTTATATGATATGCTTCAATTATTTCTCATGTAGTTTGATCTTTGTGTGTCGATATAACTTTAGCTTCATGAAAGATAGGAGCGCAATTACACACCGCAGCATGTTGGGACACATGCGAGTATGCATTTCCTTGCAAAGAACGCCTGTGTTCCAACAACCAAATGTTGATGCACCTACTTGTTTGGCCTATATATACACGACCGCAGGAAAACGGTAAAAGATAGACGACACCCTTCCTACATTGTACAAAAGGAGTCACGTGTTTGACCCCGCAGGCCTCTTCAGTTACTCCTGACACGCGCTTCCTAAGTTTCCGTTCAACAATCCCACAAACCTTATTCAACTTATTAGGCGACGAAAAAACAACACTCACTCCATACCGGCTAGCAACGTTCTTCAAGTTGTGGGATAGTCTGTGTATGTACGGAAGTACTACTGAAGATTTACTATGCTCTGGATCTGCATGAGTAGCGATATCGTCTGCGTTTTTCTTAACTCGCTTGATCAACTTGTGAACAGTTTGCCGGATGCTAGCGTCCGGAAAACCTGCGTCTGTTAGTCTCGTCACTTGTTCCGAGAAGCTGGTGCCCATCTGATGAGAGCAAGATCTAAACAGTGCAGAACGCAAACATGATAAAGCAATGCCATTCTTAATAACCTTCGAATGGCCTGAATTGAAATTCAGGAGCGGTTTTGCCAAACGAGGGCTATACTTCCAACACACATGATCATTTTGTGTTACTAATTGGATATCTAAGAACTGTAGGCGGTTATTTTGTGGTAACTCATGGGTGAATTCCAAGCCCAGACCACATTTCTTGAAAACATGGATAATGTCAGTTACTGTTTCTTCAAAACTGGATGCCTGAACAAAGACAAGAAAGTCGTCTACATACCTAATGACTTTAAATGCTAAGCCGTCAAGACGGCTTTCTAGGAAGGGTAGACAGGTCTGTTCAGGAGTGTCATTAGGAGTTAAATTATGTTCAAGTACATACAAAGCAGTGTGCACACAGGCTAAACTAAAAGGCAGTCAAGTAAATAACACAATGAATGATAGCACTTCTTTGCCGACAAAATGAATCCATAAACTTTCTGACAAGCAAGCCTATTACTGTTAGCCAATGTAGCAATATAATGTGTGTATATTGTATAACCAGTGAAATTGCACAATATGGCACATTCATGTGGGACACATTAAAGCAGGAGTTTCAAACACATCTTTGTGCTAATACTTTATTATAGCAAAGCCACACAGCTCGTGGTGATGCTTGCTGCAGACTCCTCCGGAACGCGCCCATATCTAATGGCCTTGCCTGCGGACAGGGTTCGTACGATCATTTTCTTTTGACAGAACTAGCCTTCTGGTTGGCCGCCGCAAAAGTGATGTCGCTTAATGGCTTCGATGTCTCCAGCTTCTTTGCTAGAAAGTGAAAGAATTATTTTATCTCGGTAACAATGAGGTGATGTGCTCCGAATTAAAAAAATATTACCTCCAGGGGGCACAATCCAAGCGCATGGCACATCAGTGCACGAGGGTTCAAAAGCAGTTCTGTTGGCTGCACTCAGGAGCAGTCCAACGACATGTTGGCATGTTCCACTTAATCTGCAAAACACAGACATGCTCTTACTTTGCAGTCCCCTTCAAGACATACTTGTGGCTCAATGCTTTCTCTACAACTTTATTTATCCAATGCCCTATCTTGACAATGAGGCTATGGGCCAAATATTTGATAAGGCAACGCTGAATACACGAGAAGCTAACCGAAACATTGGCTGCTAGTGCAAATGCTTAAAATAAAATAAAGTTGAAGAAAACAGCTACCAAAATCTCCAATGGCATGCTGGCTCAGTAACAGCGCAAGTAGAACGCGACCAACAAACACTTATTACGTGATAGGCACGTGAAATATGCGAATGGAATTGGAAAGTCCAAGTAAAAACGAGTATATCCTGGAGCTCGCAAATCCTGTTTTGTACGAACTCTAAAACCGGAGTCAAACGTTCCCTTTTGATCGCGATCGTGTCGGATCCAATTTCTTTAACATGATCAGGATTAATAGCTATCAGCGGTTCACTGTGGGTTACTGGTGTCACACGGGCACCTTTGATCGCGCTCGAGCTGATCCAGATAACATTTCTAGATCGCGATCTGCAATGGTCGGTGCTACACGGTTCAAACTATCTCCATCGAGTTTGGCACACGTCATTGATATCGCGATCTCGGAACCCGGTAACGGCCACGTAGGAGCACCTGAGTGCACCTAAGTGGTCGAACAGCGTGCTAACTACCGCTCTCCACATCGCATATGATTACCGCGTTTCAAGTTCACCTAATGAGCTGATGGTGCTCTATTTGCAAAGTGTGACGTTGAGCTAGTTACCGCATAGCATCAATCGGCGCGACATGGTACTGACAGAAGGTAGAAACAGACAAAAAATTGTTGCGAGTTTCATTCGTCCTCGCTAACTGACACGAACACCGACAGCTATGTACCCGTGTTGACATATAGCGACGCACTTATACTACATTACACGCACGTGGCGTTTAACATCCGAAGCGATTGCAAGTGAACAAACATACTCACCCGGCTGGGCAAAGACAGTGGACAGCGGTGACGGCTCCTGTATCCTTGCGAAGAGCAGCGTGTACCAAGTAGTACCCGCCCTTCATAGACGCTAGGCAAATCGACCGTAGAACACCCACTTCACTCTGCATTATATACTAGAAACTACGCTGTCGGCAACTGTCGCAGGCAGCAGGAAACACACTATTGTAGGTTGGGATTTTTTCCGCGAGATACGTAAGGATGGGGGCTGTTGGGAGAGTTTTGAAGATTGGAAACAGAACTTATGTAGCGACGTTAAGAGGGCCACAAAGGTCATAGAGACGCAGCCAGAGATCGGGACCATGGATAGCAAACTTGCCCACCTCTTTGAGGCCAGAAATGGCCTTAGGAAGCGCTGGCAACAGAACAAGCTCAATCGTCGGTTAAGGCGAAAGGTTGCTGAAATTAACAGGGAGATCGAGACTTACTCCGCGCAGCTCGAGAGAGCCCGATGGGAGGAGACGTGCAACATGGTAGATGGACAAATGCGTGTTGGCGGAAAATGGAACCAACTCAAACATCTCATGGGACCTGAAAAAAGCAAAGGTAGTCAGTGCAGGGTGGTCGATCACATAGTCAGCGTGGCACACAGAGACAGCTCAGAAAAGGAAGTTTGCGACATGCTTGCAGGCAAATATTTGCCGCTTAGAGGGATGGATCCGCCCGCTTCGAAGCCCCCCCCTTTATAGCAGGCGGATACAATCTAAACTTGATGAGAATATCACCACAGCTGAAGTTCGGATGGCGCTAATGGATCTCAATGGAAGGTCGGCACCCGGGGCTGATCAGATCACTAACAAGACTTTGAGAAACCTGGATGACGCTTCAACTGACTTTCTCACCGACCTTTTTAACGAACACTGGGCCAATGGCACTTTCCCCGAGGAATGGAGACATGCGGAGGTGGTCCTGATCCCTAAGCCGGGCAAAAAGCCCAGCCTTGACTACCTCCGCCCCATTTCACTTACATCTTGTGTTGGAAAGGTCTATGAACACGTCTTGAATAATAGGTTCTCTGCGTTTATCGAGGATGAGAGTCTCCTCCCTCCGAATATGGTGGGTTTCCGCCCGCATCTCTCAACGAGGGATGTGATGCTTCTCCTTAAATCACACATCATTGAAGACAACACTCGCGATGCCAGGGCTATACTTGGTCTCGATCTGGCTAAGGCTTTTGACCACATATCTCACGCTCATATACTGGAATCCGTAAACGACATGAACCTTGGTGCGCGATTTTTTTAATTTTCCCGCGGCTTTTCTCAACGAACGAACGACCACCCTTAAGTTGGGGGGAGCTGAAGTCGGAAAACTACGAATTAGGCTCGCGTGGAACCCTGTGATGAGTGAGTGCGCGAACAGTGCGAGCGCGGTGTACTCAGTGCTGTATGGTGGTGTTGGCGTCGCACGGGTTCCAAACGCGGTGGTGTGTCGCGATAAAAGCACCACCCAACGCACACGTGCGGCACATCGAAAAAAGACGACGTCGGCGGGGCATGGCACGTGGGGCAATGACCAATGGGAAGAGGGCACGGCGGCGGGAGAGAAGAGGAAGAGGACGAGATGGAAGGCCGCGGGTGAGTCTGACTCGGACAGCTCGGACGAGACGCTGGTGCCAGGGTCTGTGCCGTCGGGTTACGGACCCGAGCACAAAGGGCCCGACAGCGTCTGCCTCCAGACATCCTCGGAACCGGGCGATACTGGAGGCGGGGTCGTTCCCTTCATCCAGCAGCGTGTCCGGGCAGCTGAGCCACCGCGGAGAGGAGAGAGACCCGGGAAGCTAGTTGAGCAGGACGCTGGTGTCAGAGTCAGTGCCATCGGCTTGCGGAGCCGAGCACGAAGGGCCCGACAGCGTCGAAGGGTCTCCAGAACCAGACCCTCCTGGTTCCTGCTGCTGCTTGCTACCCCGACTCGAGTCCCAGGGCCTGCTGCCGACCTCCAGGCGACGTACGAGGCCAAGGGTGTCGCCGGCCTGGTGGGCCTGAAGACGCCGTCCTCAGCGGCTCTCGAGCTTGCCTACCTCCTCGTCCGCCCCACAAGTGCCCTCGCCGTCAGCGTGTCAGCGACGACTCCGCCGCCCGAGCCACCACCAGCGACTCCATAACTGGTGACTTTGTTTTTTTTGGGGGGGGCGTGCTATGGAACTCTGATGATTATCGTAGGACCGGTCACAAAAACGCTAGCGTAGGAGTAGCCCGTTTGTGTTTGCTTCGGTTACCTGTTATTTTTTTCCTTCTCTTTCTTATTTACTGTGATAAAGTTACATTTTGTGTGTGTTCGAAAATGGCTCCGTTTTTTTTTTCGGTCAGAGGCCTTGCCTCAATTAACACAAACTACCCAACCCAAAACCTGCATAACAAACCCCTCAGGGGGCAGTCGTCTCCCCGCTTCTTTTTAATATTGTAATGGCGCTCGCGAACTGGACGAACTCGAGGGATTGGAGAGTGCATTCTACGCAGATGATATCACGGTCTGAGTTCGCGGCGGTGCCGTAGGATACCTTGAGGATCAATTGCAGGAGGCGGTCAACACGGTTGAAAGGAATATCAGTCGTATGTCCTTAACGCTCTCAAGTAGCAAATCAGAACTATTAATATACAAGCCAACCAGAAAGGGACGGCGACCCAAGGACTGGGCCCCCCCTCAGGAAGTGGATGTGACATTGTTGACTGCTAGCGGGGATAAATTCCCAAGGTTAGCTGCATCAGAATATTGGGTATGCTCGTCTCAGCGAATGGCTCTAACACGGAAACTCTACGTAGATTAGAGCAACATACAGCGGCTACGCTTCGCCTCATTATCAGAGTATCTAACAGGAGAGGAGGCATGAAGGAGGCCAATCTTCTTCGCCTCTTTCATGCCTTCCTCCTGAGTCATGTTCGTTATGTTGCGTCTATGCATAAGTGGCTTGCTACAGAAAGGAACAAGCTCAATGTACTGATCCGTAAAACAGTTAAAAGGCCACTCGGCCTTCCAATCCGAACTAGCACTCAGGGGCTTTTAGCATTAGGACTACACAATACGCTGGATGAAATTATAGAGGCTCAACGCACGGCGCAGATCTCTCGCCTCTCGGTCACCCGGGCGGGACGGGAGATTTTGCGGCGTGCCGGAATTTCTACGACATTGCAGGAAGAGCGGATGATCTCGCTTGACTCCGCCGTTAAACAGGTACTCGTGGTTACCTCTATTCCTAGGAATATGCACCCTCAATTTAACGTCGAAAGGAGACGGGCTAGAGCCAAGAAAATTTTGGAACAGGTATACTCAAAGTCGGGATCGTCGACCTTCACGGACGCTGCGCGTGCGGATAGGAATCGTTATGTGGCCGTTGCGGTCTCTGAGCAAGGTACACTAATGTCGGCATGCTCTGTCGAGGCAACCTCCCCGGCAATAGCTGAACAGGTATCCATCGCACTAGGGCTTTTGGACTCCTCACGTTGTCATATTTATTCTCACTCACGTTCGGCGGTTAGAGCCTTTGCCTGTGGCAGGCAAAGGCTCTAACCGCTTGTTGCTAGGATTCTCAGAGGTAGGACCATTACTCCACACGAGATAATTTGGTTCCCGGCCCATATGGGCTCCACGATCAGCGGCATCACCAACTCCAACGAATTGGCCCATCCCCGGGCGCGATGACTAGCTTTCCGCGTGGGGCTTCACGGCCCTGGCTCGTTGGACCACTCCGCCCCGCCCGGGTCCGATCCTCTGGCTGGGGGGTGCGGCTGATCGAGGGTCGCGGGACGTCCTCGCTACGTACAATGAAGTCACTTCGCACTATCGCTTGGGTCGAAGGGTCTTTCCTCCACCCCATTCGCATATTACCAGGCGACAAGAAATCACGCTCAGACTTCTACACACAGGGGTTTACCCCTGCCCAGCTGCCGTTTCAATTTATACGGATATATCTCCTAACTGCCCGGACTGTGGGTGTGTGTGCACATTTGAGCACATGATGTGGGACTGCCCCCCACATACCCAAGGAACTCAAGGCGCAAATCCTCCCGAGACAGGACTTTTATTCCGCCATGAAAAGCACGGATCGTCACCGTCAGCTTCGGGCAATCCAAGGGGCCCATGATGCCGCGGGCAGGTACTTTCTGCCTGTTCCAACGTGGGAGCGGCCCGCAGGGGGGGTTGGGGTAAAACCCGGCTCTCCTCCCATCGGTGCTCAATAAAGTTATCTATCTATCTATCTGTCTATCTATCTATCTATCTATCTATCTATCTATCTATCTATCTATCTATCTATCTATCTATCTATCTGCGGTGACACTTGATTGTATCTACATAATGTTCCGGACGTACCCTTCCTCGCTGAAGCGCAACTGGCGCTCGCACTTTTGCAACTGGCACTCGCACCTCATTCCTGACGACTGCAGATAGTGATGTATTTGCCGTTCTGTCAGCGCAGCGCCGCGAATATTTTTTATCCATCCCTCCGTGAGAGCCAGGTAACCCCCCCGAAACAGTATCCTGGCCGGGACAGCTCACTGAAACGGCTTGGTGGGAATACCAGCAGAACCAAAAAGAAAGCAGAAGGAACCGAGACAAGAAAAAAGAGACAGAGACAGCTAGAATGCTGGACTAACAACTGACTTTTATTCGATGAACCGCGAACAAGAAACCGATATGAGCATGCCCGCAAACAGCAATCACACAGAAATGCCCCCTATCACTACATGATAGAATCACCGTCAAGGTACAGAAGCTCTTTGACATTTAGAAACGTAGATGGCGCGCTCACACACTTATCAGGACCAAGCTTGTAAATCTGAAACGCTTCAATAATTTCACGCAGCTTCTGCGTATCAGCCCTTCCGGTCACCAAAACATTGCTGAATAGAGGGTTGCAACCGCAAGCCTTGCAATGAATTGGCAGATTCCCACCCGTGCCTGTAGGAAGTAAATTGGCGTGCTCGCGCATCCTATCATTGACACACCTTCCCGATTGCCCAATATATTCTTTGCCACAGGTCAAGGGAATGCTGTAGACAACGCACGTCTCGCATCTGCAGAATCTATTGACATGCGCAGTATTGCACTTAGACGTACTGGCCCCATGCTTCGCAACACGCTTACAAATGTTGCCCAAAATGCAGGGCGCAGAAAACACAAGCCTTACGGCGTTTCTTGCCGCCACCTTCTTAAGGTTGTGTGACACCCCATGTAAGTATGGCATAACAACCAATTGCTTCCTCTCTTCACACTCCTGACGCTCTCTGGAAAGCTGTTTCTTTTTCTTGTGCAGGGATTCCGCCACCGCCTCAATGGTAACCTGAGAGTAGCCTGCATTCAACAGCCTCTCAACCTGCTGATGAAAACTGCTTAGCATTTGATGCGTACAACTCTTTTGCAATGCATTGGAAACGCAGAGGTTCACAATAGCTCGCTTAACGAGCTTCGAGTGTGAAGACTCGTACGGAAGAAGCGTCTTTTTAGTCCTATAGGACTCTACATCCAGCAAATATGATGATGGGACAGAAAAAAGTTAGTGACAAATCTAAAAACCTGATGGAATTATCGAGTGGTTCTTCATGCGTGAAACAGATTAGTGGAGCAGGACTGAAACACCTGCAGTATGTCCCGAATGGCACTGGTGAGGCAGTCATTTGGTCTAAGATTTAAAAGGATAAGAAAGTCGTCTACATATCTAAAGATACGGGAGACTCGGTCATCATTTAAAATTGTACACACACTGCTGTCAAATTTCGCTAGCTATATGTTACATAACATGGGCGCCACGCAAGAACCGATGCACACTCCATTTTTCTGCAAAAACAATTTGCCGTCGAAATCAACAAAAGTAGACTGAAGATAAAACATTAAAAGTTCCATGAAGCTGTTCGTCGACAGGCCGCAGCTACTTTGGAAGGTCGTCTCCCCGTTGCATTCAATAAGATCCTGAACAGCCGCAAACAGTTCTTGATGGGGAACGGAGTAATAGAGCTCTTCTATGTCCACCGAGAACGCAGAGTTCGCTGTCAAAGCTGCCGACTTCAAGACACCAATTACTTCCTTGGAGCTGTCAATGCCAAAAGGATCAGCAATGGTCAAAGAATTCAGGTCTCGTTGTAGAAACCTCCCGATTAACTTCTGCCATTACAAATGTTGCCCTGCATTTTGGGCAACATTTGTAAGCGTGTTGCGAAGCATGGGGCCAGTACGTCTAAGTGCAATACTGCGCATGTCAATAGATTCTGCAGATGCGAGACGTGCGTTGTCTACAGCATTCCCTTGACCTGTGGCAAAGAATATATTGGGCAATCGGGAAGGTGTGTCAATGATAGGATGCGCGAGCACGCCAATTTACTTCCTACGGGCACGGGTGGGAATCTGCCAATTCATTGCAAGGCGTGCGGTTGCAACCCTCTATTCAGCAATGCTTTTGGTGACCGGAAGGGCTGATATGCATAAGCAGCGTGAAATTATTGAAGCGTTTCAGATTTACAAGCTTGGTCCTGATAAGTTCAGCGTAAGGCTGTTAGATTTATTTTTTTCTGAATTTCGTAGTACCGACTCACCAACAGCTCTCATGGATGCTCATGGTATTCAAACCTTGAAATTAAGAAGAAAAATACTCAGGCTTAAATTTCTTTTTCTCCTGAAAAATAACAAACTCTCTTTTCAACCTGCTCCATATCTCCTACCGTTAGCAACAAGGCAAACCAGACATCGTCATCCCTGAATCCTTAACTCCATATCAAACAAGAACTAACACCTTCAAGTTTTCTTTTTTTCCTCGCACTATTAATGAATGGAATGCGCTGCCGTTATCATTGATTGATTCAGTGGAATCGATTGACCGGATTGTTTTATAATCTATAACGTTGAAGTTGAAATGTATGTGCTTATGTGTTTATTTATCAATTTCTGCCTTTTCGAATTCTGTGTTTTGATTTGTAATTCTTTGCCCCTCCTGCCTGGGCCCATGTGGGCCTGCAGTATGTTATAAATAAATAAATAAATAAATAAATAAATAAGTGTGTGAGCGCGCCATCTACGTTTCTAAATGTCAAAGAGCTTCGGTACCTTGACGGTGATTCTATCATGTAGTGATAGGGGGGCATTTCTGTGTGATTGCTGTTTGCGCGCATGCTCATATCGGTTTCTTGTTCGCGGTTCATCGAATAAAAGTCAGTTGTTAGTCCAGCATTCTACCTGTCTATGTCTCTTTTTTCTTGTCTCGGTTCCTTCTGCTTTCTTTTTGGTTCTGCTGGTATTCCCACCAAGACTATGTACCAACTTGCCCAACAAGCCATCCTAATGAACTGAAACGGCAAATGCGCCAACGCCGAACTATCGCATACATGTCTTAACCTCCGTGATGTAGGCTTGACTGACAACGCGGATCGCCGGAACCGGCAAACCCTTTCCCCTACCAGAACGTTTCGTCCGCCTCGGTGGAACAGTGGATACGGTGCTCGGCTGCTGACCCGAAGGTCGCGGGTTCGATCCCGGCCGCGGCGGTCGCATTTCAATGGAGGCGAAATGGTAAAGGCCCGTGTACTGTGCGATGTCAGTGCACGTTAAAGAACACCAGATGGTCGAAATTTCCGGAGCCCTCCACTACGGCGTCTCTCATAATCATCTAGTGGTTTTGGGACGTAAAACCCCAGATATTATTATTATTATTACCAGAACGTTTCGAGCGGCGTGCGGGAGGTGGCAGCACAGGAAAATGGAAAAGGCGGATTCCCAAAGCGGCAGCACTCCCAAAAGCATTTCCCATAGTTGCAGCAGAAGTGACTCGACGATGGCTGTCTTTGTCGCGCTTTCAGCCACCCCTCCAGCATGTCGGGGCGCGTTCCTGGTTGATTTACAAGCGTTGAACGGTATTTTGTTGTACCGAGCTCCCGCCCCACTGGCTCCGACTTCACCTGTTGGGGCTTGCTGGAGTGGGAGCTGGTAGCATCGGTGGTTGTGAAAGCTTTATTCAAATTTTGACCGGGCATTAAGATGGCCCCGGCGAGGAGTGACCCCTTCGGCCCAGGCGCCGAGTATAAAAGAAAAAAACGCCGCTATTCTGACCTGCGCACAGCATCAGCACTGCATTTTGGGTGGTCACGCCTGTTTAGCGCAGTCCAGAGAGAATTATGGCAACTCCCTGCGAGCCGTCTGTGAAATCAGCAACTGTCCCTGTTCCCACTTACTGTTTTGAGAGAGCTATGGCAGGAGCGACCTCGGAGGGCTGAAACTCTCTCGCCCCCCAAAGAACGTGATTTTGGGAAACCAATGTTTGAATAGTGTAGTTTTGACATATTGGGCTCAACCACGGTGCAAGAAATACTTTAGGTGAGCGAACGACGCGGAGGGAGCGCTTTCGGGAGAGAGCCGGTTTGTGTTCTTTTCCACTTGCCGACAGATGGCGCGCCGGACTGAGGACCGTGAGGCATCACGGCAGCACAGACAGGCAAAAAAGGAGAAGCGGCCACAGGATGAAGTCAACCAAGTATGGGAAATATATTTAGAGCAAAAATCCATTGTGCAGAAATTAGTCGAGGCAAAAATTAAAGGCGAAAGTGAACGCTGGATGACAGAAATTCGCGAAAAGAAGAAGGCCGCACCTAGGATATTTTGGAGCCACCTAAAAGCGCTAGGTAGGAAGTCTGTCACAATGCAACAACATATGGTAGATGAAGGAGGAAATCAATTGGAAGGGTATGAAGCGCTAGGTTACATCCGAAAGGTAACAGCCGATTCGTTTAAAAAGGTCGCTCAGGGGATTCCCCCGGTGAGTAAAAGTATGCAGAAGAGCACAACCGAGGAAGATGTAGTACTTGAGAATTTCAATTGGAAGAAGGCCGAAGGAAAAATTCCTAAGCGCACTACTCCGGGCTTAGATGGGGTTCCCGTCAGCCTCGTTAACGAACTAGGACATAGCACTAAAGAAGCACTGCTGAAAGCCGTAGAAAAGTGCTTACAGGAGAGGGAAATACCAGACAGTTGGCGAAAAAGTAGAATGAACTTAATCTATAAAGGCAGGGGAGAAAAGGATAACATTCGCTCGTATAGACCGCTAACCATTACATCGGTACTATACCGGTTGGCGATGCAGGCAGTAAAATTAAAAATAGAAACGTGGGTAGAGCAAAATGATATTTTGGGAGAACTCCAGAATGGATTCCGAATCGACAGGCGGTTAGACGATAACCTGTTTGTTCTTACACAGTGTATAGAAATATCAAAAATAGAAAACAGGCCCTTATACGTAGCTTATCTAGACATCACCGGGGCATATGACAACGTTAATCAGGAAATTTTGTGGCATATATTGAAGGAAGTTGGCATAGGTGACGACTGTATACAGCTTTTGAGGGAAATATACCGAGAAAATACAGTTTGTGTAGAATGGGAAGGAATAAGCAGCAAGGACAGCGTTGACATTAGCAAGGGGCTGAGACAGGGATGTCCTTTGTCCCCGCTGTTATTCATGCTGTACATGGTGAGGATGGAAAAAGCGCTAGAAGGTAGCAACATTGGATTTAATTTGTCACACAAACAGGCCGGCGCGATGGTTGAGCGGAAGCTTCCAGGTCTATTTTACGCTGACGATATTGTCTTATTTGCGGACAGTCAAGATGATATACAGCGGCTGGCAGATATATGCGGAAGGGAAGGCGAGGCTCTAGGACTATGTTTTAGTGCAACAAAATGTGGATTGATGATATTCAATGATCACGAAGACCATGCGGTCTTAATACAGGGCCAAGAAATACCGAGGGTAAGCGAGTACAAGTACCTCGGAGTGTGGGTAAATGAGGGGGGATAGATATATGGAGGTACAAGAGAAAGCATCGGTAACAAAGGGAAAGAGGAATGCTGCAATCATGAAGCACAGAGCGTTATGGGGATACAATAGGTACGAGGTGCTTCGAGGGCTGTGGAAGGGTGTGATGGTTCCGGGGCTTACATTTGGGAACTCAGTGGTGTGCATGAAGTCAGAGGTGCAATCAGGAATGGATGTAAATCAAAGGACTGTGGGACGCCTCGCGTTGGGCGCTCACGGGAAGACGACAAATGAGGCTGTAAAGGGTGATATGGGATGGACAGGTTTTGAAGTGAGGGAAGCGCAGAGCAAAATTAGATTTGAAGAGAGGCTGAGGAAAATGAGGGAGAGTAGATGGGCAGGGAAGGTTTTCAGGTATTTGTATAGAAAAAGCGTCGACACGCAGTGGAGAAAAAGAACTAGGAGGCTCACCAGTAAATATACGGCTAGCAGTGTGGGCGACATGGCAACAAGGAGCATTAAGCGAAAAGTCAGAGAGGCGGAGAGGACTTATTGGATGACAGCGATGGAAAAGAAGCCGGCTCTCAGTGACTACCGAAAGGGAAAAAACGAAATAAGGAGTGAGAGGTTTTATGATAATTCAAGGGGAAGCGCTTTACTGTTTGAAGCAAGGTCGGGTTGCCTTAGAACGCGTAGCTATAAAGCAAGATTCTGTAACGAAGAAGAACAATGTACATGCTGTGGGGGGAACTAAGGAAACGATGGAACATGTACTGATTGAATGTGGCGTTATCCACCCAGATATACGTGTGGGCACGAGTCTACATGAAGCCTTGGGTTTTAGGGACAACAATGGAAAGCTGAACACGTCCGCGATAGAAATAAGTAAGAGACGGTTAGAGTATTGGTGGCAGAAAAGTAGAGATAAAGGACAAAAAATGAAGAATGGGAAAAATAAGGTCATTCTGCCTTAAGAGGCAGAGAGCTGGACCGTAAATTTATATTTTTCTTTGCTATAATAACATAGATTTAATCATTGTAGATAAGGCATTAGGCCACCACAAAAGGAAAGTTTTTTTTTTTCGAGCCTGGTGGCAGACATGTCACCGCCCCGTTATAAAGGGGACGCTCATAGCATCCATCCATCCATCGTGGTGTGCGGCAAAGCTCCTCCATAACATGGTGGGGGGCAAGTGATCCCTGCCGCCTAAATCGAAGCAACTAGTCTTCAGACTGGTCCCCGTTTTTCGGCGAATTAAAGCGTCGACCACCATGACCGCAACCACCATCGACTTTTCCCAGATCTCGTGCTACGTTAGCCGTGCAGTGCACGCACTTTTTCTTGTTGCTGCCGTTGCTTTTTGAGCTCGTTTTTGAAAATATGTGAGTGATCAAGTGCTTTTGCTCTGCGGAAGAATGGGCAAGTACTTTGTGTCCTTTCGCAACAGCGGGTAAAAATCTTTCAAAGAAAAGTACGCGCTTTTCTCGCCACCAACCAACGAAGAAAGTCTTCAGGCATTAAAGTCTTTCCGTGCGATACCACGAAAACACCGCGTGCTGCAAAGGACAAATAGTGTGTGCGAAGGACAATTTGTTCCCCATTTCATCCTCAAGACGTAGTCTGCTGAGATGGCATGTTTTAATCACCGAAATGAGGAGAACTGGGCTCGCTAAGGACGCTGTGCCGTTTATTTTCGAAGGTGCTCCGGGATACTTATCGAAAAAGATCAAGAGCCCTCGAAAGAAGATCATACGGCAGACATGTCACGAGCTACACTGCACATTTACACTCGGAAAACGCTGTGAAGAAACCCAGCCTCGTTCGCTTGCAGGAAGCACAGGGATGGATCAAAGTGCTGCCGACTGAAATATGCTCCACTATTACATATGTATCCGCATGCGCCAGTATTGTCGAGAACTGAAAAATAAGCAAGCCAGGAAACACGAAAAATGTCGATGCTAGTGTGAGATTTCTTTTTCGTTTGGTTTAACTTGCATTATTTAATGTATAACTTGTCATTGTACATAAAATTTTGTGTTGGAAATATTTATATGACGTTTTGAATTTTTCTTCACTTGAATAAATTTTCATAGTTACGCAGTAGCAACGCCTACTTATTTACCTTAATAGAAAAATCTTATCCTGCAACGCCGAATAGCGCATCATCCTCACGTCCTTGGACACTAGCTTGCGTAGCCTTCATCACAGTGATTGGAAAGCTTTACCAGATATTTATTTTAGTTTAAAAACGAGGACCCATAAGACTGAGAAGCCTCTTTAATAAAGTGAACCAACACATGCGGTTGTTTAATTCACAGGACTTCAAATTTGGAGATCCGGTACAACATTGTGAGTTTCTGAATTAATTTGGATTACTTGGGATTCTTAGGTGCACCAGAGGGCGAAAGAAACGGGCTATTCCTGCATTCCGCTCGTTTCGAAATGTAATCATCGCGGTAATGAATGTTTGACAAATGGATGTGCTTCGCCTCTAGTGGTCGTATCTACTGAATGAACGTGATGAGAGAGTGGTAGTCTCGTACGAAATACTTCAGGCACCGTTGCATTACTCATATTAGAGAAATTAGAATCAAATGGCATTCGTGGTGTTGGCAAATTTTTTAATTCAATTATCTCTTAGCAATAAGTGCCATTAATGAAAATAGCTCGCCATTTTTGCCCCTCAGTCGTGGTGTACCGCAAGGAAGTATACTTGGTCCACTGATGTTCAATGTTTACAATAATGATAATGTTCAACTAGACACAACAGTTAAATATGCGGATGATTCAACAATAATCCTTGATGGCGTTAGCTTAGATAATATTATAAGCAAAGCAAATGATACACTTTTAAGAATGTCATCATGGTCCAGAATGAACTGGCTTAAAATTAATCCAAATAAAACCAAAGCCATTGGTTTTCGTGTCAAAAATAAAGTACTCACTCCCCATAAACATTTAGTTCGTGAATCAGTGCTGATAGATATTGTTTATACCCACAAAATACTTGCAGTTTATTTTTAAACCAACCTAAGCTGGGATAAACATGTAAATTTTATTTGTAAGAAGCTTTCTTCGGTAACAGGAGTGTTGGCTCGTTGTCGTAATATTTTGCCGCTCAAGGTCAAACTTCAGATATGTAACGCGCTGTTTAATTCACATCTAATGTATTGCACCCTTTTATGGGCCACGATAAGCAAAGATAAAGAAAGTCAGTACTCTGCAAAAAAAGATAGTCCACCAAATTGGAAATATTGACCCGTTCGGATCAACGCGTGAACCTTTCCAAGAATTCAATAATACGAGCTGACAACCTTTATACATTTCGCTTATTGCGCGCACTTTCTTTCTCAAATAGGGAGCTCTCCAACTTCATTAGATCACTGCCATGCCTAGAGCGTCGTGTCATTACAGTTCCGACAAGAAATACAGACATTTGGTTCGTACCGCGTTTCCGCACTACGTATAGATACCAAGCCTTGGCCTACAGCGTTCCCACAACACTTAACACGCATGAAAGTACGATCACCTGCAACAAGAAACAATCACATTCACATTTCTGCTCTCTGGCGTCATAGGCACATGCGCAACAAACTATCTTCATAGTCTATATTTCATATTTTCATAGTTTATTCTAGTGTAAATACATTGTATCATGTTAGATCTTGTTATCTTGCGTTATATTAGCGATACGTAAGTATGTATGATCACGTAAATGCATAATGTGTGCTTTAAGTGTATAGGTGTCAATGTATAAGATGGCCTATGCACGGTGTACATTGATTTCTGGAAACCCTTTTTTACTACACATTTATAATGTGTACTTGAAATTAATCAATTATGAAATCCTTTTTGAATCAGTGTGTATTGTTCATGTTTTCTTTCGTACTTGTGTGTTATGTACCTTGAATCATTTCCGCACTACTGCCATGTGTATGTACAGGTCACAAGGGCCTTTGTCAAGCCGTTCTCACGGCTTTTAGCCTTCGGGACGTTCCAGTTTTGTCTGGTAAATATTAGCTGTATGCACGTTGGTTAACCGCAAGAGCTACATTCGTAGACGCAGGCTAAGGCCACTGTGCACCCGGGGACGTTGCGCCCGTCAACAAGGTTGTAGAGTGCCTCGATGCGCGCGGGCATCAAAGCACCCTACCGGTCGCGCCGGGTCGAAGTTGGTAGCGCCATCTCTCGGGCTGCTTGCGAAGCAGAACCTAGTCGCGGAGCGGCTAGTCCAGGCGTTCGCTCACCTAAAGTATTTCTTGCACCGTGTTCTTTACAGATCGGGAAATCGATGTTACCTTTCCCCTTGAACTGTTGGGGTCATCGCTTCCTCATCATCTGCGGTGCGCGTGTCATACTTTAAGCCTCGTCGCCACGGCTGACGTCAAGAAAGCCCTCAACAGAAGTCCTACGCGCAGTCGTCTCTACGACAGTACAGTGGCGAAATGCGCTCAGTATTGGGGCTGATCAAATCAGCCAAAGTCTGCAGAGACGGTGCTATCAGTTCTCGGAAGACAGCTGCCAACACCCTCATTCACGCGACGGACCTCTCTCTACCACGCATTGGACGTACTTCTCACGAACAAAGAGAAACTCACGACACTCTCACAGAAGCTCGACCTACCATATATAAGAGACGCAGAGCTTGACGAATATCGCGGGCTTCTCTACCCAATCGTTGCAGGTGAGGTACTTTTTTTTATAAATGTTTTGAAGAGTCGTCTACGTTTATTAATTACAAGTTACTTTCGATCACCATCACTGGAGAAAATCAAGCAGCTTACGTTATAAAGTATATTTTTTTTTTCAGCAGTCGATATCTTGCAGAAAAGCAGCTGCGGCTACTACGGAGAGCTTCTGCCAACACTTCTCACGGTAGAAAAAAAGCTAACTTCTATGAAGCATAAAATTCGGCACGGATCTATCATCTTAGACAGCTGTCTAACCGGTCTCCAAAAGCGCTTTTCTGCGTTTTTCAGTATGGAAAATGATGAGGCAATACTTGCATCCTGCTCACACCCATTCTTCAAGATGCGGTGGACCTCAAGCGAAGTGGCTAAATCTTCAGACTTTGAGAGCTTGCTCGTGCGAGCGGCTGAGGCGCATGCACCGCTCCAAACGGACACGTGCGACGAGTCATCGTCATCGGTGGTGATTAATGACGGTTTTTACTACTTTGAAGACTTCGGCATCTTAACGGTCAGAACAGACCCACGTGAGGACGGAAGTTTTCCGGTATTTAGATGACCCGAGAAGGGATATCGCCATGCTGCATGACTATCCGGCCATGAAGGCGGTATTTATCCGCTATAACACGAATTTGTGCTCCTCTGCCGCAGTAGAGACTTTTCTTGTTCGCGAGTCTGGCGTTGAGGCCGTAACGACGATGTCTTGATGACGGTCCATTTGAGAAGCTCCTGTTGCTTAAGTGTAATTAACACACCAACCTTTTCAGCAAAATATTTCTCATGGGTTGAATAAATGTATACTTTTTTTTCCCCATTTAGTGGTGTTCGTTAGTGATTCCGGCGATTTGCTTGAACTGTGCTATTTCTGGCGTAGCTGATATTGTTGCCATCAAGTATGTCCTTTTCGGTGTAAAATGCGTGTTACTCTTGCGGTGATAAAATATAATTTTTTATTGCAACAGATACCTGTAAATATGTCGTTATTAACAATTGTGTACAGTGTAACCCTCTTTAACAATGCCTTAACGGCGCTCAGAGTACTGTGATAAATAAATACATTGCAAGTTTCATAGCGCTGCAACATTTGCAATGTTAAGCTGCACTTTATAAATGCTTTTTCGGAGTATGAACATCCCCGAAATAAAATGTATTTTAGTATCTCTATGCGTTATCTGTATTCCGGAATACATTTTTCGCCTTTTTGCGAAAGTATCTCCGAAATATCAGGCTACGTCAAAGACGCATGTATCTCAGTATCTGTATTTTAGGCTTCCAACCCATGTATTTCGATATCTGTATTCCGGAATGCTTTTTCGAGTATCTCTGCCCAGCCCTGGTTTACACTAGCCCTGTAAAGCTTAAGAAACAGCGAAGCGGGTCGATCTTACGGGCTTAACGTGGCTTTCTTGGCTGATGTTAGGTCTTTCCTTGGCCTAGACAGTCACGGCCGGTCTGGAGGCGCGCGCTCACTCCTTGCGCGCCTCTAGACCGGCCGTGACAGAGTTAAGTCGAACCACAGCCTGTTACAGACTTTGCAAGAATGTCCAGACTGCTGCGCCAGAAACTCACGTGCAAACCTGGTAGCGGTACCCCCCGGTACAAGGGTGTGCCTTTCGTCGCTCGTACTCGTCTACACTGTAAACCGTTTCACATCCTTAAGGGTGGATTTTCGATAAAACACCCATCGGACACCCTTTTTTTTTTGCCAAGATTATCCAAAAGGGTGGAATTTCACTTAAACCACCCTTTGTGCACCTTTTTTTCATTTTTGGGTGTACTATAGGTGTATGATCACAAATTACACCCTAGAGTGTGTGTTCACAAATTCCCCCCCCCCCCCCCAGGGTGTTTCTTTGAATGTTACACCTATTGTTTTCTTTAGAAGCATCAACACGTATCACATGCCAACGGATGCAATCAAACCGCATAACAACTTTTCGGTGAAAAGATCGATGTTTCGGCTTTTGTTTTCATTTCACTTTTTATTCGCCGACATATACCGCTCTATATCCCACATTTAATGTACCACTCTCTTATTTGCATTATTCACAAGATTCCTCACACGTTCAACGGCTTCATGGGTTGACCTTGTGTGATTCATACTAAAAAAGTATTTTGCAGCCCCTCGTAACCATTCATCATTCTCACTGAAAGGACGGTAAAAGAGATGGTGTTGCGCTTAAACATATCATGAAGCGATTACACACTGTTTTCGACAGGTCATCATGCTCGTTTTCTAATTTAAAATCACAATAAGCTTTTCTTTTAGAACACCTGTTTTATTTACAGTATGGTGCACATATTCCTGTACATTGAAGTATTTCACATCAATTCACAAGTCGCTGATTTTATCAGTGAGTTATATTTAAACTTATGATCACGAATCAGCTCAAAGTGGCAGTATGCAGCGTACGTATTACCATGAAGCTGGGCATGTTTACATTAAACTGTCTGAGCTCACTCTGCTGCAGCTGCTGTACACGCATGGCACGCCGCAGCACAGTTTAGGCGCACACCCGCTAAGCACCACAAGTGAACTTCTCCAATGGGACGCATCACTCTGCGGGCGCTTTATTAAATGCGAATGCATTTCATAGTCGGGCTATGTCAGGCATCCGGCGTTGTGCGGCGTTGGCGTTGTCCGCGGCAGGTGTTATCTCTCCGCTCTCACTCCCTCTCCCATAGCAACAGCTGCGGGCGCGCGCGCTTATCCTCGCCCCTAGCAACCGGAGCAGGTGTGCGGGCGGAGTAGCGGAGAGTGAGTGGAGAGGAGGAGCGCGCTCTGACGCGTGAGGGCGCTCGCATCGCGGGAGCTCGGCGAAGCTATATATGAAAAATAAAATAAAAAAATAAATAAAAAAAAAGCAAAAAAAAAAACTGGCGCTGCGCCGTGATCCCGACCGGGCTGCAGAAATTAGGCGCCTTTTCCTTCTTCGAACCACAACCACCAATATATAAATGGAGTGAAGCGCGCGCGAAATGCATTCGCATTTCCTCACGATTCCCTTCGGGGAGGTGGGGGGCATTTTTTTTTTATTTTCTTTTTTTTTTTGTCGAGGAACCCTCGTGGGTCGTACATTGTACGCGTGAACGATCACAGACGACACTAGTACAATGTACCCGTGCCACAAGAAGGAGGAACCGCAGTTGACTTGTGGCATTGTGATTGACAGGTTCATGATTTCTTGTTGCGCTGCGAATGACGAGATGAGGACGGTACAGGGACTACAGGACAGGTGGTGCGCAAACTCACAACTCATTCTCAGCGCAACAAGAAACCATGAACCACCACCAACTAGCCCAATTCATCGCTCTGCTAAATGTGATTGACAGCATACAGTGATAGCACATTCGTATGCTTGCACGAAATTCACCACATGAAATAAAAGCAAGCTTCATTGCTACTGCGTCGGTAAAAAGAGCGTATTCTCCAAGATCTTATCAGCAATAGCTGAATGATGGAATATTATTTAAAAACAGGCTGTTAGCACAGCAGAGGCGTGGCCAGACTTTATGCAGGGACGGGGGGGAGGGGGGAGAGAAGGGAGTCCGACCCTTCTGTATGTAATTACATTATTTCCAGTGCTTGTGCACATGCGGGTCCAAATAAACATAGAAAGGGGCGGGGGGTGAGTCGAATACCGAACACCACTCCCCCCCCTCCCCCCGCACCCTTCCCTAGCCTCCTGGTTATATCTATGATAAACACGTAACGAAATTTTAGCCCCAACTCGTCGAAACAATGCCCCGACGACGCTCTACTCGGGAAAAGAAAAATGTGAATCTCGAAGGCTACGAATTTGCCACCTGCACACGTCAGCAGTGGCTGAAAAAAAAAACATGCTTTAAAGCTCTACTAGCACAAACATGTTGTTAAACATAAAAAAAATCACAGCATATCCACGGGGCGAATGATGAAGAGTTGGCGAGAAGCTCGTGAAGCAATCATGGTTACACCGTGAAATCTTCAGTGGTTTCGCCCAGCAGTAATCAAAGCGATAGTGTGTGTGAGATCCGCCTGGCGCCGCGCTCGCGTCGCGGCGGCCTCTCGAGCTCGCACCTCGGGATCCTGCCGACGAGCACGAGCCGCAGCGGCCTTCCGCACCCGGCGCTCCTCGTCGTCCATGGTCCGCCAAGCAGCACGATCCGGCAAGCGCACTCGTACGGCGACGATCCGGGGAATGAGAGATAGCGGGCGCTCGCCGCCCGGCGCAAACCCGCGCAGAGCGCGCAGCAGCCACTCGGAGAGCAGCTGCACCGCCAACGCCATCTAGCGTACCTTCACCCAACCGCCATATTGTACGGATGGATGGATGGATGGATGGATGCTATGAGCGTCCCCTTTATAACGGGGCGGTGACATGTCTGCCACCAGGCTCGAAAAAAACTTTCTTTTTATGTTGGCCTAATGCCTTATCTACATTGATCATGTCTATGGGACAGCGCCCTCTCGCAAACGAGACGAGAAATGGAGATGACGACACAGAATGCGTACAGCGCCATCTAGTATATCGTCACCCAACTGCAGTTTGCATGCATCTTTGTGGGACAGCGCCCTCTATTATACGATAAGGGAACACTACGGGGTACAGAGGATGGATCGACGATCGACAACCGACCAGGTCTCGCTATAAGGAGCTTCGCCCTTATACAGTTTTAAAAGATTATTATAAAACGGCACTGCTAAAGTCAATTGACTGGTATAGTGATGTTAATCTCGGAGGCGATGAATTTCGGTTTCGGACTCGCGGCAACTGCGTATCACGATCATCATTAACAGGCGACCTTTGAATCTGTTGTTCACATGTGTGCGCGCTTGCTGCATGCTAACGGTGGCGGATTGTTCTACGATTCGCTTGCTTTGTTTTGGATATGTACTTCGACGGCTTCCACGGTGACGTAGTTCACGCGTACAAAAGATATAGTGCGTGTCACTGCAATCTCCGAATCCGTGGTGGATCGGCAAGTACGGAACAACGACTTCGGTGCGGCGCAGTGCGTCTCCTCTGTCAACGGCTTCCGTTGAAGCTAGCGCTCGCCGCAAGCTGAGTGCTTCCGATCAAGCATTCAACGAAGTGTACGCTGGGAGCCACACGGAGAGCGCTCTTGGATTTGGTCCTATTGCTGAAAAGGCAAGCTTTCGTGCTTGCGAGCAACGAAGCGCTACAAGTGCATGCCTGCCAACTCTCCCGATTTGCCCGCGGGACTCCTGAATTTCGGCGGATTATGGTAGTACAGGCGCGGCGATAAATCTCCCGAAATATAGCCTTCTCTACGTATACGTAAAGAAAATAACGATGACAAATGAGAGATGTTCTAAAATTTTTTAACCTTGTTCTATGGTGTTCGCCATGGTACCTTGCTGTCGTGCGAAACAACGTACGTACTAAGATTAGGAAGGGGCTACTTGCTGTCAGGTGAACACGGCAAACTATGTCCCTTCATTGCGCGCGCCGTATAATTGCGTGTACCAGTACGATCGCTGACGACTCAGAACTTTACTGGACATCATTACTAGCTGTATGTAAGGTTACTGCATTCCTCAAAAGCAATAACGAAAAGCAGCCAAGCAACAGCATCCGCGTGCGCAGGGTTCCCCTTCAGTGGGGCCGAAGGTTCTTCGCAGCGGCCCCCCCTACCTATTATGTCAATTTATAGAGCCGGCTTCGCCCCCCCCCCCCCCCCCCACCCCACTCCCTTTCACCTTTGAGGTCCCCAGATTGGCAGGTATGCAAGTGTGCCGCACGAGAATCCGGGTCCGAGCTAGTTGGTAAAGCGACATGTTGAAACTGATAAGTGCACCAAGACAAGGTAAACGAAAACGAACTCACAGAGAGCTACTTCCTACTGATATTTATTGCAAAACGAAGACGCCATATATGTGGTTTTCTTCGCTCATCACATGGTAAAACGCATGCTTCAGCACGCGTGATATTGAAAAATTTTTTCTTATGCATGTAGCCTTGCTTATTTCTCTAAAGATCAAAAATGTTAACATTCGCACAAATGCAGGGCGACGAAGCAAAAATCTCTTGATATCATACAGGAATAGTTTTTGACCAAGCACACCAATATGGTATCGAAGGCAAAATTGACTAAGTGGAGATGGTGACATGAAATAATGTGGGTTTCAAAGTAGCAACCAGCACAAATGAATAGGAATGAAGCAACAAGGAATGCGACCTGAAAACGGTGTGCGTCAAGAGGTAAAACCTAACTTAAAAAAAAAGGGAGGTCATCAGAAGATAACAACGAAATCCATTGGTTTTTCAAAAAAGCAAACACTTTCTTCGAGAGCGACATTAGAGCACTCGGTCAAAAAACTTCTTTTCCTGCATGATAGCACGACATCTTAGCTTTGTCATCCTGGTTCCGTGCAAATGTTAAGATTTACAATATTTAGCTAAATAAGCTAGACTAAAAAAAATTGCACAAATTTTTCAGTGGCCTCTGTTCTGAGGCATGGGATGTTACCACATCATAGCAAAGAAAACTACACGTATGACGTGTTAATTTCACAGTACCAGTTGTAAGTACCACTCCTTTTGTTTGTTTTCGTTGTCCTTTTCTTGATGCGCTTACCGTTTTCAGTACGCAAGTGTGTCTTTCAGGCCTCTCATCTGCTGCTATGTTAATTATGACACTTTTATTTGCTTCATTCATGTCGATATTGAGTTACCAACTCGCCCAGGCCACCAATTAATATATCACCGTCCTCATTTGACTGTCTCCGACTTAGTGCGCGTCCTTGTTTTTGCAGTGCACGTGTCTATTTACCAGTAGCTTGCAGCCACATTTGGTAAGAGCATCGGCTGTCCCCTCTTTTCAGTTGCCATCTTTGTATTTGAATCGTTTAAGTAGTAGTGACACGATTTCGAGCCATTGCAGTGTTAACACTCCTTCACACCGGAGTCAGACACCATGCACGTATCAAATATTTTACTTTGATTTCAGAATTTTCGTTGCTGAGAATCTGGAAGCCAGCCCCAACGCAAGGGACATTATCCCGAGTCAACACAGTTCCAGAACTCTGTGTCAGCGTTGCCAGATGGTGAAATTCGGCACCAGATTGGGATAATCTGGTGAAAATTTAGGGCTGCTGGTGTTGAAGTGCCAGAACTGCTACACCAGACAAAATCTGGTGAAAAGTGGTGAAAAATGGTGAGGAATGGCTTGTCACTACAATTATTCGTATTTACACCGCGTTTTTGCCGACGACTTGTTGGCCCTTCATCCCCATCCCACAGGTAGCACCAGTTTCTTGATAAAACTAGCACTAAAATCCACAAACCTACAAACCAAAGCCAGCCGAGCAGGCCGATTGGCTGACGAAGGTTGCGGGAAAGTTAGTGGGCATGCTGGAAGCCACCGTACCCCTCTTCGCTCGATCTTGGCTCCCTCCTCTCGCTCCTCTTGTTTTCAATAAAGTTTATTTTATACTTCGCCTTGCTTATGCATATCCACCAGGTATGCCTCTAGAAGGCAACCATTGGCGAACCCTAAGGGGGGTTAAAAGTTATAGAGTGGAAGATATCGCAACTTCTTAGCAGCAAATGTGAAGCCAGCGTTTGGACATACTTTACCTGAAAAACATAGCGTCCTCGTCTGATGTTCGATTAGAGATAAACTGCCCTTGTTTTGGTGACGTAAATGCTAGGTTACTCATTGGTAGGTTGCTATCCCGAGGAAAGTAATATATCCGAATGAGTATGTGATGTCTAATAAAGCTTGCCAAGACATTGATAAGGTGACCGGTAACACAGAGGCAGGTTGGGAAATATCTGTACGGAACAATTAGCCGTCGAACGCACATATTCAAAGCTAACATTGTCTTTATCTCTCGTTCTTTAATTATTGGGCCCTTAGCACGCGATAAGTGCATAAAAACAGTAAACAGAGCAAAATATCACTGAGATCGGTTTTTGAATACTGGCTTCATCATACAAAGAGAAAACGAGAGGTAAGGGTAAGGTTGGTTTTAAACTAATAGCACATGTGACATGCTTGCTACTTTTTCACGTTTCATCTTTCGGCTTTGCTGTTTCGGGACATTATTTCCACTCCAGCCGCCTTTACGTTGATCGGTCGGTAGCTCGCTAGTTCGCGGGAGCGCTGTTAGCGTGGGCGCGTCCTCTTGTCAAATGCTACCACTAAATGAGGAAGGACAAATTTTGCAAAGTAAAACGCAAAAAAAGCAAAAATGACGTCATAACCGCCATTTTGAAGCGTTGGTGTAATCTGGTGAAATTTTGTTCGAGGGTTGGTGTCGGAGCCCTCTTCCAATCTGGCAACGCTGCTCTGTGTCCTGCACATAGGTCGGCAAACTCACTCATGAGTAGACTCACTCAGACTGAGATCGAGCCGCGAGTCTGACTTTGAGTGAGTCCGGGTGAGTAATATTTTGGTGAGTTTGAGTCCGAGTGAGTCCGGTTGAGAAATATTTTAGTGAGTCTGAGTCAAAGTGAGTCCGGTTGAGGAAAATGTTGGTGAGTCTGAGTCCGAGTGAGCCCCAAGCTCAATATGTATTTCTTGAGTGAGCCTGAGTGAGCTCTACACTTTTTTGCCGATCTACGGCTCTACTTACGCAACTTAGCTTTACTGTCAGCCTGACGTAGGTTCACGTTTATACTCGCACCGACTCACGCATACTTCAAAGCACCAGCGTTCATACGCCAGCTCAATATTTATTGATCAGAGGCGTGAGTTTCGGAGGAGCAGGGGGGGGTGCCGCGACCTCCCCCCCCCCCCCCCCCGCCCCCCAAAAACTCTTTCCCGGAAATTTTTTATAAAAATATCTCATGTGAGTTGCCTCTTTCTAAATAAAAGTCGTCACTGGATTGGCAACCACTGAGTATAGCACCAATTACGCGAGATATTGGTGTTAAAAAGCATTTACACCAAGTTCGAAGAAGCTAATTGTACGCTATTGAACTCATGAGTCGGCTCACTCACACTCGGAGCCGTGAGTCTGAGTCTGAGTGAATCCTGCTGGGAAAACTTTTCGTGAGTCTGAGTCCGAGCGAGTCCGGCTGGTAAAAAATTTCAGTGAATCTGAGTCCGAGTGAGTCCCAAGGGCAAAAAAGTTTATGAGTGAGTCTGAGTGAACTCCACATGTTTTGACGACCTATGGTCCTGGATGCAGCCTAAATCGCAGAAATTAGTCGGGGTCACTGGACGACAATTCACTCATCATTGTTTACGTGAATCACGAGCAGATGAAAAGTCTGCCGCTAGTACGTCACGATTTTCTGTCTGCCTGTGATTACACGTCACTGAGAAGCTGCCCCCTTGAAGTTAAAACAAAAAAAAATGTTTTTTTAAGGTAGCGCTAATAAAAATATATTCAATTCATTCCCAGGTATCACAATACTCTTTTTAGGGTTCTCGACACCAGTGTTCTTATTTAAAGCAACAATCAGAAAATATTTCAAATTCGTATCAGTACTCCTTTGATGTCTGTGCTTCGCAGCGTCGTGCCATGATGTGTTCGTTTAGATATCATGTAGCTATACTAAGAAATAATACGATGTACCTTCTTTGGTCAGCAATTTATGCATTTTTTATGCCGCGTTAGGTCTATTTATATCTATATCGTAGATAATCAGGATATACAAATATTGATCTCCTTGGTGAAGGGCTTGAACAGCCAGACTTAGTTGCACACATCATCTTTTTGCATTTCTGCACCTTTGTGGTGTGCCACATAAAATACAGTAGAATTGAATATTTCTAAATAGTGTGACGTGTGGTTTAGGCGCTGTGTTTACATGGAGTCTTAGCCAAAGTGCACCAATACACGCACACAAAAAAACCTTCATTTACGGTGATACAGTACAGTTGATAATGCTGTATGCATAGTTTGCCGCTAAAGAACACGCACACGAAAGAGAAGATGAGGACGACACCACGGGCGGCTGTGGATGAAAGAAAGCAGACCTAACAGCACTCGTCTGTTTCACGCGTCTCGTCTGTGCATGTTTCATCATTGTGAATGTAAACAAGCTCACCCAACTAATAAACCTTCCATGCATATATTCCTGTTGTTAGCCTCTTCCACAATAAGTTCTGTATTTTTCTTTCAAATGTCTGGCTATTTAGCACTTATTCGAGAACATCTCTTTAACTTCCTTGTGAAACACTGTCTGTTACATGAAGGAAAGAAGTGTAAACTTAAGGGCTCGTTTGCTTTCTTAAACACAATATTAATTAGAACTAACAGACATTGATGCCAAGGAAATTATAGGGGATGTTATTAAAAGTAATTGTAATGTAAATGTGAAGAAAGCAAAGTGGACGAAAAGATAACTTGCCACCGGCAGGGACCGAACCTGCGACCTTCGAATAACGCGTCCGATGCTCTACCACTGAGCTACGGTGGCGGTCATTCCCCCCGTCCACTTTGTCGGGTATATATGCGCATTTAAACGTGGGAGCATTTAAACGTGGGAGCGTCAGTCAGCGCTCCCACGTTTAAATGCACATATAGGGAACCAAAGCTCAAGTTTGCGGAGCGATGACAGCGCCGCGCTGCGGCTCTGGAGAGAAGCGCTGTTGAAACTGGGGATAAGCGCGGCGGAGGGCGCGCCTGTTTCACCGGCAGCCGACAGCGGCGGCACGCGTGCGCACGCGTTCTTCGGTCGGTGCGGGCAGCTTAGACGTTGTGCCGTGATATTGGCACGCTGAACCGAGAGGCTTGCTTTGCGAAGCTGCATTTCCGCGATGGTAGAAGCGACCCCACGAAAGCGGAAGCGAGGTCCGAAGTATTACTGTGTGCCACAGCAGTGCAGACAGTACCAAGGCACGCGATCTGCCTGTAAAACTGTATCACTTCCCGGACAAGAGAGAATGTACACAAGCGTGGGTGACCGCAGTTAAAGGAATAAAGTTCTTGCTCTGTCTCGCCTTCCGTTTTCGCTGACTCAATTCTTCGCTTGAAATCGTTTGTTTCGACTACCTGAATCAGTGCACGGCCTCCGAGATGGCGGGCGCGCGGCGGGTTTTCCTCCGGCCGTCCCAATCGCACGGAGAGAGCGTATTTCCCGAGGTGGGCGTGGCCCGCTCTTTTCTCCGCACCGCGGCGCTCTTACTTGGGATCGGAAACGCTGCCGCGCTGGTGGCGCAGCTTGCATGTGGCGAGGAAAAAAATGGCTTTGCGCTTTTATTAACCTCGCACTGATTTGGAAATATCTGGTCAAGGTGAACGAGAGGCCAAGTCAGTGCCGGGGCCTATCGATTCTCAAATGGGCTTTTTTTTTTTTTTTGCTGTAGATTTGCGCCGCCTTTATTAGAGCACTTAGAAAAGCGATGCCTCTGCAAGAGATCCGCATGTGCTAGAAACTTACTATACTTCGAAATTTGCGGGCTGTATAGTATGGGGGGCGCCAGCGAAGGAGGAAAAAAAGAACGATGATGACGCTGGGCGTGATGACACCCGGGGCTCGCGCTCGTCCTGCCGCTAAAGACGAATCAGTCGTAGCCGGGCCTTCGTAAAGTAAAGGTGTTTTTCTCGTCGCGTACGTGTTCTCTGAAGGCTTCGGCCGACCACTGGACCCGAGCCCACAATAGATATGTTGATAATCTTGTAAGCTGGATTTAAGGCCTGCGACGGAAGCGGTCCTTTTGGAAGCAGTATCGCAAAAAGCAGGTATCGGTGCTTGCTTCCATTGTGCATTTTTTCCTTCGGTGTAACAACATATAGCGAAATGAAAACACACGTACAGCAGCACTCAAATTTTCCATTAGGAACACTTTGTTTATATTCCCTTTATTAACAACTAGCAGGCACTTCCTTCTAGTATACGGAATGCTTTACAGGCATTGTATAACAGGTCAATGCCGTCGCAGCAGCGCAAAGAAGTAAAAAAGTGACATCGGCATAAAGGAAGCATTATCCGCACAGAGTGAAGTGGCAGATTGTGGCCTTCATGCAGTCAATATACATCGTAAAACTGAAGCGAAAACTAAGATCACGAAAAAATCACGCCCACAAAGGTGGTGGTAAACACTGCGCAACGATCATTGCATTGCAATACATGCGAGAAAATTTAATAAAACAAAAAATGCAAAGACGTAAGAAAAGCATTATTCGCATAAGACAGCTCAGTGCTGCATGAATACAATACCATAAGTACAACTAAAATGTAAACTAAAAATAGGAACTATGCACAGAACGAAGCACAACGAATCTACGCAGTAAATACTGCACGAAGATTACGGCACCACACACACACAAAAAAAAAAAAACATGCGCACGCTGTAATCCCGCACGCTCTGCTTTCTGCCGCGGTCTCCGCTGCCGCCGGATGGATGGATGGATTCTATGAGCGTCCCCTTTATAACGGGGCGGTGACATGTCTGCCACCAGGCTCGAAAAAAAACTTTCTTTTTATGTTGGCCTAATGCCTTATCTACATTGATTAAATCTCTGTTATTATAGCAAAGAAAAATAGAAGTTCACGGTCCATATCTCTCTGCCTCTTAAGGCAGAATGACCTTATTTTTCCCCATTCTTCATTTTTGTCCTTTATCTCTACTTTTCTGCCACCAATACTCTAACCATCTCTTACTTATTTCTATCGCGGACGTGTTCAGCTTTCCATTGTTGTCCCTAAAACCCAAGGCTTCATGTAGACTCGTGCCCACACGTATATCTGGGTGGATATCGCCGCATTCAATCAGTACATGTTCCATCGTTTCCTTAGTTCCCCTACAGCACGTACATTGTTCTTCTTCGTTACAGAATCTCGCTTTATAGCTACGCGTTATAAGGCAACCCGACCTTGCTTCAAACAGTAAACCGCTTCCCCTTGAATTATCATAAAACCTCTCCCTCCTTATTTCGTTTTTTCCCTTTCGGTAGTCACTGAGAGCCGGCTTCTTTTCCATCGCTGTCATCCAATAAGACCTCTCCGCCTCTCTGACTTTTCGTTTAATGCTCCTTGTTGCCATGTCGCCGCTGCTAGCCGTATATTTACTGGTGAGCCTCCAAGTTCTTTTTCTCCACTGCGTGTCGACGCTTTTTCTATACAAATACTTGAAAACCTTCCCTGCCCATCTACTCTCCTTCATTTTCCTCAGCCTCTCTTCAAATCTAATTTTGCTCTGAGCTTCCCTCACTTCAAAACCTGTCCATCCCATATCACCCTTTACAGCCTCATTTGTCGTCTTCCCGTGAGCGCCCAACGCGAGGCGTCCCACAGTCCTTTGATTTACATCCAATCCTGATTGCACCTCTGACTTCATGCACACCACTGAGTTCCCAAATGTAAGCCCCGGAACCATCACACCTTTCCACAGCCCTCGAAGCACCTCGTACCTATTGTATCCCCATAACGCTCTGTGCTTCATGATTGCAGCATTCCTCTTTCCCTTTGTTACCGATGCTTTCTATTGTACCTCCATATATCTATCCCCCCTCATTTACCCACACTCCGAGGTACTTGTACTCGCTTACCCTCGGTATTTCTTGGCCCTGTATTAAGACCGCATGGTCTTCGTGATCATTGAATACCATCAATCCACATTTTGTTGCACTAAAACCTAGTCCCAGAGCCTCGCCTTCCCTTCCGCATATATCTGCCAGCCGCTGTATATCATCTTGACTGTCCGCAAATAAGACAATATCGTCAGCATAAAACAGACCTGGAAGCTTCCGCTCAACCATCGCGCCTGCCTGTTTGTGTGACAGATTAAATCCAATGTTGCTACCTTCTAGCGCTTTTTCCATCCTCACCATGTACATCATGAATAACAGCGGGGACAAAGGACATCCCTGTCTCAGCCCCTTGCTAATGTCAACGCTGTCCTTGCTGCTTATTCCTTCCCATTCTACACAAACTGTATTTTCTCGGTATATTTCCCTCAAAAGCTGTATACAGTCGTCACCTATGCCCACTTCCTTCAATATATCCCACAAAATTTCGTGATTAACGTTGTCGTATGCCCCGGTGATGTCTAGATAAGCTACGTATAAGGGCCTGTTTTCTATTTTTTATATTTCTATACACTGTGTAAGAACAAACAGGTTATCGTCTAACCGCCTGTCGATTCGGAATCCATTCTGGAGTTCTCCCAAAATATCATTTTGCTCTACCCACGTTTCTATTTTTAATTTTACTGCCTGCATCGCCAACCGGTATAGCACCGATGTAATGGTTAGCGGTCTATACGAGCGAATGTTATCCTTTTCTCCCCTGCCTTTATAGATTAAGTTCATTCTACTTTTTCGCCAACTGTCTGGTATTTCCCTCTCCTGTAAGCACCTTTTCTACGGCTTTCAGCAGTGCTTCTTTAGTGCTATGTCCTAGTTCGTTAATGAGGCTGACGGGAACCCCATCTAAGCCCGGAGTAGTGCGCTTAGGAATTTTTCCTTCGGCCTTCTTCCAATTGAAATTCTCAAGTACTACATCTTCCTCGGTTGTACTCTTCTGTATACTTTTACTCACCGGGGGTATTCCCCTGGGCGACCTTTTTAAACGAATCGGCTGTTACCTTTCGGATGTAACCTAGCGCTTCATACCCTTCCAATTTATTTCCTCCTTCATCTACCATATGTTGTTGCATTGTGACAGACTTCCTACCTAGCGCTTTTAGGTGGCTCCAAAATATCCTAGGCGCGGCCTTCTTCTTTTCGCGAATCTCTGTCATCCAGCGTTCACTTTCGCCTTTAATTTTTGCCTCGACTAATTTCTGCACAATGGATTTTTGCTCTAAATATATTTCCCATACTTGGTTGACTTCGTCCTGTGGCCGCTTCTCCTTTTTTGCCTGTCTGTGCTGCCGTGATGCCTCACGTCGCTTCTCGATCGCATCCCGGATTTCTTTGTTCCACCAACTTTTTGGCTTTCTCTTTCCTTTCCAAGAAATAGTTTTCTTCTCTTTTTCTATTTCTTTCGTGATTACATGTAGCAGCTCACTATACTTCCAGTCTTTGCCTGGCAGTTTGTCTACATCTTCCTCGACTCTTGCGGCTATATTTGTTATTTGTTTCTCATTTAAATACGAGCTGCCAATGTTTGATTCTAGGTTCTTATTTTCAGTTTTATATCCCATTTGTAATGTTATGCGTTTATGATCACTACCCAAGCTGTTAATGCCTTCCTCGTCTATTCTCATCTCTCTAAGTTTGTCATAGATTCCTTCTGTCATGAGACAATAATCAATGCTCGATTGCCTGTTTCCGACTTCCCACGTGATCTGTCCCTCACACTTAGGCCCCGCGTTAACTATTTCAAGACTATGTTGCTCGCAGAGATCTAGCAATAACTTGCCATTGGAGTCTGAATATCCGTCAAGGTCATGTATGTGAGCATTCATGTCCCCTAGAAGGATTATTTCGGCATCATGACCGAATTCTTTAATATCGGTGCTTATGCATTTCACTATCTCCAGATTCTTTTCTCTGCAGTTATTCCCCGTCCACAAGTAAGCTACACCTAACCACGTTTTCTTTCCACCTACTGTGCCCGAAACCCATAGGTGCTCTGAACATGTTTGCTTCACTCTATCCCATTTTGCTCTGCTATGAATTAGCATTCCAACACCCCCCACCTCTCCTTTCTGATATGATCCTGTTGCATCCTTCCCAAATATAATTGTCAATATGTGGTGGTTCTTCCAAGTCTGTAAGGTGTGTTTCTGTAACCGCATAAACACATATCTGTTCCTTGTTTAACTGTCCCTCAATCTCTAACCATTTGGCCTTTTTTCTGCCACCCTGCATGTTAATGTAACCAATTGCGACACGCGCCTTCTCCCTTCTTTTACCTTTTCTCTGGTTTTTCGCTATACTACCTGTCCCAGAGTCCCCCCTGGTTGTTGTCCTCATTACACCCTACCCTGGACACCGAAGGGCCCGCGTGCCCCCCAAAAAAGCTACTGCGCGTCCTGCAAGTCGCCAACCCACCTCATGACCAAGCCTCCTATTGAAGTGTATTCCGTCTCTTCGAAAACCACCCCACCTGTGCACCTCTCTGTTTATTTCCACTACCTCGATGCCCTTCTCTCGACTCATCTGCCATATCTCTTTGTTTGCGTCGACAAGCGCTCTTTGCAGGTTGCCGTCACGCACCGGTACCTCCGGTATTGTGCATACCACTATCTGCACCTGAGGGGAAATGGCGCGCATGTCATCAACTCCTTTCGCCAATGTGGTCGCTAGTTCGGCTGATTCTTCATTCAAGACGTCGTTTAGACCTCCCGCAATTACCACGAGGTTACGTCCATTAGCTTTAGCTGCGAGTTCTGCGCTAGCTTGTCTCATTACTGATCCCAGCCTACGTCCCGGGAACGTCCCTATTAAAACTCGTTTGTCGCCTCTCACCCTTTCCTTGATTGCTTCTGCGCATCTAGCTAAATTCGAGTCCCCGGCCATTATCACGTGCTCCGACTTTTCTGTTGGACTGTCCCGCACCTGGCCACTGACTCGGTCACCAGCTCGCGCAACCGCCGCTGTTTTGCTCCCTCCCCTCCCCCAAAACCACCTCGCGGAAACTGGGTCCTGTGACCCCTGCACCTGTCTTCCCCAAACCTGTTTCCCCCTTCGCGTCTCCCACTATGGGGGGTTGATGCCCCCCCTGTTCCCGCCGTCGCTTGCTTTCTTGTTCACCATGACTGCCTTCGCTAACCCTTCCTCAGCTGACTTAAGCCTTTCTCCCATAGCCATCGTTTTTTCGCGCTCTGTCGCCAACGCATTCTCCAGCTCGGCGATTCTTACCATGAGCTCTTTCTGGGCAGCCATCATTATTTCCATTTTCGCCTCTAACTCACATTGCTTACACTTGGCGTCAGCTTCCTCTGTCTTGTCATCCGCACAAACCTCTATTTTCCATCCCATTCCGCACCCTGAACACTTTACGGTCTTTTTGACCATGGCTCGATCGTTCACACTTCGGATTACATACACTCAAAGCCAAAAGGTACCACAAAACTCCGCCAGTATGCTTCAAAGCACTTGTGTACCCTTCAGCCACGTGGTGGCCGAAAAAAAAAAAAAAGCCAGGCGACTGTCACACAAGAAACAGTACAAAGTTGTAACCCCAATTAAGCTTCAATCTAGTGGCTTATGTACTCATATAACTAATAAAAGCAAGCTCGAATCATGCAGAAAAAACTTATCTGTCGCTGTCATTCCGGAGCCCACGAAAAACACGTCCGTCCTCTAGCGCTGCGGTAGTGCAGTCCCCGGAATCCCAAGTGAGTGCGCCATCTCGCGGTAGCCCGGCGCGCGACGCGATGTACGTTTTTTTGCTGGGGAGCGCGGCGATTGGGACGGCCGGAGAGAAATTAGGGCACTGCACGGGCCCAGGCCGGCCCGAAAGCCTGGGCCCGGCCCGGCCCGCGGGCCGGGTCGGGCCGGGTAAGTAATTGTTAGATCGGGACCGGGCCGGGCTCGGGCCCATGAGCTTCGGGCCCGGGCCGGGCCCGGGCCTGGGTCAGGCCCGTATCAGGCCCGACTCTCACACTGTCGGCAATGGTAAAGAAATGGTATAGCTGAGCAGCACTGCGGCAAGAGTGAAGCAACGGTGCACTGCCCAGATTAGTGCATATAAGATGTGCCCATCGGTATCATGGGAAACATTTCGAGTATGCAGCTACGCTCGCATGCCCGCCGCGCCTGCTTCCGCCTTCGTGACTCTGTAGACTGGTCAACGCGACTACATGTTCGGTCGAACACAAAACTACGAGACACGCAACCAACGCAACGAATTTTAAAAGACCGAGGATAGACAGAGAGAGGAGGCGTAGGCGCCGCGCCGAACGGCGAACGCGTGATATGTACAGTCGTCAGCAAGCTTAACACGAACGCTCCGACGCGTGACCTGGGCTACTTTGACTGATGCCAGCCGCGAAGCGCTTGGCGCTGTTGCCGAGATAATACCTCGGTATGCTTGGATAGTATGTCGGCATGTATGGGTAACATATCTCGGCAACAGAACCCAAAGCTACGCGGCGCTAGCGTCAATCAAACTGTTTCAGGACACCCCGCTGAGCGTTCGTGTTAAGCTTGCTGACGACTGTACGGCGCACACGGCAGCGTCTTCATCACGGAAGCCAATCGACGCTCGCTTCACGAGAGTCACGTGATTCCTGCAGAAATATCAACTCACTCTCTCTCTGGCTCGACATTTGAAAAGGGGCCAAGTGGATAACTAGAGTCACGGTGCCGAGTGTAGTTCTGCAATTCTGTAAATGAACTGCTCGTTACATTAAGAAAACCTCAGCGTCACCGAGCGTTATTGACGTCGATTACACTGTTCATCGGCACCACCGGCTCTTCAACTGGGCTTGATTTCATAGCCTCATGAGTTGCTAGGGCTACTTCATCAGTCGATGACATAACTGGAATTGACTGTGAGCTAAGTTAGCCAGTTTTTAAGCTTTCTTCGCTCTACTACAGTCACAAAGCTTTACTATCACAGATATACAGTGCGAAAGGAAAGTCCAGGACACTCATTTTAAGTTTGTAGACAGAATGTCGTCGTGTCTCGTCAGGTCACTAATTTCCTCATTTCGGTTTAATACGTCCGACTGAATTGCTGTGAATGGGTATTGGTTTCGCGCCTTGTACACTTTTTCTTTCTTTTTGCATTTTTGCTTTCTTTACCAGCTGTCTTACCGAGCGCCTCTTTTGTAAGACGCAGTGCTAAGGTGCCGTACGTTACCACGCGCGCTTTCGTATTAATCTTGCGCTTTGTAGTGACTTTTCTGTTGCAACACACAAATACAGTTAAAACTCGATTCAACAAATTTGAGGGGAGCCGCGAATTATTTTGTTAAATCGAAAACTTCGTTAAACCGAAGACGGCATTTCGCGGTTACTTAATTCGGTACATTCGATTACACAGTAAAAAAAATTACACCCTTAAGGGTG